>MU843515.1:0-175568 GCA_030867255.1 Colletotrichum somersetense | reverse complement strand
CTGTATATTATTATATAAGGGCTGGAATTCTTCCTGTTTCTAGGTCTATCTCTTTTATCTCTAAGCAAGAAAGAAAGCAAGCAAGCAAGAAAGCAAGCAAGCAATCTCTATAGTAATAATCTAACTACTATACTCTCTTTACTACTTATTCTCTCTGTTATATATCCTTATATCAGATATACCTCTACCCCTTATATCTTATATTCTTGCTTCTATAAGATATACTGTTATATTTATCTCTTTATATTATATAGAGAGATAATATAACCTATTGTTCTAATACTTACTATTGTAATTACCTGCTCTTTAGACTTACGGCAGCGTGAATTAAACGCGCGATCTTTATAAGCGTGTAGGGTAACACGTATATAGTTAGCTAAACCACTAAGCTAACTAGGCTTATAACCTGTAATAAACCTAAAAAGCAGGCCTGCCACTTAGCTATAATAGAATTAGCCTTAAGTAGGAATATTTATATTCTAATAATATATTTATCTAGCACTTTAGAAAAGTATTCTATATATCTTATATAGATAATAATTTAAAAAAGGTAGCACTTTAGAAACTTATCTCTATATTAATAATATATAAGGCGTTTTTATCTTTAAGTTATATAACGTTAATAACTATCTTATAGTTAAAGTAACTTTTATCCTTAATTAAAAACTTAAAACGTTATAGTACTAGGTTATATAATTAATAATAGTAATAAAGCTTCTAGATCTTTTCTAATATTACTATATCTATATTATTATAACTTATATTTTTTAAGAGTTAGTAAAGTCGTTTTATATAAAAGTATCTAAATTATCTATATAGCCTTTTAAGTTACTTTTTAATAAAAAACGTTAAAGCTTTTATATAACTAAAGTTAAAAAATAGATATCCCTATTTCTATATAATAAGTATATATTTACTATTCTTATATATAATAGTATTAAAGATATTATTAAAGTAAGCGTTTAGTTAGTCTATATTATATAATAAAAATAGGAATAGTGTTAGAGTGTTTAGGATATAGTATATAACCTTTTCTAATTAGTTTTTTATCTCTATAGTCCTTACTAATATAATAAAGTTATTTACTTTAAATTATATATAAGTAGAACCTAGTGTCTAAAAGATCTTTATATATAGGTTTTTTCTTAAGTATGCTAGTACTTAAGGTTTTCCTACTATTAAAAACTTAGCTGCTTTAGTATCTTAAAGTTTTTCTTAATATATTATATAATATAGACCTTAAAGTATAAATTAACTTACTTTAGTAGTCTTTAATATTAAGAATATATTTTTACTAGTTATATAATAAAAGAAAGCTAATATTATAAGGTATTAAGAGACTTTTTAATCTTCTAAAAGTTAGTCTTTATTATATAAGTTATTTTTTTTTTCTCTTTTATAAGACCTTCTCTTTTTATTTTAAAAAAGTAGGCTGTAAAATCCTTATATAAGTCTTAAGTAAGTATACTATATACCTAAGGATACTATATTCTTATATAATTATATTTTTTTATATATAGTTAGTTAACTAATACTCTTTTTTTTTTATATAAAATATTTTTTTAATATATTTATATAAAGTAATTTTAACCTAAAGGATTAAGTTTTTTTTTTTTATTAAACGGTAGATATATTAGTTTATTATATAAAGGTCTTAATTATTATCTCTTTTTATAGTTAGAGATATACTTTTAGTCTATAAAGTTAATATTATATAAAGTAGTTTTTTTATTAAGGGTAACTTAAAAAAAAGCCTTAAGGTTTAAAAAAAACTTTTTATATATATAGTAAGCCTTAAGATTACTAAGTGTAGTCTTAAGTTTAGGTATACCTTAATATACTTAAATAACTTATATATAAAATATTATTTCTCTTTAGAAACCTAAACTAAGTGCTTATTATATAAAAAGTAACTTATTTAGTAATACTTTAAGTACTTCTATAAGTGTTTTATCTAGATTCTTTTTTTTAACTTATATAAAAGATATAATAGTCTAGTTAGTTTAGTATAAACTATAATTAATACTAGTATTAAAGTATATATCTAGTATATTATATATTTTATCTTATTATTATATAAGACTAATATAGTATAAGTAAAACTTTTTTATATAATCTATTAAGATATCTAGAAAAACCGTATAGTATTAATCTTTTATAATCTAGAGATAGTAATAGAAACTAATAAACACTTTAGCCTTATTATAAAGTATATTATATAGCTTTCTAGTATAGTTCCTCTTTTTTCTCTAGCCTTTTTAAAAGATAAAAATTATATAAGGCTTATATAGTTTATTTTAGACTATTTACTTTAATAAAAAGTTATAAATATCTTTCTATAGTGTAGGTATACTATAACTTTAAGATCTTAAGAAACTTTCTACTTTTTATATAAATTATACTCTAGTTAGTATTATTTATATAATAGGCTTTTTAGTCTTTTAAGCTATTAGTATATCTTAAAGTTTAATTAACTCTATTAGTAATTTAGCTAGATTTTATTAAGTTATAACTTTAAGGTTTCTAATAGTAGTAGTTAGTATATTTATTATATAACTATTAGACTTTTTTTAATACTACTCTTTAAGCTATTATATAAGGTTAACTACTTATATATTTTAATCTATTATCTTAATATTAATAAGGATACCTTTTTTAATAATTTACTTAATAAATTCTCTAAAGTATAAGTAAAATATATATTTCTAGTAGTTAGGTATTTAGTCCTTAAAGTTAGTTATAACTATACCCTTAAGTTATTATTAGTCTAGATTTAGGTAAATAATCTAATAGATTTTATATATTAGATATATAATAATTTTCTTTTAAGATAGGTTATTAATAAGGTTTTAGTCTTTAGTCTAATATTAAGGTACTATTTAAGATCTCTATATTATAATAGGAATACTACTGCCTTTTAATATATCTTTATATATAAAGATATAGTCTTTTATAATAGGTTTTTCTTTTTAACTTTAGGTATTATATATTAATATATTAGTAGTTATTTTAAATTATATAACGTCTGGTTTTACTTTAGGTAATATACTTATAATAGTATACTACTTACTTATTATATATATATAAAAAGGTATAGTCTTCTTTATTTTATTTTATATAAAGGAAAATAGTATAAGTAGCTATTTTAAAAAGTAGTTTTTTAGCCTTTTTATAGTTAGACACTATATAAACTAATTTTTTATATAAATTATAACTTATCTTAATATAAGTAGTTACTATAAAAAGTAGTTTTTTAGCTTTTTTATAGTTAGACACTATATAAACTAACTCTTTATATAAAACGTAACTTAACTTTTTACTCTTACTAATCTGTAATTACTAAGTAACTACTAATTAGTATTAAATAGACTTTATATATATATATACTAGTAAAAACGTATAAAGTAAATTAATAATTTATTAGTAACTAAACTAACTTATTCTACTATAGTTATATAAATAGTCCTTATACTGTTTTATATAACCTAAGTTATTTAGCTAGGTATAAAGTCTATTCCCCTTTCTAATATTAACTAAAGGCTGAATATCTAGTCTATACCTTTTAATACTAAATTATATATTATTCCTAGTTAACTTACTAGGTGTTATATAATTATTAGTATTATTATTCTAATATATTATTCTAATATATAACCTATTATTTTAATAGAAGGTTAAAGTTAAATAATTATAAAAAGATTATAGCTATAGGCCTTAACTGTAATAGTCTAAAGTAAAGTATATTATAACTAGCTATAGCGACTATATATAAGTATCTTAAGATAAAAAGAAAAAAGGGAAAATCTACTAATCTAAGCTAACTAACAGTCTAATTAGGTCTATACCGTATAGGCTATTAGGTGCTTAGCACTATAGGCTTTAATATCCTAATTAAGGTTATAGTAGGCTAAAAGGTCTAATAAGGCCTTATATAGGCCTAGCCTATTATATTAACTAAAGTAAAAAATAGGTTAAAATAGGTTATTAGAATTTAACTTAGCCTTTTAGTTATATTATTCTAATTAGGCTAGTTTTATATATATATATAATACTTAAGGTGTTACTAAAGGCTTACTAACTAATTACTAGAATCTATCTTTAGTATCCTGCCTTTAACCTAAAGGACTAATATTATTATAATATTTTAAATACTTTACTATTAAATAAATAAATTATAATATTTAGCTTTTAATACTTATATAATTATTTATATTAATTATATAAACTTATAAGAATATACTATTATTATATAATATATAAGTATATAAAGTAGTTATATAAATTCCTTAAGGCTTTAAAACTAAGAGTATAAATATAAATAATAATACTATATTTATATTTATATTATAAATACACTCTGTTTATATATATATATATATACTATAGAATTTATAGTATATTTATACTCTTAGTTTGTTAAATCTTTCTTAAAGATATATTTTATTACTATTTTATAACTTATCTATAATTAAGAATTAAAGTTTGTATTTACTCTTAAAAGCCTCTTAAAAGAAGAGATATTCTAACTCTCTATATAGGTTGTGTTTACTAAGTGACTCTCCTTCTTGTCATGACACCACACTACAAAACCACCCTAGTTATTCTGGTTCTAAGCACAAACCTCCTGATTCTCATCCTCGTCCTGAAGAGGACCCTCCTCGTTGTTCTCCACGATCTCCGGGGTGCGGGCGCAGGGGCAAGTCACACTGGTGCTAGAAAGGATGGCGTTACGCGCCGCGCGCGCAGCTAGACAACGTCAGAGTCCATTCTGAATCCATACAATTGTCACTCTCAATTGACTTACCAGCGCGAGCAGACTCGTCACCAACAGCAGGGTGACGGAAAAAGGCCCAGATGACACACGAATTAGTGCGCTCCTCAGGTGGACACTCAGTCTCTGCACGAGTGCAAAAGGGGCACTTGTAGGCGGCTGCGTGGCCCGCAAGCTCTTTTATTCAGACGCAATCAGGCTGCACACACAACAGTGTTAGAGTGCATTCTGTACTCATTCCATTCCCAATGGAGTCCACATACCTGGCCGTCCTGGGTCTCTGGGACAGGCATCTTGGTCGAGGTGCGACGCGTCTCTGCAGACTTCACAGGAGTGTTGAGGGCGGTCGCGTGGCCTAAGGCAAGGCGCTTCATGTCGCGATAGAACTCTATTAATTGTAAGCATTGATCAACTACAGTAGACATATAAGTACAGAGTCGACCACACTTACTAACTTGTCGCTGGTGGTCAGCGCCTGACAGAGCACCGGTCGCAGAGGAAACGACTTCAGCATCGTGAGCGTCGCGCAAGTGCTTCACAAGTCCCTGGCGACGGCTGAAGCGCGAGGTCTAAGCGGCGTCAGAATAGACCTGGAATGCACTCTCATGTTTTTCCAAACTCACTCGGTGGCAGAGGAATCCATCTCCACAATCGAAACGGCAGTAGACTTCGCCGGGTGCAAGTATGACCTTGAAGTCATCTGTCAACTCAAAGCGAGGAATTCGACGCTGTCGCTGGAACGTTAGCAAGTTCATGTACTACTTGTACTCGGGCTAAACACAGAAGAGTTAGAATGCACTCCAAAAAGACTCTGAATGGATTCCAAACATACACTGTTCGCGTACGAAGCCATCGTGATGCCTCTTGGTGGTTTGTTCTGTGTGCTGTGGGAGAGTGTCGCGTCGTCGCTGGTGATAGGTGTGGAGGAAAAACAAAAGTTTATGAAGGGAAGAAATTTTTTTTTTTTGGCTTTGAGGTGAGTATCCCTTGGGTGATTGTTCAGAATTCATTCTGGTCGTTATGACGTAATCTTCTCTATTCACTCATTCACTTTTAAGAATTCATTCCGCCGCCGCCCCACCTAAAATTAAGCGAGGGCGCCGGACCCACCTACAGAAGTGGTCAGGTCAGGTAAGAAACAATGGTCGGGTCAGGTCAGATACCCCCCACAATGGTCGCCTGGACTACAGACTCGCGTGAGAAGGAGAAGAAAAAAGGCTGGACTTGGGTTCCCGGAGTAAACTCCGTAAAGGTCCCTTGTCGCCGCCGCGACGCGGCCAAATACGGAAACTTGTTACATAAGTTATCGTCAGCCGCCTCTCGGTCTCTTGTGTTCCCCTGTATCGTCTCTGTTGCCAGTAGGCTATCGAGAGGGGCACTCGGACGGCAAAGAAAAATGCAGGGCCGTTACCACTACTACTGCCGCCGCGTTTGCAGGCTACATACTCAGCATTTTGGTACGGGCTAAGAGGCCCATTTACAAGTCGTTCATGGCTCTCCCAAAGCCGAAGCACTAGATACGAGAACGCCGGGGGGTCTGTCTAGTTCTTGCCATCTAATAGGGGCTCCTGAACCGATGGTATTCGTAGTGCTTTGGTGATGATATGGCAGCCGGTCCTCATTTTGTCACCAGAGGGGGAGGGGGGGAGGAGGGGGGGATGTGGGCGAACACCATCAGCTCGCCCAAATGTCACGAGAAATGAGACGCTAGGAGCCATTAGTCCGAGCAGATGCCGGTCTACAAGGCCACATCTGCCTATGCATGCTCGCTCTTTATATGTGATGACATTGAAGGAACCAGGGCTGTGCGAGCTGCAACCGCTGGTCCGGCTTGGACGGCCGTGGGCGCAACCCGCGAATCGTCATTTTTCACAAGGGTGATCCCTCAAACAGAGGGTCCTCCCCCCATTCTACAGAGTACCCAGGCCGGGATTTCCCTCCTAGACGACCAATAATAACCGACTATCCCCGGCGACTATAATCTTTTTTCGGTGACTATGATCTTTTTTTGTATGTCTCGGTGTTTGAACGCGGCGGCGGCTTTCCGGATTTGGGACCATCCCCATCCCTTTTCACGAGCCGGGTCCTCCCAGATAAACCAAGAACTCTAGAAGCAAGAAGGGCTAAAGAGCTGGATGATACTTCCCGATAAGAGCGATGCAGTACGTACGGCCGTACGGCGCATCGGAAGGGGATCGCCTTGTACGAGCCACCTTTGGTTCGGCACACGGAAAACCTTGAGAAGGACAACCGTGGATGAGCTGCTCTCTCAGCCCCGGAATGCATACTTCGCTCAGTCATGGCACATGGGAGGGGTGGCCTACCGGTTGGTCTGGCCCCCCGATCTCACACCCGTCAAAGGTACATTCAGCTGTCCAGGACACTTCCGTCCAGCCTTCAGCCTTCGGGAGCCATTAAGGCGGGTTTTGTATCTCCGCGGACTGTGCCTTATTCTAGAAAGAAAAAGGGGACTTGCACAACTCGCAAGGTCTGTCTACTACTAAGCACATGAAGCTCGACAGATCGCGTCTGATCCCGTGTTTCTCCGGGACACGGCTGTGTTGCTGTATGTTTTTTGTAGCCGCCCATAAGCCAAGGTACAGGTACGAGGCGTCCCCTCTCGAGATCTCTCAGGTACACAAGACAATACGTTCAACCACGCACAGTCGTAAAGGGACATGGTAGAAGCACCATGCTCGGTGGGCATAGCACTATAGGCTCATTGGTGGGGGGAGACAGAAAACGGTCGTGCTTAAAAGTTGACATATTGTTCTCGTCATATGATGTGTTTTCGCCATTTGCGGCCAATGTAATCAAGATTACAATTTACAGTGTGAAGGATACCTTGTCAAAGTGCCTTCGAGGGAAATACATCGTACAGAGTTGAGGGTGCTTAGCTTGTTACGGGTTGGGCATACTATTACACGGTCTTGATGGTACTGTAACCCACTTTCTAGTAGTTTAGCAACCCGTGACTGCGGAGTCCCCTGACACCCCTTCCCTCTCTTCCCAGTCCTAGACTAGAAAGAGATGGAGATGGAGATGGTCAGAACTCATTTCAAAAAGTTGCAGGATTCCATCCCTCTTGAGGCGTATCCTGAACCAATAACATCGTTTCCATTGAGACATCCGGCGGCGGGCTGGCGGCGGTGGCGCAAGAAGAGAGAGAGTTATACTCCCGCCCCCCTTCCCCCAAGTGGGAAACAATGCCCGAAGGGGGGAGGGGAGGGGAGGGGATGGGCCTGGCCTTACGCAGCAGCAAATTTACTATCCCGTATGGCTGGCGGCGGCGACGACCCATAGTCTGGGCTTCTGTTGCCGCCCAAACATGTCCTGAAGGAGCAACTGAGTCTCGAGCATCGCGTCCTTGGAGCCCGAGCATCCAGTGACACTGACGCGCTCCAGCCTATCAAAGCGTCCTTGCCTCACCGCCCCCGCAAGGCCCGGCAGGCATGTCCTGGCCAGCTCCTGGAGACTGCTGCTGCCGCTTCCCAGTCTCGTCACCTCCAGGTGCTCGAGGGTCTGCGGGATCAGGGCTTCCAGGCTGCCGCTGCCGTCGATCGCCCGGGTCTGCTTCCCGCCGGTAGAGATGCTGTTGGCGTTGATGCTCAGACGGCGGAGCTTCGTGAAGTGCTGGAGGCTGCGGATGGTCTCCCCGTCGCCCCAGGGCGGCGTGCCCTCGTAGAGGGGGAAGTCCAGAATCAGAGTTCGCAGCTGGCGGTGGAGGTTCGGCAGGGCGGCCTTGACGAGCTGTCCTCTGGCGTTCAGGGGAGGAGGCAGCGTCAGCTCGTACTCGTTGCTGAGGAGGTGGCACAGCATTTGCGGCGTCAGGGGCGGCTGCTGCTGCTTATCAGAAGCGACCAGACCACCACCACCACCACCACCACCACCATCATACTTGGCCGAGTGGCGGTACGCGAAGTGAGTGATGTTGGGCGCGGCCTGGAGGGTCAATTTCATAGCGCCCCGGTCCATTGAGCACTTGACGAACCTTAGGTCTCGCAGGGCCTCGAGACGGCAGTGTTGCGGGGGCCTGTACGACGCCGTGTCGTAGATCTCCAGCGTCGACAGGTAGGGAGCGTTTGTGGTTATCAGCCTGAGGCAGTTGAAGCTCCGGGCCTGGAGGGACCGCAGGTGTACCTTTAGGTGCCGCAGGTTTCGAAAGGGGCTCGCGTGCGTGCCTCCGCAGTCGTCTAGTTGCTGCTGCTGCTCGGCGATCCATTTTTCGAGCACGTCGAACTTCCAGTTGAAGACGAGCGTGACCTTGAGGCTGGTCAGGCCGGAGAGGTATCGCAATAAGAGCTCGTTGACGTGTTCCGCGGCGTGGTCCCGCGGATCTTTCTCGCCCTCGAGGCGAGGACCGTCCCATCCTTCCGGGAAGGGCATGCCGACGGCGGCGGCCATGTCCTCGATCCACGCGCGGTGGGCGCTCGCCGCCTGCTCTTCTGTCCACGGGGCCCCGGAAAGGGTCCGCCTGTCCACGTTGCCGTGGAGGTCGACGTGGCGCACGAGCTGGCGGCGGGTGTCGTCGGGAGACAGATGCCTGGCGTAGGGCTCGCCGTGGTAGGGTTCGTTCCTGTGGGGGTCCAGAGACCTGAGGAAGCGGTACGCGTCGCAAGGGTGCCAGAGCTGGTGGTATCCCGAGTAGAGCACGCAGCCGGCGACGTCGTGCAGGCTGCGACAGGTCCTCATCAGCCGCGCCAGGGCGGCTCGGCACGCGAGGGCGTCCTTGGTCGACGGCCTCATGCTGGGACCGTGGCCGTGGGGTCTGCTGCTACTCTGCATCGGGCGGGCGAGGTGGCGGCACACCTCGATGAGGATCTCGGCCGGCAGGCCATCGAGCCCCATTTTGGCTTTCTTCTTCCGAACTTCCTGAGGCGGTAGTACCATTGGAAGCTTCCGCCTGGGACTGGCGGCCTGACGGTTGGCCGAATGTGTCTCTTATGACAGGGGCAAAAGGTTGACTCGTTCGATTTTGAGAAGTTTACGAGGGGTTTCAAGCAGCAGACGCTGGCATGGATCTCACATACGCACACGTTTTCAGAATGGCAAGTTGGATTGCGTGCTGCTTTATCTAGGTAGATATTTGGGCCCGGTGGGCACGTATGAAACCTTGGAGAGCATTGCATTCCCATCAGTAATAACACGTAGCAGTCTCGTGGGCCGGAAGCTGATGGATTGCCCAAATGTAGATGGAGGGCAGCCACACTTGTACGACCCGAGGGAACCAGGGACAAAGAATGGCTCTTTGAACCCGACGATGTTTTCACTTGTAGCAGTGCAACGTGATACAAGAGGGAGATCCAAATAATAGAACGCGGTGATTTTGAACGGAACCCGATTGAAACATCAACTCAAAGGCAATGAATGTATCACTTTAAGCAAAGTTGAGCATACACAGCCGTGGTGTTTGTCTACCAGGCAGGTAATGTATAGAGTTGGGGTATAGAGTAGTTGGTGGTCGAATCGCATGGAAAGATAGAAAAATAGAGAAGAGAGTGGAAAAAGAAAGGCAGAACTAAAAATTGGAGAACCCGTGAGAACGATTGTATCAACCGCGGTGAGGATTTGAGCCTCACGCGGGGGTCGAACCCGCAACCTTGAGATTAAGAGTCTCACGCTCTACCGATTGAGCTAGCAAGGCGGGTTACCTGAACAGATCAGGAGATCCGGTGTTGTTGGAGCCGTGAAGCCGTTGAGTCATTCAACAATGGATGGGGGGCCGTGGTTGTGAAGAGATTTTCTCTTGTATTAGCTGGCAAGGCGGGTCTTGGTTGTTACTGTACTAGCTAGCAAACTTCTGAATTTACTGTCTGTGTGTGTATACTGACTCAAACCCTCCCAGACTTCCTCAAAAAGAGGACGGATGTCTAGGTAGCCAACGCGAGCAGTGAGCGTTGTCCGTTTTGGCGCCCTTTTCTACCGCGTCATCATGACGACGCTCGCCGGCGACCTCGTGAGATGATTGTGAGATGATCAATTATATCAACCATGGCGGACAATGAATGTGCGTTGTGTGCGCTCTGTAAGTGAGCCTACACGTAGCCCCCCACTCGATGCGATGCCCTTTGATGATTTTTTTCTTCTTCATTCTCGGCAACGAACTGTTGGATTGTGCATCTCTCGCCGTGGTAAAATTCTAATTTTCCTTCCCTTTACGGAGTGAGTACGTTACACGATACATACATGATACACCCTTGTTTAGCGTCCTGTAGGCGCAATCTCGCTCCCTCGCTATTGCCACTTAAATGGTGGCCTGCCGGGGTAAACTGGAGCAGCCCGGGATCATCCGAGTAAAAAGCTTGGTCTTTAGCGGCAAATGGGAGGGGCAGAGAGAAACACAGAATTCCTGGTCGTCGTCGTCGTCGTCGAGGAGCACAGCACGAGAGCACTGCCGATGCCTCAAATATGAGTCCTGATTGAAATTTTGGACACTTGTCGTTTGGTGTAGGGAGCAAACCAGACCAGAACAGAACGGCCCCCGTCTCACTCACTCATTGCCAAGATTACTAGTAGTATGTATGCGAAGGATCGTGATCAACAAAGTGTCACCCACTCACTGTACGTACATTTTTGAGTGAGTGGGAGGGACATGGGCGTGCAGATCCATCCGCCGCCCCTTTGCTCAGTTCGTGCTAGGCCACCTAATGATTGTAGTCACATTTGACATCGAATCTGGAGGTGTTGTATTGGTAGGTAAGGTCCAGCCGGTTTCGAGGCCCAGCCGGGGAGTTAGGCGTCTGCCCAAGGTCCAATTCTCTTGGCGGACCCATGAGAGTTATGGAGAAGGTTTCTTTTGCCTACTTGGTGGTAGTGGTGGTTGTGGTGTAGTGAGTTGACTGGCACGGCGCCGAATGCATAGCATAGCATTGTCAGTCAGTGTTACAGTGTTACTTCGTAGGTAGTTAGTATTCCCTTGAATGTCTCAGTCTAGCCAATGCCATTGGCCCGGCGGTTGGTATATTACTCGGTAAGAGCTAGCTGACCTTGACAGGCAGGACCCCGGGATGCAATTACACTACTAGGTAGCCAGCTAGCTACTCGGTAATGTATGTATTGTGAATTCCACACGCCAAGTGCCAACTGTCAGTATCCGAGCCCTAGAAGTTTACCTAGCTTGCTCGGAACAATCAGATGGTGTGACTTGACCACAGCAGCGGGCATGGAGGGGTTATGCAACCTGTGCCTGGGTTACGGGTATTCTGTAAAGGCGACTATTCCGTACGGGTGAATACGGTAGGTAGTTGGTTAGGCTGCTGTTGTGCTTTGGACGAGACACGATGAGAACAAACAGCCAGCCTTCTTCTGCCCAAGCCCGAGCCCGACCACAACGTAATCGTACGTAGCCATCGTCTCGAATGTCCACTGCGTACGAACACCAAGCATTCGTAGATTGGCTAGATGCCTAGTCTACCAAGGTAGGTAGCCAGACCAGACTGACAAGGTAGACAGACCACCATGCCTAGACAGACTAGGGAAACCGACTACACGCACACCCCGGTCCCCCAGCCCAGCCCAGCCCAGCCCAGCCCAGGCAGGCAGGGCAAGGCAGGCCCTCAGGTGACAAGTGCATGGGACCAGGAAGGAGATGATTCGGTACCGAAGCCGCCTGCGGTTGGTGAGCTGCGCACAGCGGCCCCCAAATTGAGGAGGGGAGGGGAGGAAAGGGGATGGGATGGGATGGGATGGGATGGGAGGGGGGGGGGGGGGGGGGGGGGGGGGGGGGGGGGGGGGGGGGGGGGGGGGGGGGGGGGGGGGGACGCAGGGAGGGAGGCGGGAAGAGTGACAAACCGCGCAACGCAACGCAATGGATGCAACGCACCGCGCCGCGCCGCACCGCACCGCGCGCGGCTATGGTGTGGACTGGGTAGGTAATATCTGTCTATCTATGTATGTATCTATCTATCTATCTATCCGAAAGTAAGTAAGTAATTGGAGAAAAGAAGCCCATTCCATCATCCATCCCATCCCATTCCGTCTCTCCACATACATACATACATATACATGCACATACATACACATACATACCTACATACATACCACACACAAAGACACGGCGTCTCGGGCGCCATCGGCTTGTCTCTCTGTCAGTATACCTCACTCGGCCCGTGGCTGATTTTCTCGCCCTTCCGAAATTTGAAACACAACCTGCCTTTTTTCTCCCCTTCTCCCTTCGTTTCTGGAATCCAGCTCCGGATACCTTAATCAGCGAGAAAAAGCCCCCCCCCCTCAATCGATCCCGCCATCTTGGTCCCTTTTTTTTATCTTTATTCTTCTATTTGTTCGGCAAACGCCGAGGCCTTGCAAGACGCTAACGTGGCCCCGGTCTCGCGGTCCTTTGGGGGGAGATTGGTTCTTCTTTTTCCCCCTTCTTTTCTTTTCTTTTCTTCTTCGCTTTGCTTTTCTTGGTATAGTCTGGGAAAGCCCTTCGCCGGGCCCGGAGAGTGAGAGAGAGTGAGATAGAGAGAGAGAGAGAAAGAGAGAGAGAGAGAGCAGGCATAATGACACGGAAGGGCCAGCCAAAGGTTCGGACCGGATGCTTGACGTGCAAGTGAGTCTTTGGAGACAGCGTCTCTTCCCCCGTCCCTTCTTATCTATTGTTCATGTCGTCCTTTTTTCGCCTTTTGCCTTTTCTTGCCGGGGACTCGGCTTGGACCGTCATCATGAATCATGCGGCGAGGTCAAAGTACCAACCCGTGCCGAGCCGCCGATTACACTGAGTCCAGACCGGACGAACTCGGCGGCGCCCGCCGTCTGTGTGTGTGTGTGACCAAACGGAACATCCGCCCCCGCCCCTCCCTCGCCGATCCCACAACAACATCAACATCATCAGCACCAACACCGCCAACTCCACCTCTTCCAAACCACCAACCCCCCCTCCCTCCCCGAGCGACGCCGTTGTCTCCTCCACGACCACCAAGACTAACTGCCTGCCCTCTTGTTACGCAGGTCGCGCAAGGTAAAATGCGACGAGGCAAAG
Source organism: Colletotrichum somersetense (assembly GCA_030867255.1). Taxonomy (NCBI): domain Eukaryota; kingdom Fungi; phylum Ascomycota; class Sordariomycetes; order Glomerellales; family Glomerellaceae; genus Colletotrichum; species Colletotrichum somersetense. Next base: position 161,817 of record MU843515.1, on the reverse strand, counting down.
CCCGCCTGCGCCCGGTGCACCGGCACCGGCCGCAAGTGCGAGGGCTACGCCGTCGTCGTCCCCAGCAACCGCGCCATCGCCCGGGCACGATCGCGGACGACGCGCCTCAGGGAAGCCCTCGCTCAGGCCCGCGCCAGCTGGGCCGGCGGCGGCGATGACAAGGCCACCCTCGAGTACTTTGCCCGCGACGTCGCCCCCAAACTGCCCCGGAACCTCGAGAACCAGTTCTGGACCGTGGCCGTGCCGCGCATGAGTAAGTCAAGTCGGAGCCCCCCCTCCCCGCCGCCGTCCGACCACGCCATGGCCGCCATCGGGCCGCCATCTTTTTTTACCTACCCGCCAGCAACCGTCCATATCGTCGAGTGCTTGCTGACCCCGGTCCAAGATGGAAACCACCCCCACGCGGACGCCAACTACAGCGAGGCCCTCCGCCTTATGGCGAGAAAAGTCGCCCCCGAGAGGGGTGAGAGCTATTTTCGTCGTACCTCCTCCTCCTCCTCCACCTCCAACGACGGCCAGCGGCCCCGAGCCGACAGCAGGCCTAGCAACGTCTCCATGACCTCTCGCAGCAGCCGGTCCTCCCCGAGCAGCCTGACCACCGCCGGTCCGTCCTCCGCCATACACTCCCCCACCCCCCTCACGCCGGGCGTGCACGGCATGCCGGAGCTGGTGGAGACCGACAGCTCGAGCGGCCGGGGGCCGACGAACCCCTTCACGTCCCCTCAGAGCCCAGAAGAGGACGGCGGCGACAAGGAACCGACCCCCCGCTACAACGACGTGGACGTGGTGCTTTCGTGCTGCATACTCTTCATCGCGACCGAGTTCCTGCGAGGAAGCCTCGACGAGGCCATGCAGCACCTCGCCAACGGCATCAACATCCTGAACAACGTCGACTACGCCGAGCTGGACCAGACGACCGTCGAAGACATCGTCCCCAAGTTCCACCGCCTCAGCATCATCCAGCTGTGCTTCTACGACAGGCCCAACTTCCCATCGCTCAACCTCCAGCACGCGCCCGGGCCCCGGTACAACCTGGGGCCCTTCGACAAGGGCAGCAGCATATACCTGCCCAAGCGCGCCGTGGACCCCATCATCCTCGACGCCATACGGTACATCCGGTCGGCCGCCGACCCGGGCTCGCAGACGGACTCGCGGCTGGCCCCCTCCTCCTCGAGGGGGCCCGTCATGTCCGAGGAGCAGAAGAGCATCTGCGCCTCCCTCGACAGGTGGCACGCCGCCTTCCTAGCCTTCGTCGACTCGCCCCGGAGGCAGCCGCCGGCCGACCCGCCGCTGCCGAGGCACCAGGGCCTCATCTGCGCCGAGACCGAGATGAAGTACCAGGCCGCAAAGATCTGCATCAGCGTCTGCCGCTCCCACGACGAATCCGTCTACGACTGCTTCAAGGAGCCCTTCAGGCGCATCGTGACACTCGCCCGCCTGATTCTCGACAGCTGCCCGGACGCCGCCGCCCCCGCAGCCGACGACGATGCCGCGTCCGACCCGGCCGAGTTCAAATTCGATTTCGCGACCAGCTACCTGCCGCTGCTCGAGTTCGTCATCACAAAGTGCCGCTGGCTCGACATACGGTACGAGGCCTGGTGCATCGTCTGGACCCTCGCCACGGAGCGGACGCCCACGACGCGCGTGGGCGGACACGGCCGCGGCGGTCGCGGCTCCTGCCTCCACCTCCTCGGCCAGCGCATGATCGAGAGGGAGCATAACGTCAAGATAGGCGAGGTGACGCGGCACAACGCCGGGCTCTTCTCGCTGCCGGCCGAGGAGATGCGCGTCAAGGACTACACCGCCGACCCGCGCTTCGCGGACCTGGTCGCTCCCGTCCCGGTGGACCACGAGGACGCCGCGAGGGGAGGGGGAGGACCGGCGGCGGCGCCGGCGGCGGCCAAGGTGCAGCAGGTCCCCTACACGCAGCGGCTGCTGCTCCGGTGCGGCAGCTGCGAGCTCGACGATCTCGCCGGCTGGATGGAAAGCAAGCTTCCTTTCCCCTCTTCTTCTTCTTCTTCTCCGTCTTATCCATAGACTTTGTGGTTTTCTATTATTATCATTATTATTACTGTGTATATTGCAGCGAGCTTTTCCCTTTTCTTTTCTAGAAGGCATGACTCATGAGAAAAAGCATTCGTTTTTGACTGCACGCGGCATATGGCCGGTACCTTGTGTATCTTTTTACAGAAACAAAAAAAAAGCAGCTGCACAAACTGCACAACTCTACATCGCGGCGGAGGAAACGAACAAAGTTATATATATATAAAAAACCCAACCAATTACTAGAGCATGTTAGTATAATTTTGAAGAACCGCCTACCCTTCGTAACAACGACGACGACGACGACGACGACGACGACGACGACGACAATAACAACAAAAACAACCCCTATGTGGAAGGCCTCTCTCTCGCTACCTGTGACTTATACCCGCCGCGCTTTTCCCCTCGGTACCGTGTCCACCCCCCGTCCCAGCACACGAAAGTGGTCAAAAAATGCAAGGGACGAGACTCGAACTCGCGCGGGTTGCCCCACCAGGAAATATAGAATGTTAACCTGGCCCTGACCTAGCGCCATAGCCAAATCGGCAACCCTTCCCGGACTCTTAAGGTGTTTGCATGGACAGCTTCTCGGGCTCTCTCGGATCTTGACCGACGGATCCCCTGCTCCCCCCGCCGTCCCGGGAATCTGGGAACAAAAACCTCATGACTCGGGGGAGCTCTCTCCGCCCCCCCCTAACACTGCCTCGCCCAGTAGAAAAACAGTCTCCGCGGCCTCTCTGGTTTTTCAAAAAAAGAAAGAAAAAAAAAAGTTCGGGGCATTATGGCGAGGTGGTTCGAGGTGAAACCTCGCAATGTCTGCCGCTTGACTCTCCTAACAGTGGATGGCGGGGACCCGGGCGCGGCCCCGGGGCCTCTCCAGGATACGGGTTATCGGGGTTGGGTCCGCTTTATCCGACCACGAGAACGGAAATGATACTGCTCTCTTTTCAATCCTCACCTGCGTGTTTCCCCCGCGAAAAGAAACAGCACGAGGTGTCTAAATAAGGTTTTCGGTGCAGGTCCCCTCTGCAATGCTACGGTCATCGTCTACGGCGGGCCGGGCAGGGGAGAGGAGGGGGGGGTACCTTTCGTCTATCATCCCACATTCAGCCACCAGAACCAATCCGATTGGGTTACCCAAGCTCTATCCCATCTCTCTCGCTATGAATATGTCCCGCCCCTGCGGAACCAGCTTTGTGGCTTTTTGAAATGAAATACCGACGAAACCCAGCAAAACTTGCTCAACTGGGGGGAGTGTGCGGGGGGTGGGTTTCCACGGATTTGCGGACTTGCGGGCTTGTCCCCTCCCCCCCCCCCCCCCCCCTGACTCGATGTGCCTCCGGAGGCCTGCCCCCCTGGCCTCCGACGTTACGTTTGGCTTGCGTGATTGACGTGGGACAGACATCTCATGACCAAGGCACCATCTTGTCGAATGCGGCGCTTTTCAACCGTGCCAGTGACTTATTGGCCAAACGGGACCTGCTGCCTACCCAGGCTGCTCTGAGCTCTGGCGTCGTCAGTCACACATTCAACTACTGCACAAGCGGGGGGTACAGAGTACCAACAGCTCGGTTCATCGTGACCTCACCGTCATGGTTATCGTGAATATTATAGAAAGAGACCCGTTCTCCCCTGCAGCAAATCCCGAGAGAAACATACACGCAGGAACACCTACGGCGGCGGCTTCACTACAGCCCGCCCGGGCAGAGCGCGCGGCGCGGAAGCACATCCGGCACCAGAACGGTCCATGGCTCGGAGACCGGCTCGAGTGCGAGGGCGGTTTCCGATGCCGGCCTCTCCCCCGATTGAGTCGTCGGGGTGGGAGGCACTTCGCCGTCAACGGCTGTCGAAGAAAACCCCGTGACTGCGAGGCGTTATCCCTGGAGGCCAGATCGGACATTGGGGGAGCAGCTTCGTCGGCGCCGTTCGTATCTCTGGTCGCTCGTCAACGTCTTGATTCCGGGGTTTCTCTCTCTCTTCGAAACTGGACCGAGCCAAAGCGGTCGGGAGAGAGCGTGGCGGGAAGGCAGACGGACGGGCGGTGTCGGGACTGTTTGCAGCGGGAGGCACGAGAATGAACGTTGTGAGCAGGCTTTCCGGGGTCGTCCCGTGTTCACGGAGACCGCGCCCACGGGGGGCGTCGGGGTTGGTTTTTCCCAGAGACTATCGCGGTAACGAACCTGTGTGGTCTTTTCCCGAGCTCTAACTGGGCATTGTGTCCTCCATTGGCCCAGAAGTCACGGCAAACCTGGGAAGATCGATGGCTTTCCTTACACACACTTTTCGGAGGTAACCCCGCCCCCCCGGCATCGTGACGTTGCCCTCGGAGTAAGAGTGGTGAGAGTACGACGCAGCGAGGTAGCCGTACCGTGGCCCGGTTTCAGCGTAGTGCCACGGCCGATGGCTGGTTTTCAAGCCCTCTCCTCCCATCACAGCCGAGGTTTGGAGAGGGGGAGGTCGCGCGCCCGGGCACACACACACACGGAGGCTACAAAGCCTACGTCGTGAACCTTCCAGGACGTGTTTCGCAGGCTTTTGTGCAAGACAGATTCGGTAAGGCGAGACACGGTTGTCTTTTATTTAGTCGTATTCCGCGACTATAAACGAGGCGGAGAGCTCATTGGCGGGACGTGGCCGCACCGGGCAAGATCTCGCGTCGTTAGCGTTTTGTGTGGATAAGTGTCTTTGAACGATTCGCTCCCCGTCACAAACAGACGTTGCGTTCCCGTCTGAGACACATGATTGTCTGGAGCGGGTTAGCGGGAATTACGGATAGTGCCCGATTTGTGTGTGCGACTGAAGGGACGGAAATGGCGGTGGACGACTAAACATGCCATGGTTTGATCATGGGCTTGCGTTCTATCGAAAACGTATAGAGATTTCAAGTTGGCAAAAGCCGTTCGACATTGGCCGTTGCGCACACACGAGGAACCCGTACACTCGATCTCTTCTATCGCCCGTTCGGATCGGCGCGCGATCGAAGCAATACGCTTACTCCCAGGTTCAGTGTCCCGCGCCGTTCGTCAATTGATGATCCGACGCAACCCCTTTTTTGTTTTCGTTTCCGATTACCCAAACGCACACACACACATCCGCGTCACGCCTCTTACGGGTGTAAACCTTTCCAGATCTTGTCGACAATCTCGTCCAGGGTGTCCTCGTCTGTTATCTCCAGAGCCTTTGCAATTGCACCGTCCTGATCCGCCCCCTTCCGAGCCTCTTCTCCGCCGACCGCCGGCTTCTCGAGCTCCGACCTGCACGGGTGGCAGGGCTGCCGCTGCTTCTCGTTTGACCCGACGGGCGTGGGCGGGATGTACTCGACGACCTCGGCGAATCTAACGGCCGTGTTTCGCTCTTCTCCTTCTTCTCGTCCACCCTTGGACCGGCCCCAGGACGCCGGCCGTAGGAGGTGCGTCCAGCTGGCCTCGACAACGCGGCGCTGGTCGTATTCCCTGACCTGCTGCCTCTTGCGGCACCGGAGGAAGGTTGTGCGGCTGATACCGATGAGCTGCTCGTGAGATCCATGGTCTGCGAGGCTGGTCAGCCTGGGGGGTTGGGGTTCTTTTTGGACAGAAAGATCTTGTGCAAAGGAAGAGGAGGACGTACAATAGGAGCCCCACGCTGTGGTGGTCTGGGGGCTTGCACCCATGAAGAAGATGGATGGCGGCTTCGGGCTTGACATCTTGCGGACGCCTTCTCTGACGAGGATGATGATGCTGGCGATGAATGCGACGTCCCAGATGAACGTCATCAAACTGAGTTCTCGGGTGTGCGCTGTTGCTGGGCTGGCGGTTGGTTGGCCGGCGTATGGACAAGATGACATGGATCGAGATGTACAAACCTTGGATAGAGAAGACTGGAAGAAGTCATGGACGAGATGAGGAAACGGCGATTGTTGGTTGTGACTTGGAGGTGTTGTGCACGTTTTTCCACGGACTTGGTTCATAAACAATGGCAGGCTGGCGACGGAGATAACTAATGAGTGGCAGACGGATGGACCCATGGGCTTCCTCAACGATAGTCGGCACACACGGGTAACACTTCAGTGTCGGGGCAGGCGTTGAGTTTGGTAAACCGTGGATGCGGCCAATTTTACCAGACAAACGAACGAGAAACACAATCGGTACCCGCCAGACGGAGAACAATGGGCGAAGCTTGTACAGGGTATTTTCATTTCTTCGTCAGACTTGTCTACACATTACATGCCCGAGTAGGCGTTCAGCGCCAACTGGCCGCCGAGGTGAGCATACAGCACGTTGCTCCCGGCGGGGATCTCGCCGTTCTTGATCATCTGCATCATTCCCGCCAGACTCTTGCCCTCGTAGACGGGGTCGGTGATGAAGCCTTCGGTGCTGGCGCCGAACTTGATTGCGTCAATGGTGGCCTGATCGGGCACGCCGTAGATGCCGCCGTGGAAGCGGTCGTCGAGGATGATGTCGTCCTCGGTGATGTCGCTCTCGTCGAGGCCGATCTTGACGGCCGTGTTCTTGGCGATGCGCAGGATCTGGTCAAAGGTCTGCTTGACAGTGGCGGATGCGTCGATGCCGACGACGCGGCGCTTGGGCGAGCCGTTCTTCTTCTGGGCGAGCTTGAAGCCGGCGACCATGCCGGCCATGGTGGAGCCGGTGACGGCACAGACGATGACGGTGTCGAAGAAGACGCCGAGCTCCTTCTCCTGGGCCTCGACCTCGAAGGCCCAGCGGGCGAAGCCGAGGCCGCCGAGGGGGTGGTCGGAGGCGCCGGCGGGGATGTAGTAGGGCTTGCGGCCGGCGGCGAGGAGCTCGGCCTTGAGGTTGGCGAGGGTGTCCTTGTGCTCGATGCCGAAGGGGGAGGGGTCGAGGCGGACGTCGGCGCCCATGAGGCGCGACAGCTGGAGGTTGCCGACCTTGTCGTAGACGACGTCCTCCCAGTCGACCCACTTCTCCTGGACGAGGGCAGCCTTAAGGCCGAGCTTGGCGGCGACGGCGGTGACCTGGCGGGTGTGGTTAGACTGCACGCCGCCAATGGAGACGAGGGTGTCGCAGCCCTGAGCGAGGGCGTCGGAGGCAAGGTATCTGGTCATGTTAGTGTCGGGCCATGAAAGAGGAAGAGGAAACTGGGGGGGGTGTAGGTGTCTTACTCGAGTTTACGGGTTTTGTTGCCGCCGTAGGCCAGACCTGAATTGCAGTCTTCGCGCTTGGCGTAGACGTTGACCTTGCCGCCGAGGGCAGCGGATATGCGGGGGAGGGCCTCGACGGGCGAGGGGCCGAAGAGGAAGTTCTCACGAGGGATGCTCGCGAAGGGTTCGGGAAGGAGAGACATGATGGACGGAGTGTGTCAAGGTATCCTTGTGATAAGTTCTTATTTATTTATAAAGGGGGTATCAAAAGAAGAAGAAAGAAGACTTGGGTGAGAGACAACATGACAAGACGGAGCAAGACGGCGAACAGGACCGTGTTTAATAAGGAGCTGAGAATGAACTGACTACAGCGACGTCGGCATGGCAAAGCCAAGGCACGTGTTGCTGACTCGAGGGGTTGAAGGCGGGCAAGTGGGTAAATGATGGTCTCTCTAGTCGAAAGGTCCACCGTTATCTGCAGCGGAATCGCGGGGTCGGCTGGTGGTAGGACATGTCTGTCTTTCTGTCTGTCTGGTCTGGCTCATCATGTTTGTGCTGTCTGCATCTGTAATCTGAGTATGTAGGCACTGCGAGTTTCTTGGTGACGGTCTTTGGGTATAACTCAGAACAGCACCTACCTTGAACCTCGTCCAGCATGCTAGCATGTCGAGGTAATGGTTAGAGCAGAACTTGTGTTCCAACGAGTTAGTCGGTCTGAAATGTACTCTGCTAACGTTCAACGTAGCTACAGCAATACTTGAGATGTTCGTGCTTCCCTCCGTCTGTGCGGTTCAGGTTCAGGGACCTCCTTCCCTGCGAATTGCCCCACGTCGCGTGCTTTCCTCTGGTGGGGGGAGGAGGGGGTTCTTTCCAACCACGGCAGCTGCAACTGCAACTGCAACTGTCCCAAGCGGGAAACGACGCGGAACCCCCGGAAAAGCCATTTTCCCGCGGAAAACTTCGCCGAACTTCGCCGAACGTCGCCAAACTCACCGCAGTCGCTCTCGTTTCCCAACATCTCCTCCGCCAGTCCATCTCCCTCGCACGCACGTCGGCCATCGCATCAGTCACCTTTCCCGCGAGATGGAGGGCTAAGAAACACGGAGAATAACAGAGCCGTCAGTGAGTCTCTTGTCATCTCGGAGGATCTCACAGCGTCCGCGGGGACATGCATCATCACGTGTTACGACCAAGGCTCTTGTTGCTTATTTGGGTTTTGTTTTATTTGTTTGGTTCGTGCGTTACCCGTCTATTCAGGCTCACTATTCGACAATACACCCAGGGTAATTCTATTCCAGCTTTCCACCGAAGCGCCGCCATCTTGAAAGGTCAAATGACGAGCGCGGTTTGCTTCCATCATCAATCGATGCGCTATTAATATAAACACGACACCCAAAAGCTAACAAAAAATAAAATAAAATAAAATCTCCAGTTCTTTTGGTCCACCTCTCAGGACAGGCTCTCATCTATTCGGCATCCAATGGCGCACGAGGCGGGGTGTTGTTGACCTGGATGCCGCCGCGCTTCAGCTCCTTGCTGTCGGGGAACGGCAGCGCCCACCCGCCCTCGGTCTCCGGCGTCGACAGCCAGAGGCGGAGGAGGTGGCGCCGAGGAGCCGGGGGCGGGTAGTCTGGTTCACAGTCAGCGGGCTGTTGCTTCGATCCGCCTCGAAAGGCGTCAAGAATTCTTTTGAATTCTTCAACGAGACGGGACAAGACTCACCCTTGTATGCGGTCCTGGCATGCAGCAAGTGCGCGTTGCTCAGGAACTGGATGTCGCCGACCTCGAGGATCATGTGCAGTGCCAGCTTCTGGCACGTGTTCTCGAGTGTTTCGAGCGCGTGCAGCTGTGCCACGCTCAGCGGCGGGATGATGCCCTTGTCCGAGAAGCGCGTCAGGGAGCGCACGTAGTACGGATCCCACTTGCAGTACACCCGGCCCTTGCCGCCGTTCTCAATGTAGAAGACGGGCTGGCGCGTCCACTCCTCCTGGCCCTCCGACACCTCGCCTTTGCGGTCGAAGTACCAGATGGGCTTGGTCAGGAGCTCGGCCACGTCCGGGTGCGACCGCTGGAGCTCGTTCCACACGGCGTGGATGCTGACGAGGTCGCTCTCGCCGCCCTCGGCCGCGCGGTGGACACAGAGGAGGCCGACGAGGTCGCCGTCGTCGGCGTGGAAGAACTGGCGCGCCGTCGTGCGGTAGATGCGCACCTTGTCGATCTGCGTCGGGTCGTCGCCCACGTCCTTGACGTGGCCGAGCACGTGGCCGCGCCCGTTCTGCGACACGAAATAGCCCAGGTACGTGCCGAGGCCCATGTACCCGACCGCCGTCTTGTGCGGGCCCCATTCCTGGGCGGGGAACCCCTTGAAGAGGATGAAGCCCTTGCCGTTGATGAGGTCCTCGCGGAGGTCGATGAGGCGCTTGCCCAGCGTGGGGAGCGGGAAGTTGTCCTGCAGTGGTACCAGTGTGTTAGTCGTGCGTCGGGCTCGGGAATACATACGTCTGGCATCGGGGACACACATACCTTGGAGATACCCGTCAGAGGCGTGTTGCTGGCGATGAAGGCGTCGGAGGTGCGGCCAAGCTCCTCAACCTCCTCGGGAGTGAAGCGGTGCGTCCACTTCTCCGGGTGCTGCTCAAACTCTTCCTTGTGCCAGACGGTCGGACCCGAGATCTCCTTGGGGAACTCTTCGTAGGGGCGCAATGCCTCGTAAATGGGGTTGTGCTGGCCCGAAGTGCGGATGCCATCGGGGAAGATGTCCCTAGGAGCATCGTTGTTCTTACCCTTCCAAGGGCCCTGAGCAGGCTGAACGGGCTCGTCAATAAGGGCTCCCGGCGCCATGTTTATGTGTTTATTGGAGGGGTATCAATTGGGTGTCTTTTGAGGTGCCACGACAAGGGGGGGAAGAAGAATAAGACACGACGGAATGCAGTAGCTGGTTATCTCGAAAGATAAGAATCGAAGAAGGTAAGACAAGACGAGGCAGTCTGGAAAGGAGTTGATCTACCCCTCACTATTTAATAGGGACGGACGTGTGTGTACGCTCAAACTCTCTCATAGTCTGCGACGCTCTGCCGGGGGCCCTGCGGCCTTTATAACGCCAAGCGACCGGTCCATTGGGAATTGAGATTTGGAGGCCTTGGGTTGGGCTGCCGTCTGCTGTCGAGCTCGATGCTTCGGATGGCGTGCTCAGGGCCCCATATCGCGATGGTCGGACGATGACGCGAGACAAGATGGGTGTGGGGTTCGTCGATCGGGGGACATTTTATACACTAGGACACGATAATTGATGGCCCCGCACCGCACCGCACCGCACCGCACCGCACCGCCGACACCACCGGTCGCTTGCTTTCCGCGCGCAAAAAGCTGACTGGCTGGCTTCCGAGTTGGAGTTACTCGTCTTGATGGCCGTTGGAGGCCAGGGGGTAGGTTGAGTTTGACTTTTCCCCCTTCTTCCCACTTTACCCGGACCCCCGGTACCCTCTCAGAAAAGGAGGAGAGAGGAAAAAAACCAAAAAACCAAAAAACACCAAAAAAACCGCTCTATTGTGCAATTGCATCCTAATCTGTTCCCGTAACTATCCATGATCCGGATGCTTGCTGCACGAACAAAAGCCGGTACCGGGCGTGGCGGCGGGCTCAACTCCGACCTCTGCCACCGACGACTTGGAGATAACCCCCAACACGGCCAAGTCACTCTGGTGTAAGTGTACATATATACATACATACATACATACATACAAACTTACACTCACTACCCCTTGCGGCTAGTCGGAGTGGTGTAATCGCACCCTGGCAAGGGATGCCCCTCTCGGTTCTGCAACGGTTGCACGAGCTGTCCTGCCGCTTGGGATTTCTACACTACGCATGCAGCCTTTCGATGCAGGTAGTAACTTACCTACGCTAGGCATGTATGCATAGCCAAGCTCGGTATCTCGCGGTTACGCGTGGCAGTTGGGAGTTTCCCTCTCCCTCTCTTGAACCTGCCTCGAAGCGAGCTCCCTGCTAATCAGTCAATGTCTGGGCTAGAATGGTGTGCGTCGTCCAGGGCCAAGTTGGGTATACATTGCATCAACGGATACACTATTAAACACAGAAGCATCTCATACACCAGCCGCGTGAACCATGTCCCCCTTCTCCCCGCGTGTCTAAGCCCCGAATTCTTCAATGACGCTTCTGGGCTTCTTGAACTTCCCGAGTGGCACATACTCCACGTCATCCATGCCGAACCCCTTCGGCCCGCCGATCTCGATGCCCCGCGCCGTCGAGGTCCACTTCTCCGACGCCGTGATGCCGAGCACCACCACAAGCAGCCCGTACCGGTACTCTTGCGTGCCGATGGCCTCGCCGTTCTGAGCGTCGATGACGCACACGAGGTCCGGCACGATTGCTATAATCTTTCAATGAGCTGTTAGCCACCAAAGCATCTCCGAATCTGGCCGCGAGGAGGCCTGCTCTATTTCTTTCTCACGCACCTCTTCCGTCCCGTCGCCGTGAACCTTCTTGGCGAGGATGTTTTCGTTCTTGAACGGGATCTTCAATATCTCCACCCCCGTCCTCTCGCGGCGGCCGCCGTTCGTCGCCCCGCCGTAAGACGACGCGCCGCCCTCGATGATGACCTCGCCGTACGCGTGCCCCGCCCTCGTGACCCTCTCGACGCCCACGATCTTCCCCCGGAACAGCACCCGCGCCGACTCCCCCCCGCCGACCTGGTCCACGATCGCCTCGGCGACGGCGTCGACCGTGTTGGTGCACCGCGCCAGCGCCACCGCCCGCCCGATGCGCCACGACAGCGACACCGTGTTCTCGACGACCCACGACTTGGTATCGCGGCCGCTGACGGGGCCCTTGGCGCAGCCCACGTGCGAGCCCATCTGCGAGAGGGCGGCGCGGAACGCCCGCTCGGCGTCGAGCTCCGTGCGGGCTTTCGTCATGAGCTGTTTTTTTTTTTTTTTTTTTGGTCAGCCGTCAGCACAATTCCTTTGTCTTTTGTTTTAATTCAGGTCATCCCCCCCACCTCGAGGGAGGTTGTGCAAGCTGAGGTGGTGGGTGATGGGTGTTGGGAACCGTACCATTATCCTGCCGTTGCCGTCCGAGATGCACGACGGAATCATTGTCGCCTTCTTCTCGAACACCACGGGCGTGGTCTGGTGGGATATGGGGTACGCCCTGCCCATCCAGTCCCCGTCGACGGTGGGCACGTCGAGGTTCGTGCTCGCGCCCAGGATCAAGCCCTGGAGGCCGTTGCCGCCGCCGATCTCGAGCGAGATGACGGCGGTGGGTTTTGTCCCGAGGTACGCGTAGAGCTCTCTCTGCGACTCCATGATCCTGCCCAGAAAATCTTGTTTTAGACAGCTCCGAATAGATAGATGTACTCGAACAAAACAAAACAAAAACGAGAAGAACCTACTCGTCACCATACGGCTTCTCGATCGACACCTGCGGAGAACCCTTGCCGCCGCCGCAGGCCACGATGTCGTCGTCCTTTAGGTCAAATGGCGAGACGATCCGGACGGTCGCACCGGCGCGCATCATCTCCCGGAGCCTGAGCATATGCTGGTACGGCGACCCGCCGCCGCCCGTGCCGAGAATGTAGCAGCCTATCGTGATCCAGTCGAGGTCCGTCTCGGAGAGATGCCATTGTCGGTCAATGACCTTTGGCCTATAGCCGTCTATGTACGTCTTTGAGTAGCTTATGGACGGGGATGGCGACTCGCCGTCGTCGCCGCTGTTGGTCTTCATCTGCCTGTCATCAGTAACGCTGGGCTCGTCGGTGTACTCTTCAGCCACGTCGAGGATTGGATCCGCGTCTGCGGCCCCGGCCCTGGAGAAATCAAAGTCGCCCACGGCTTTGATGATTATGCGCGCCTTGTTGGCGATATACTGAGGACCCGGGCGTCAGCTACACGCACTCGCCGGTGCGACGAACAAACCACGTTACCTGGAGCGGGAAGCTCTCGATCTCCGCAATGGTGACGGATTCCCTCGAGGCCCCGTTCTCGACCGCTCTATCCACGGCCCTCTGCGACAGCTCCTTGATGACCTCGGCCGAGCTCTTCGTCTCGGTGCTCTCGATCGAGTCCACCACGCCGCTGACCCGGGCTGTCGCGGCGCCGATGGCGTTCGCGACGCCGGCCCACTCCGGCTTGATCACCCTGCTCGCCCCGGCCAGCGCGTCCGGCGCGATCACCGCGCCGCCCCCGACCAACACGACCGGGATGTCCTCCGGGGACGTCTTCATCGTGTCGATGATGCGCTCGAGCATCGCCCTGACCTTGGCCTTGAACTTGGGGAGGTCGTCCCGGAGACCGGACCGTTCCGCCAAGGCCCGGTCTCCGATCTCCACCTCGGGGTCCGCCAAGACGGTGTAGTCCGTCGTGGTCGCGACGTCGCCGCCAAATACCAACGCCTTTTGCCGGATCTGGTACCCGACGCTCTGCGGTCCGATCACCAGGCCGCCGTCCTCCCCTTTTCGGACGATGGAACCCCCTCCGAGCCCGATGCTCTTCACGTCGGGACACGAAAAGTTCGTCCTCACCCCCGCCACCTCGCTATACGCCGCCGCCTGCCTCGGGAACCCGTTCGCCAGCAGCAGCCCGACGTCCGTCGTCGTGCCCCCAATGTCCACGACCATCATCGCTTCCTCCCGGCCCCCGAGATCCCTCGTCAGGAACGCCGCGCCGCGCATGCTGTTCGTCGGGCCGCTCGAGAAGGTACGGATGGGCAGCCACGCGGCGGCCGCCGCGGGCAGGACCGTCCCGTCGTTCTGGGTGACGAAGACGGGGCACGTCAGGCCGAGGCCGGCGACGGCGCGGCGGAAGGCACGGATCGTGCGCCGGGCGAAGGGGAGGATGGAGGCGTTGAGGATCGCGGCGTTCTCGCGCTCGAGGAACCCGATGTGGGCCACGTCCTTGGACAGGACGACGTCGGCCTCCGGGTGGACCGCGCGGACGATGTCGGCCGCCCGCTCCTCCTGCCTGTGCATGACGTCGACGGGGCTGAAGATGCCCGCGACGACGACGCTGCGGATGCCCTTGGCCCGGATCGTCTCGGCCTCGCGCCGCACGGCGTCCTCGTCGAGCTCGGCGATGAGGTCTCCGTCGATCTCGAGCCCGCCGCCGACGAGCCCGCGGTGGGCGCAGACGACGGCGCGCAGGCGCGGGGGCCAATCGACGCCGGCGGGGATGTCGGCCGAGAAGGGCCCGCAGAGGCGCACGACGGCGACGCGGGCGAGGCGCGCGGCGTCCCCCTCGACGACGGCGTTGATGAAGTGCGTCGTGCCGATGGTGACGCTGGCGACGCTCGCCGGGTCGGCGGACGAGTCCCGGAGCAGGCGGGCGACGACGGCGGCGATGCCGTCGCTGGGGTCAGCGGTCGTGCTGGCCTTGTGGGCGGCGAGGATGCCGCGGCCGGGTGACGCGGACGCCGTCGGGTCGAGGATGACGCCGTCCGTGTTCGTGCTTTTGGGGGGTTTGTGAGTACGGTTGTGTTTTCACGATGAACAGCTTCTTCAGTTTGGAAGGGGGTTCAAGACGCACCCGCCCACGTCAACTCCGATCTTCAGAATCGGTGAGACCATTTTTGCCTCTGAAGAGGAGTTGCGTTGCCCTCTTTCTGAGATCTTTTCTTCTTTTCTTATGTCGGCTGTTGTCGAACTTTCTGAGCTGAAAAAGAAGGATCACGACTACTAAACTCGCGGACTGGGGGAGTATAGAGCTCGCGATGATGGCATCTTACCAGCGAATGAGACGAGTCGTGCATGATGTATCGGGCGCTCTCCGACACGGCGCCGGCATCGGGCACCGGCCGATATCCGAGCCAAAGCCGGGGTGGAAAACCACGGCCGGTCTTGTTCCTATCTTCCAATCAACCAGATCGGAACGGAGGTAATAGCTGTCGTTGATTCGCCACGGACGGGAGGCCTGCCTAGTCACAAGTTGCAGGGTAGACTGCGAGTGGTCAATCTGCCTTCTTATCACCGGCGGATAGGGGTCCACTCGCCCGCATCCACATCGTTATCATCGGCGGCGGGAGGATATCGACCGGGATCTCAGGTTGCATCAGGTTCTCTCGAGGGAGCAAACTGGTGGGAGAAGGGATCCGATCTTCGGGGGGGGTTAATACCAGTTCTCAGGCTCGTTCGCCCAACCAAACCTCAAAAATTAGCTGCTTCCCGGGAAACCGCTACCGAAAAGGCAACCCGCCCTGTACGATAAGAAACCCCGCCAGAACTGCATTATCCGAGTTCGAGAGCAAGCATTTCGGAAGACTGGAGGATCGGCGGCCAGCCTTGGCAGATGGCGTCCCCGGAGATAAAGATGGAACAGTTCTATATCAGATGCACACGGCAGCCTCTGGCGGGGAGCCGATATACACCTGTTTCTTCGTCTCGCTCTCTCTCTCCTCTCCATCGGACAGCCGACCCTCGTCGAGCTTATTCCCGTGAACAATGGCGCAGAAAACAGTTCGCAGGATCAGAGAGGCGGCGACGCTCGACTTTGACGAGTCCCGCCACGAGGAGGTCAGCGCCTGGTCGAATCGCGACCTCATCCCGCTGCCGCCGTCTCGACGCACCTGGGGCTGGTTCAACTTCTTCGGTTCCTGGTCGCTGTGAGTGTTTTCCCAGTCGGCACAGATCACAAGACAAAGACGGGGAACCCAGTTGGCTCACTCTCTCACGCAGGTCCTCCCTGAATGTGGCCACATGGCAAACGCCCAACACCTTCTTGACTCAGGGGCTCTCGGTCGGCCAGGCCATGGCCGTAATCGTCATTTCTCGGGCGCTGTGCTGTCTCTTCGCCGTCCTCGTCGCTTGGTGTGGTCTGACGTGGCACATTGGATTCACCGTTCAGAACAGATACACCTGGGGGTTCCGTGCGAGTTACATCCCGCTGCTGCAGCGCATCCTGCTCAACTTTATCTGGACCGCTATCCAGTGTAAGTCTCCGTTGTCTCGTTCTCGGCTAGAAAGTGCTCCCGTGCTGACTGGTTGAGCAGGTTGGAACGGAGGCAAGCTGGTGACGTGAGTACATCTTCCCTCCTGGTTAGGCCCGGCTATCACTGACGATAATACCACCAGGGTATGCATCACAGCGATCTGGCCTTCATTCGCCAAGATACCCAACACTCTCAGCGCCAGCACGCCAACGACCACCTACGAGATGATCGGGTTCATCGTCTTCTGGGTCGTTTCCGTCCCGTTCCTCTTCATACGACCTGAAAAGTTCAAGAAGCCCTTCTTCGTGTCCTGCGTCGCGTGCGGTGTGGGCATGGTCGCCCTGCTCATCTGGTCTCTGGTGACCGCGGGGGGCGTCGGCCCGGTCTTCTACCAGGGCCAGAGCGTGTCCTCCGGCTCGCGGTGGAGCGCCTCCTGGCTCATGATGGCGGGCATCAACCAGGCCATCGGCGGAAAGGCCGCGGGCATGACAAACAGCAGCGACTTTTCGCGGTACGCCAAGAACAAGAGGGACTACGTCATTGGCACCGTGACGGTCTACTGGGTCACAGGCGTTCTCGTCTGTTTGGGGGGACTGGTGACCACCGCGGCTTGCCAGAAGATCTACGGGCAAATCTGGTGGAACCCGCCAGACCTGCTGATGGTCATGATGGATCGTACGTTTTTTCTCCCCCCCCCCAATCCGTCACGCACATGAATAAAAAACCGCAAAACTGACTTGAGAGTCCGTCAGACGGGCAAGGCTCCTCGGCGTCACGCGCCGCCGTCTTCTTCCTCGCCCTCGCCTTCGCCTTCACCTCCATGTTCGAGAATGTCTGCTCCAACGCCGTCGCCGGCGGCATCGACCTCGCCGGCCTCTTCCCCCGCTATATCGACATCCGCCGCGGCGCGCTAATCACCTTCTTCGCCGCGTGGGTCATCCAGCCCTGGCAACTGATCAACCAGGCCGCCACCTTCGTCGCCGTGCTGAACTCGTTCGCCGTCTTCCTCGCGCCCATCATGGGCGTCATGGTCTGCGATTACTTCCTCCTCCGCCGCCAGCGGATCAAGCTGTCGCACCTCTTCCACCCGGAAGGCTCCGACTACTGGTACTGGCACGGCGTCAACTGGAGGGTGATACCCTGCTGGGTCGCGGGCTGGGCGCCCACCATCGGCGGCCTGGTCGTGAGCGCGGCGAAAGACGACGGCGCCCCCGACGCGCTGTACGAGCTGTACTACATCGCATTCTTCATTGGGTTCCTCATCTCCTTCGTGCTCTTCTACCTCGCCAACCTCGCGTTCCCCGTGGAGCACCTCGGAGAGATCGACGAAGAGGACAAGTACGGCACGTTCACGGCCAGCGAGGCGGCCAAGCTGGGGGTGACGCCGAACGACGCGGCCATCACCTCCGGTTTCTTCAAGGTGGAGGGAATCGCCCAGGTGAACGAGGTCTCGGAGTCTGCGTCTGGCAAAAGCCCGAAATGGTGGAGCTTTAGGCGGCGATAAACAAGCCCGAGCCTGGGCGTGTCCAAGAGCGGCTATGCCAGAGGAAAGTTCAGCTATGTTTATTCTAGAAAATATAATCATTATTCCTGACGCTCCATTCTTTCCACGTTATCTGCCTCTTGATGCACCCTCTCATGGCTGGAAGTTCCCGCCGCCTTTGCGACGCTGCCAAGCTCAGCTAGTGGCGGAACATAGCAGCAGATAAATGGACTCGAGACTCAGCTCATTGTGATCGCGGTCTGCGTTTTGAATCCGGATTGATTCTTCACCCGTTTCCATGCCCCTTTCTCGTCTCTGCTTTCGTTTTACTCCGATACCAGCTGACGTCGACGACTTTCCCGAACAAGAGAGAACCGGATGATGAGGCCATCTCTGACCCTATCACCGCTGCGTTGTCTAACCACTCCGGGCGAGAACAAAGTCCATAAAGGTGCCTCGAGCTGATATATGGGAAAGAAATCCACAAGGTAGGAGTTGCCTCGGTCATTCTAAGCTGATGTCTTCATTGTTCCAATGTTCCTAGGCCCACTAGGTCCCTCTTCAAGGCCATTGCCCCTCCTGGCATCCTCCCGCCAACGCCAATGAGGTCGCATGAACGAAGTGCTCCGGTCTTCGTACTGCAAGATGTCGGCTGCATGCTGTAAGGAGTGTCAATCAAAAACCAATACCACAGAGGCTTTCGAACCCACCTCGCCGAGAACAGGGAGAAACTTGGCACCATGGCCGCTGCCCCCTGTTGCCACGAAAACGCTTTTTTCAGCGTAGGTGGGCACATAGTCAATCTACAAGGGCTCAGCTGTCAATGCGAAGAGACGAAAGCCAGGTGTTCTGGGATCAACATACAACAAAGGAATTGTCCAGCGAGTCAGTGTACCAGCATAGCTTGGTCGAGTTGAAGTCCACGCCAGCGAAATCTGGGAGAAAGATCGAAACAAACTTCTTGATGGCCTCTCTAGCTGGCTCTGGGACTATTCGGCAGTCTGCGGGTGGCAGGGGAACCGACCATTTCCCCTCTTGGTTAAATGATGCCCCGGAAGGGGCAGGTTGAAAGTTGGTAAACTGTGAAGTTTGATTAACTTCAACCCTTCATTGCGAAAGGCATAAGGAAAGAGATACCTTGATGCCACGGAACCCGATTTTGATGAGGCCGTCGGCGGTCCTGGGCAGGACGTACACGCTGCCCGAGTCGTTTCCGACCGCGTTGCGCGGGGCGCTTCTCCAGGTAATGACCGGGAAGCGCTCAGGGGAATACTTGTCCCACAGAGCCGAATCGGTCTTGTCGACCTTGAAGGTGACCACGCTGCCTGCCGAGGACTCAAGGTGGTAGGACAGCTCGGGCAAAATCTGCGTAGTGAAAGATCCGGCTAGTCTCGCTTCAGCATCACGGGGCCCAGGCAGTTCTGGAGCTGAGGTTCACTCTTACCAGCGATAACAACGACATCAGCCTTGTGAGAGGTCCCGTTCTTCGTCTTCACGCCAACGGCTCTCTTTTTGCCTGGTGTTGACGAGTTCTCCTTGATTATGCTGTCGAATGCACCCTTTTCGGGACCAAAGTGAAACGCGACACCCTGGCGAAGGGCCAGCTTGTAGAAGTAGGCGCACGCCTCGCTGCATTTCGTGAACCCGGCAAGGGAGTCGAGGACGGCTTCGTACGTCTGCGCGGGCGAAGATCCCGGGATCTTGAAGTCAAGGAGCTTTGCGTCCCAGCCGCGCTCGGTGGCTCGCTCGCGGTCAGCAGAGTCACTCTTGACAAACTGGGTGTACCTCAAGCACTCCCGCTCGAAGTTGCTCAAGGTTTCGCACTCAAGGGGATCAAGACTGGGGGTGGGTTGCACGCGGAGCATGCCGCACCCGATCAAGAGGTTCGACCGCTGACTCTCGTCTTCTTCACAGTGGCGTTGCTCATTGATTCTTTCCCAGGCAGCCCGGCTTTCTAAAGCGAGGCTTTGGTAATGGAGCTTGGTCCCATATGAAGCTCTAAACTGTGCATATCATGAGTTGACCACAAAATGCCGGCTTTCGAATATGAGGAGACTCACAATCTTGTTATGGTCAACGGAGGCAGCCTGAGTACTACCGTCTAGATCAGGAGCGTAGTTTGTCTCATCGTAGCGGTATCTGTCAAACACCGCAACGCGATACTCTATGACATCTCGTCAGCTTTACAACAAGTCAACGTTGGCGGTTTATACTTACGGCGCTTGCTGAGAGCAACGGCCAGAGACAGGCCGAAGATGCCCGCTGACTAGAGTATCAGCTATATGACAAGGAATGGAGTCGGGATTGTCCACGCACCACCAACAATAGCGACTGACTTCGGTTCCGACATGGAGCTTTCGCTTTCAAACGCTTCTTTCATATAGCTAGATCGGATGAGGGTGAAGATTGAGAGTTGCCGAAAGCGGGGAGAAGCTCGACCCCACGACTGCTTATCTACTGATATACCCATAAGGTGTGGGGGTGACATGATTGTTTGGCTAAGCATACGCTACTGGAGTTTCTTCACTGTGTTCTACCAACAAGTGTAAGTTAAGAATATCATCACCAGAAAATTTGGAAGACTGAATCGACCAGAGATCATCAACACTCAAGTTTAGCCGAGTGTGGATCTCTTTGGTTATGCTGCGTGGTTGTTACTTCAGCGGAGGAAGACGTCTTTTCCGTTGGCTTAACAAAGCCTGATCACAGGCTTTAGGGTTATTGAGAGCTACTTGTTGGTATTATATATTGAATTTGACCTATTCTATATTGTCTCTGTCACGGATAACTACAAACAACAGCGGCTGCTATTTTTCAGCTACAGTAAATACTGGATGATTGGTTTATCTGAGGCAAAGCTGCCTGACTATCCACTCTTGCAAAAAAGAGAATGAAGCCCATCTTCCCTTTTTCTTTTTCTTTTTTCTTCTTTTTTCTTCAGTGCGAAAGCTCAGGCAGTCGCATACGTCCACAGTGATCACCCTTTGTGTTTCCTAGCGGTGCGGTTTATGCGGCTTCAATCTTAAACAAAAAGATGAACATATTTGGCAATGCTTCAGTCTACCATTGAGTAGGATCTTAGAAAAAGAAGTGGTTTATAGAATGGTTTAACAAAAAGGTTGTCTAAGCCGACTCTCTATACTCTTCGAACAGCTTGCTTGTTTCTATACCTTGTACTCAAAAGAAGACGTCTCGGGACACAAATATCTCATTACAACGCAATACTACAGGCCTCAACAAGGCGAAGAATGTTATGAATAATAAAACGGCCCCAACGCCTCAGGCGCGGTCTAGTCTAGTTCCTATGGTGGTTTAAAGCGGCTTTACCATTCATGATATTCTACATTATTCTATTGGATGCACAATTAAGTAGAGAATTATAATTACGTCAAATTAATATTTTACTGCAGGGTCACGCCTTTTTTGCCTCTGCCTGATATTCAATCCTAACCGCGCAGCTTGAAGCCTGTCTGGCGCAGTTTTTGAAAAACGCCATGGGGATCATACGTCTCTGAGACGGACTTAAGGAACTTGACGGTTTCCCTGCCATGGGAGGAGAGTGGGCGTTGGTCTTTCCAGGCGTAGTTGAGATACTTCCAGTCCTTGTACAGCCCGAGCGACTTCGCGTAGTTATCAATCTCTTCTCGGTATTCGAGAGCCAAGGGGAGAATGGTCTTCTGGTTCTTGGCGGTATCGACCGTCAGGGCAATCAGCCACATAAGGCTGGGACCGTCGGCGACGACGTCTTCCAGGCCCATCGAGTTGCCGCCGTTCTTGAGGCCGTGATCAACGATGGATTTGGTGACCGGCTGGAACTGGACGAGAAGATTGAAATCGGCGCTCGGGGCAGCGCCGGCCATTCTTTTAGTGTATTCCTTATGCTTCTTGTCGATGAAGTCCATCATGCGGAAATCGCTGCCTGTTTGGCCGACCATCCAGTTGGCGCTAAATTGATAATCAGTATGCCAGCACAACACTCATGGTAATTCACTCCACGTACTATAGTCCCAAGGGAGTAGGTCCGGTAAACTGCGGAACAAGGTCGGCGATTGACCCGACTGCAAGGGTGGTGGAGGTGTTGGCAATGGAGAAGTACTCGTTGAAAGCGGGAGCATTGGTCTTGGCTTGGACGTTGGACAAGATGGACCTCAAGCTGTATCCAGTCTTATCGTATGTCACTGCCACGATGTTTTGGCTGTAAGGATCCTTGTCCATGTTGTGGGCGAAGTTGAGGTAGGCGTTGAAGACAGCGTCTCTTTCGCTCTGGGCGTAGTCGACGAAACCACCCCACATTTTGTTCCCTTGAACAGTGTCTTCACATCTCTGGATGTTAGAACATCAAACTCATAACCTATACAAAGCCACCTAGATTGATTGGTCGGACTCACGCTGATCAATTCTGGTGACGAAGCCAAAGTTCCCGGAACCTCCCTTCAGTGCCTTCCAGAGGTCTGTGTTTTCGTTGACATTCGCGTTGATAACGTCACCGTTGTAGAGAACAACTTCGAAGTTGGCGACCATGTCACAGGCGAAGCCGGCGGAATTGGTGTGAAATGAGTACTGTGGACTACATCGTCAGTGGATGAAGCTTGACTATAAACGGGGAGGCAGAGGCAATCATGTCATATGAATAGTCGACTGTTTTGTTGATATACGGAGGGAGAAAGACATAACGGAAGGAAGAGGGGTTCAAAACTCACGCCGCCACCAGTAGTGAAGCCTCCCACGCCGACGACAGACGCCCTGCCGCCAACGGCAGCGACACCATGAGGATCGAGAGCGGTGTAGACACTACCCCAGTCTGATCCAGGTCCGATGGATGCTATCTTTGTCGTTTCGTTGTACGTCGTACTGTTCATATGGCCTGAGCAAGTCGGTAGATTAGCAGCGGTCTTATTTATTGAATAGTCAGCAGTAAGTAGTCCGTACCGAAGTCAACGGTAACGCCTTTCTTGATACCATTGGATCCTTTGAAGGCTGAGTGAGCACCGCTACGAATGCCGAAGGGGCAATGATTTCTTTCGAGAACTTGTGCGATATTCGACACATCCGAAGTGGTTTCCGGAAGCACCATACACCATGGCGCCTGAGCCGCGTTGGCAGAGTAGTAGGCCGCGAGCCGCTTGTCGTAAAACGAGTCCTTCTTTGAAAAGACTTTGCCCTCGAGTTCTTTTTCTTTCGCCAAGGCCGAGCACTATACTGGGTATTAGTAGCTATCGTTGCCAGTGACGGGAGCGGCATTGAACGAACGCAAGTATGACGAGGATCCCGGCTTCTTGCTGCGACTGTCGATACGCTTGCGAGGACCGACGCCAAGATCGACAAACTTAAAGAGAGCTTCATGGCTACAGAGAGTTTTCCAGTCTGTGTGTATAAACCTCCCGCGTGCGAGCCTGGAATTTGGGTTGACGGGGATTAAGCGAATATCTATGCGATGCCAATCCCGTCAACTTATAAGACATTACGAGGAACAGCCTTGGCTACATATTTTTCCAGCTAATAAGATACACATGGCTAAATTCCCCTTGCTGCTACCCATATAACCTCAAATTCAGGCTATTCTGCGCAGAAGGCTAATGCCATGAGCCTCCTATCCAGTCGGGGTATTTCAAGGATCAGCAGGGAATAGTGTAATTACCTCAATGCAACTATTGGCTTTGGAGCATGTGGTACGCCGCCCCAAGCGGTGTTTCTCACGGGGTCGTTGCCTGGGCACAGAACAATCAGTAGTAAATCTGCATATAGGGTGGATATGTCTCTCAACGAGCAAAATTCACTAGCACCATTCAAGCAAGGAGAGCCCGGCTCTCGCCGCCTCCGAGACTCTGTCCCTTGGAGCCCCGCTTGTCGGCCCCCACGCCGAAAGGATTCATTCAGAGGCGGCACGGTGAGCGTCATGACAGTTCCCAACGTGTCTTAACGAGATCATCCGTGCGTATCGGACGTTTACTTGTTCTTGCGAATGTCTTGGAATGTGAGAAACGTGAAGCTTTCGAGACCACGTCTCATTCCGTGCCAATAGCGAGTGATCAATGGCTGGCGTATCCAGCTTGGTGGCTTGGATGATGTGTCCCGAAATCTCGAAAGACTTCGCAATGAAAAATTGCACAAAAAGCCCCTCTGGCCAGGCTAAGCGCCTCGCAGCCTCAAATCTACACTACGGTACATGTAGTTGTCCAGTATGGGTTCTTCTCCTGATGCACTCCGCAACGACGGCGTAAATGGAGATGGCCTGATATGACAGATTTGCCCTTGGACAAGAGGTCTGCAGTTGTAGGTGTTGTAGGTGGCAAAGATCGCCAAAGATCCACTACGAACGCCCGTGTTCCTGGGCGGCCGCGCTTATAAGCGGGTCACATAAGCACCCTACTTGTCGGCGATCGCCAATTCCGAAGAGCTCATCTCCCACAGCTTCGAAGTCTTAGCTCGATAAAATATATGATTTAACCAGCCTATGGGAACGAGTCATGCTGATGGGAAAGTCCGACGTATAGCCCAAGTATCCTTAGAGACTACTATATTGTAACTAATTGCCCCCCCCCCCCCAACTGACTTGGAGAATTGCAAAAGAGACGAAACAAACCAAGGAACAAAAAGAATCTTAAAACTCTCTGACGAGCATCTCTAACCAATTGGGTGGCCACAAAATAGCTATTGTGTTGACTCCGAGAGGATGTCCAATTGACTGACGTAATACTCCTCAGTACGCGATGCTTATGAGACCGGTCAGTTAAACAGCACAGCGGCGGCTTGAGATATCAATGACGACCTAGCGCAATTGAAGCCATGGCGTCCTTGACTCAATCATGTCTTGGCAGAATTTTCAGGGTCCCCTTCGAGTGGTTTCTGCAAATGGGCGCAAATGGGCACAGATCTTTCTTCCTCCGTTTTACCCAGCCCTCCTCCACATGCTGATACCGGACCCTTCACTGCACATTGACCAACGGCTGCCCGTCTGTTGCCGGATCAAGCCTATCGACACCGTGGACCAGCCATCCCAGTCGAACACACGACTAACGGCAGCGAAACACTCTGACGGGTTCGGACCAGAGATCCTGAACGTCGTACAACGTCTCGGATTGACATCCGACTATGAAATGGAAGAAGCTTACACGGGAATCGAAATTGCTGCGGGGAACACTAGTAGCATTTGCAAAACGAAAAAAAATCGGTTTCGGGGCTTCCGACATGTGTTTGTTTGTGTGTTAGCCCGTGCCTACTAACGTATCCATTCAAACTTCTTCTTGTCAAACATAGTTTATTTTTGAGGCATGCATTTTTTGCCAAGAGCGGATGGTAAATTTTATGCGTTGCTGGACCCTGGCTTACTGAGCCTATTCTCAGAAGACGACGGGGACAGGCGCAGACGCTGGGATGGTCGACGAGAATATTCAAAGTACGCAATCAACGTATATACGGGGCGAGTTTTACCCTCTCCTTTTTCTTCTTCACTCGGATCATAGGTTTCCTCATTCACCGAGTCCAAGCTTCATCATCAACATGTCTGAGGTCTCAGTGATTCCTGCGCCACCGGGCGTCGAGGTGAACTTTGATCACCCTCTGCAGCAAAAGGTATTGGAGCACTACCTCGTCTTCGGCATAGGCGGAACCCTCGCCTTTATTGCTCTGTGCCAGAGGTTCTATACCAAAATTTTCCTCTCGAAAGGCCTGGAAATTGATGATGGTATGTTTGTTATTGAGCTTTCGCTGGGCCGATATATTCTTTCGAGTCAGCTAACCAAATTCTCTAGCATTCATGACACTGGGATGGGTGAGGATTCTCATTTATACGCATTCGCATCCGACGTCTTGGCCACCGGGTCGTTGGCTGACTAGCAATAATTTAGGCTGCGTCTATGGTGACACAAGTAATGCTGGTTGGTTAGTACTCCCTCGAAAGTGCAATGCAGGTTGCCGAAGCTAACATGACTGTCACAGCGTCCATCATAGAAGGCGGTATGTGCGCTCATGCTTGGGAGATGCCTCTGTCCAGATTCGAGCGCTATTCTCTTGTAAGATTCTCTTGCTTCTTGCGACCGTCGTGCGCGACGCTGACATGAAACAAGACCACCTACATAACAGCCCCGGTCTTTATGCTGTGTAACGGGTTTACGAAGTTGTCTCTGTTGACATTTTACCTTCGTCTCTCGCCACAACGGTGGTTTCGAATTTCGGTGTGGGTAGGAATTGTTGTCGTATGCCTCTATACGGGATGCATCACTACCCTGATGATCTTCCATTGCAACCCCGTCAGGAAAGCTTTCGTTTTCAAAATCGCCGAAGGGACCTGCCTAGATGTCGGCATTCTCTACATGGCGACGGCAGTATCAAACATTCTCACCGACATCGTGTTGTTTATCCTGCCTATGCCCACACTCTTCAGCCTGCGCATGAAGATGGGGCTGAAAATCGGCGCTGCCGTCATTTTCGCCATCGGCTCAGTGTAAGTTGGCAAACCGCATCGTCACAAGCAGCCATTACGATTTCTAACATCAGGTGCAGGACCGTCGCCACATCCGTCATCCGCTTATACTATCTTCCTCCACTACTAAAGAGTACAGACCCGTCGTGGGATGCTGCTCCCGCAAATATTTGGACGTAAGTTACCTATGCACTGGGGATGCTCAACAGTCGATCTGATGGCCCATTTCTACAGGTTTGTCGAGGCGAATCTGTTTGTCATTTGCGGCTCAATGCCGACCCTGCGAAAATTCTTCAAGCACTTTGCGCCCAAGGTCATGGGTACCTTGACAAGCCCTTCGTCGTACGAGCTCAACAAGTACAATGTCTCGGCATACACAAACCATCGCGCGAGCACCCGCGTGAGCACCATGAAGACTTATCACAGGAAGAACTATGAGCAGTTCACCGACGAGAGCGAGATGCCCAAGTTCAAGGTGGTTTCCACGAAGGGGGAAGATGGCAAATTCACGTCAGTCATCGTGGTCAATAGCCATGGAGAGAGTTCGGAAAATCTGGGCGAAAACGCGACCTGGATATTACAAACGAAGACCGTCACAGTAGAACGTGAGTAGAGGGTCATAGATAATTTCTTTCCGTAATGTAATTTCTTCGTGAAACATAAATTGTGCCATGCCTTCCGAATTGGTTCTGCTTGATGTCAGTCACTTAATTCATGGATTGTGTTTATAATGACTGGACGCAAATTACACGTAGATTTTAATCATGAGCATGCCCGGTATGGCCAATGCGGCGCACCTGAGGTAGAAGTGGGGGCCTTCGGGCTCTTCACACGGCACCGAAAGCACAAACAATGAGGGTTTGATGGCGGCGCACAGATGCTGCAGGCAGGACACGGAATGCTTCTGCGCAATATGGTTTATTTCTGGTCACGACGGGGACATACAATCAACGAGCATTACCGCGCGAGAGTGCCCCGGAGAACCTTGCAAGACAGGGTACATCTACCAAAATCCGGAAGCAGCCGATCAAATCTCCCGGGTAGCCAGCCGCTTTCGCCGTGTCCGTCGACTGGCGCGGCTCTGGGGCAGAGTCGCCCTGGCTGCGTCCGCGCCGACCCATGGCTTTGGTATTGTGGTGGACGGCGGAACATTCTTCGTCTAATTCTAGAACCCATCTGAACTAGGTCCAGCCGATATAGACCGTTGGTTATCGCTCGAGTCCACAGATCAGTGGAGTTTCTTCTGATACGTTCCCCCATTAACTGACACAGCATAGCCGTTTACGGCGACAAACTTGACTCGTAATTGCAATGGCCTGCCCAGCATGCTGTGCAAGCACCGGCGAGCTTTCCGAGAGAGGGGCAGTCAGTTCTGTTCCTCTCTTGAGGTCCCTCCTCCCCGGCACCATGGTGGAAGCAGTCAAGTTCGGAAACCCCGTGCCGTTTCCCACTTGGGCGACATTGCGGAAAGGTGGAAAGATACATAATGCCTCTTGAGCTTCTTTGCCTACGCCAATAAACTCCTCATCGAGGAGCCAGTGATCACTAATGCGATAAAGTGTGTATACAACATTGCTTTGTGTCCTGATCGGGTGCACGACATGGTCAATTGATATGTGGGAAGGGCAAATGACGGAACGGTCGGGAGGTGTAAACAACAAAAGAAAAACCGTTCGAGACAAGCTATGGGAGGAGTCGCAGCGGCTTTTGGCGAACGTTACTCCGTATACCAACCATAAAGGCCCTCCCTCCACTTGACAAGGCCCCCACCCACCGGGCTAGAATAGAATAGGCACGTGGACCAACCATTCCAAAAATCCAACCAACAACTCCGTGCTGTGATGCAATTGAACCTTCTCATACAAATAGGAGCCCGCCCGCCGGCCTGCATCCAACTCTTACAAAAGAAAGAAGGTAAGGAACATGTTCCATAAGAATCCAACACACATACCAACCAGGGCCCTGTACCCTACGGGCACCAGTGCAAAGTTGAACAGAGCCACCAGTGGCCAGAACTTCCAGGCGGCCTTGATCAAATCGAAGATCCTCTCCCTCCAGATCTGATAGACCAGGGGCGACAAGCCGAGACGCAGCGCCGACGTGATGACGAGAAAGGCCGAGTTCATCATGAAAAGGCCAATGGTCTGGTCGACCAGGATCTTGCGGGCGACATTGAAGTAGTTCTTGGACGGCGGCCTGTCGGGCTTCTCGACCTTGGGCTCGACGATGGAGGCCTTCCTGCCGCGGCCGCCGCCCTTGCCGGCCGCGTTGGGGAACCTGTCCTCGAGGAAGTGCTGCCACCAGTAGTTGATGTGGCCCTGGATGAAGCCAAAGGTGGCGAACTCGAGCACGCGGCGCACGTCGAGCGGGGGGCCGCCGGCGCCCTGCCTGTGCTGGTTGACGATCTGCGCCGTGAGGTTTGCGGTGCCCTTGAGTAGTGATGACTGGATCGCCGTGGCGAGGATGGAGGGCATTATGGCGTCGTCGGGGGGGCTTGCTGGGGCTGGTCGGGTTGTCGAGGGTGCATTGAGGCCGAGTTGAGATGCGGAAGCGGCTCGTCTGGCGTGTTTTGAGACTAAGTTGGCGGTGTGTTCAAATTGGGACCACGTTGTACATGCCACGGAGAAGCTCGAGCGCTCCATCGTCCAAGTCAGCGCTGGCATTGCCCAATCTCGGTAGGTCTTACCGCTCCACAGACGAAATGGGAAAGATTAGCCCACCTCCCCCCTTCGTAACATCGGAATTCCCATCGTCAGCCTTTAAAGCGATCGCCAATTCTGTAGGACCCTTGATTTGCAAGTTTCTCGAAAAAACGACTCCAATCTTCCAACGCATCCCTGCACGAGTTTCCAATGAGCTGTTTGGTGTCTTTTGGGTCGCGTGCGTGCATGCATCGCACGTTACCAACCCTTCATCAATCCGCCTGTGAATAACAAAACATTTGCGCATTGTACCTGTAGATAGGCAGCGTTTTGTCACGTGAAGAACGTAATGATTTAAATGCTATAGTAATAAGTCGAACTGGTCAAATTGGCTGTCCTTTCGCAGATAACCCTAGACCACAAGCATTACTGTTTAATAAGCGAGGAATAATAATGGTACATTCAGGATGGTTAACATTTGTAAATGAGTTGAAATTGTTTACAGGGATATAAGAAATGTTTGTGGGGGGTCTAAGAAACTTTCTTGAAGGCGTTTTGCGCATCAGTACTATGTGAGACGTGTCGTCTTGTGGTTAAGTGAACGCAGCATAGAGCGACTTGATCAGATTGGACTAGTCCGTAGAAATTCCGATCGATGACTCCAGCCTGGTTCTTATTGAATAACGGAAGGACACTGTTGTCGTTAGGTCATCGTTATAAGCCGCAGCAAGCCCAAATGACCATTAAAAGACGTTTAGTAGAGACGTGGGAAGTTTCAATTGCTCCTTTAGGTTTTAATACACGAGTGATAGACGAAACACTTCCTTTCTTCTTTGTTTTTGTTTTTTCCGACAGTGCCCTAGTTACCTGTCATGTACCCAGTCAGCTTGTATAGCTACTATGAACGAAGTGATTACTTCTGAATGTTTACATGAACGTGATGAAGAAGTAATCCAGGAGCTATAAAAAGTCCTACGTTAGTCGTTTATGTGAGGTTACTTTGTTATTATATACGAAGATACTATGTTATAGGCTCCAGTTCAGAGCTGGTAGCTGGCACCTTGGGTTATATGGCTCATGAATGCACTGTTATTTTAGTTGGAGGACGAGTAGTCGACAGTGGCTGATGCTTCCGTTATAGCAATTGATCCGCCTCAGTTACCAGCATAATCAGAAGATAGGTGGATGGGCAGTGGAAAATGAATTGATTGAAAAGTCGATGGGGGAGATAAGCATATATATGTACCTTTATGACTATGCTACGATAACTATACTGGGCTAATGGGTTCCCGACTTGACCCTTCAAAGGAAATTCATTTTGTCTCACTTCAGGACAAGGTGTTGAGAAGACTTTTGTTGACCCTCGATGAAGTCGAGTAACACCGAGGGTATTTCAGAGTACGAAATCTGCATTGGCTTGATAGGACCGGTGGGAAAGAATTATGTACTGATGAAAACAAATATACGCTGCGTTTACGCCGAAATTATCTACCACACAGGTTTGAGCTCCACGCTTAACAGATGTTGCGAGCTCCGTTGCCCGAGAGGTTCCACCTGATGTTGGTGCCGCAGGGGGACTCGCGGACGCTGGTGCCGTCGACTCTGGCAGTGATGGAGATGTCTCGGGTGTTGGGGAACTCGGTGCGGGCAGAGATGCGGACCTCGCCGCCGCCGTTGACGGTGCCGCCCCTGATGGTGACGCCGTAGCAGTTCTCGATCAGGATGGCGTTGTTGCCGTTGCTGGCGAGGTCGATAGTGCCGATCTCGGCGCCGCCGGACTGGGAAACGCAGAAGATGCCGCGGCCGCCGCCGCGGGAGACGACCCTGGTGACAAAGACGTTCGTCGTGTAGGCGCCGTTGGCGAGCTGGCCGTTGTTGTTGGCGAAGCGGAGGGTCGCGTATCCGGTGCCGGTGCCGACGTTGTTGCCGTCGACGAGTCCGACGCGGGCGTTGGTGGTCTTTTGGAGCAGCAACCCGGACTCGCCGCAGTTCCTGGCGATGACCTGGTCGATGGTGAGGCCGTCGATGTTCCAGGTCTCGACGGCGTGGCTGCCGGCGCCGTTGACTGTGATGGTGCCCATCTTGACGTTGAAGTTGGCGGCCTGGTCGCGGTCGAAGCGGATGCCGAGGCCGCCGCTGAGGTTCATGTTGATGGCGCCGAGGGTGAGGTCCCTGGTGCCGTAGAAGCGCAGGCCGAAGTACGGGTTGCCGGTCATGGTGAGGTAGGGGATCCTGACGCCCGAGGCGTTGAGGACCTCGATGGCGCCGCGGCCGTTGCGGAAGACGGCGTTGATAGTCCCGCAACCCTCAAAGGTCTTTCCGCTTCCGATGCTGATGGTGCTGGCGCCGATGGAGCCGGAGGCGATGACGGAAACGCGCTGGCCGCTGCCAATGGAGTCGACCGCGGCCTGGATGGCGGCGCGGTAGTCGGAGCCGGCGTAGACCTGGCTCGAGCCCCTGGTAGCCACAAAGGAGCTTCCGGAGCCGGTGACCCTGGCGTCGGGCGTGCCGGCACCGCACTGGGCTGCAACAGAGGAGGCGAGCGCCAATACCGCCGTGAGAAGGGGGAACTTGACCATAACTGCGGACTATCTGGACGACTACTAGAGTTGAAAAGCAAGGTCACAAGTCCAGTAATTCCTTGGAAATTGACTTTCAGGCCATTTTATATCCAAAAGACCGATGTCTCACGTTGAGGTGGGGAGACGTGATGCGCTAGATGCGCACCACTCCGGTAGATGCTCCCCTTGCACAGGCACGTTCGTTGGAGGACGACATTGAGCCGTTTCCTAGATGCACCACTAGCCGGGCATGTAGCCTCCGTTTCCATTACCGAAGCTAGACGCAGCTCGACAAGGCCGCAAGATAGACCCGTGCAGGCCAAGGGGGGCATCATGACATGTTGGGAGGAGACTGGCCAAGTGGCCGCCAGGTCGGTCGAATGCTATACGAATGGAACATAAGGAAAGAGTATTCTGGGGCGACGACCCTCCCGATCCGTATCCTTGAAGCCTCCGTACTTTGGCTCGTGGCTCGCATGTTGGGTCTCGGCACCACGCTGGCTCGGCTTGGCAGTGGTGCGGGGAGAGACGATCAGGCGGGGAGGGATACAAACATTTCAAAGGAAGCATTTCAAGACGGATCATAGAGGACCTAGATCGTCACTACGCAAAGACGGATAACAATATTGTTTATTTTCAATATTGCCTATAACTGCTTGAGCTCGAGTACAATTAAAACTTGCTGTTACTCGGCAAAAAATAAATAAATAACCACGAGTCCAGACGCGCAGTACTGTATCCACGAAATGTCGAGGGTCGGTAGCACAGCAGACATGCTAGTTCCAGGGGCTGCGTCTCACATATACAACACTTGACGACCCAAGCCTCCACCACTTGCCAGTGGGAGCTCGAGGATGCATTATCCTGCAAGCCCCAGGCCCCGCACGCTGTGCTCCGTGTGGAGGTGAATGTCACCTGAAGTTATTTTCTAGGCTTTGTCAGTTCATAGCGGCCATGCGCTGTTCGTGCGTGTATCATGGTCGGACTGCTCGGCTGGCGCCCACATGCTCCGGGAGGCGCAATTAGACTCGGCCAGTCGCGGGGGCTATTGGGCAAAGTCGGCCGACCTTATTTAGTGGGCTCCTGCACGACCCTATCCCCCTCCCTTTTCGAGTCTGTTATCCTGCGCTTCGTCCGGCAACTGAAAGCTTCCTGATATCCAGCTTGCCTTGCAGCATGCCGGGTTCAATCTTCACCGTCATTCTGTGAGGTGACTTAGGACACTTCTAGCGTTTGCCTGGATATTTCTGTGGTACAAATTGTGGAGGGAGCTGGTCCTAACGAGAAGGCGGTTCGAGTTACTCCGTCTTGGCACACTATAGACAGCCCCTCAACCGGGAAATCCAAGTCCGGTCTACCTCCGCTGCAGACGCTTTCAAAGTGACAAATTTTCACATAAGGTCTTTTCTGCATATGATAAATAATATTGAAAATAGTAAATATGCTTAGGACAGATGACAGAATTACATATGGGGATTAGTCGTGATGCTGCACCCCATACTGAATTTCCTTAAGAGCCAGACCATAGCAATTCGGTACGTCGGTGAAAACAGGGCCGAGTCGAAGCGCTAACGGGTAGGACATTTGAGTCGTCGACACATTCTGACTGTCCTCCCTGAACGCCATGGCAAGCCCTTTTCTGGTATCCAATAGCAATAACCCGGATTTCTCTTTCGATCACCAATCTTAACTGGGAACGGGACGGTGAGAGGTTTCTGTAATCAACCATGCTGCCACTTACCCAACGAAGACTTTAGATACTCGAGGCCAGCATTCGGTTACATTGCCAAGCTGTTACCAGGTGCCGCATTACTACTTCTGGCCTTGAGAGTCACTTGAAGGATTTCACGCTGAGACTAGACAGTAAATGCTTGGATGCATTGCCACTGATGGCTCGTCAGTTGGTACAACCATCTGTTTGTGTGCAACTGCATGTATCTATACGCTGCGCGGATCAATGTCTGACCAGGTCCGTTGGCACTGCCGACTGTCCATTGATCATTGCGTGGGGTTGCAATGTGGGGAAATCTTGGCAATGGCAATGTTGCAACTCTAGTCATTTACAGTCCGTTGCGTTGACAGCGTCGGTGCATTGGCAGTGTCCCGTGCAAGCCAATCAGAAGCCGAGAATCAAGAATTTCTTCAGCCTCTGATTAGCTAGGACACTGTCAATACAACAGTTTCGCTAGCAGTGTCGAGACACTGCCAACGCAACGTAAGGTTTTTAAAATATGTATCTCTATTTAAAAAAAAGGTCTGAAGAAGAAGAAGAAAAGAACACTATATATACTTTCTACTTTAAAGACTTTTATAAGAAATTCTTTAGAATTAATAAGTAATTCGTTATGTAGATATTTAGGAGGGAGTTTGTGTGCACAGACGTTTTTTTAAATTTTCGACACTGCTAACGCAACAGACTGTAGAGAGGCACAAGCAAAAGCCGCAGTCAGACCAAGTTTTGAGGCGAGAACAATCCTCGACTCATGCAAGCCATTCGGAAGTCTTGCTCCGACAACGACATGGTGGCTTATACCCTGAGTTCAGCCCAGACGACAAATGATTCGAACCCATAGTAGAAACGCCTTTCTTGAGGCGTAGCGAGCGAATCAGATGCAAGTAGTCATAGTAAAGAGCCATCATTGTAGGCCAGTCATATGAGGATTAGTCAGCTATATACATTAACCATCGGTAGATTTGAGTGTATATAATGCAGTGATCGTTAGTGAGAAAAAGAGAGAATGAGGGTAAGTCCTTGTTGAAACATCAATGAGGACATGCATAGGGATTCATTGCATAGTTGACTGACTTTCCTTCCCAAGACGTTCAAAGAATGAGTCTCAACATGAAAACCTCACGCCCCAGGCCTATGAATATGTCTTTACTTCTATCCCATTGACCCTTGCAGTGATCTTTTCCTTATCTGGTGAGGGTCAAACACTGCCCGAAAGACTTTGACTTCCATTACAAGGTCATTTAATTACCATGGTAACACTTTCGGCGGCGGAATTTGATTAATGCAAATACTCAGGTAAATATGAGGTGAAGCCCGCGCCTAGTCAATGGTTGTTCTTTTTCGCGTAGCGCTTTCGGGTGGTTGGATAAACAAATGGCGGCAACACGTTTTTGCAGGATTTTGCATTGCTACTTGTTTTCTTTTCTTTTCTTTTCATTCTTTTTTTTCACAAAGCTACTACTTCCACTCAGTCAGGTTCTCTTCTCCATCCAAACTGGCCCATATGCGGCAAACGTTTGAGGGCATCACCTCAACCAACGATTTTTGTCACATTCCACTTTGCTCCCTCAACCTACCTCATCCGCACAAGATGTCCTCGAGCGCAAGGGTTTTCGATTGCCGTACCGCGATTCGAAAAGCTTGGGAGAGCACTAGCACCTCGTGGTACCATCGAGACGCAACTTCCGAGCTTACACACGCGACGAACAAGACGCTCAAGACCTGGGAATGCCTGGCCATTGGGTTGTTGGCCGTGGACCTCGTCGTCACCCTCTACGGCATCGGCGCTAAGATCCCCGATGCCGTCCTGCCCATCTCGAACGAGGCTGCTCTCGTCTCCTTCACCGAGCTGATCGTCCTTCTGCAGCTCATGCAGATCTTGCTTCCCGTGTATCCTGCGGAGGAGTTTGCGATCTTCGCCGTCCCCGAGAACATGGCCGACCAGAGCGTGTGCAGGTGGGCCGCGAGCCTTTTTGGACTCCAGGAAGCAGAATTTGGCGGCCACCGGCCGAAGAACAACGCGGGCGATCTGCGTGCCTTTGGCGTCTTTCTCTTGCCGGTTGGCGCTACTGTCGCGTGGAAATGGCAAAGACTTCGTCGTCGTCAGAGGGAGATCAGGATGGAAGAGCAAGAGGCGTTACTTGTGGGCGCATTTCGGATTTGGGATGCCGGGAGACTCGATGAGCCACGGCTTTGGCGCTGATTTCATGTTTCTTCCCTTTGAGTTTCATCGACCCGAGGATACTGTTGCCATGGCCAGGTATAGAGCATGGTGGCTTTGGTTTGGAGCATATCGGAACTATGGACAGATGTTTAGCATTCCTGAATAGTTTGGAAGTACCAATTGACACTTTGTGTATAAGACGGTGTCAAAGATTGTACTGCATATATACACAATGAGATTGTGATCTCTGCAGCGAACAATGGAAACGCTTTTGAAGACTTGGGAGTTGCGGTGGGTACATTGAAATTCTTTCAAACTACTTCATGTAGCCCGTGGCAACAGTCCCTTTGATCACACAGAATCAGCCTCTCTGACCTGGATTGGCTTGTCCTTTCCATAAGGGGATTTCTTTCTACAGGCTTTTCAGTGAATTGTAGGTACTGAGTTTCTTCAGCGGTCGTACGGGACCTCTGTTCTTCCACTCACACCTCAGCCTCACTCATTTTTTCAGCTCTTTTCATTCACTCTTTGAGCCGAGTTGAACAAGAGAATTCACCTTCACCTTGACATACATCCGGTGGGTATTTATTTGCGCCTTCCCTATACGCCGTTCACTCGCTCGTACCTTCCCTCATCATCAGATTCTCTCTCAACAAAGTTCGCTTTTTTCCAACCGCCAGTAAAAACCCTTCTCCTCCTACGCAACACAACTGGGTTCTTTGAACAAAGAGGCTGCCTTACACAAAGCCCACCCGCGCACACAAGAGCACACGATCAAACAAATAAACCATCCGTCATGGCTGAAATTGTTCTTGGCGCCTTCTGGTAAGTCATCCCAATACATGTGGATGTGAAAAGTGAGACCAAGACTAACGCACGCCGACACATCCAGGGCCTGGTACACGTACGATGAGGCTCTCACCAAGTACTTCGCGAAGAAGACGAAGCCCATCCCACTCCCCGAGAATCCCTCTTACCAGAGCACCGACGTGAGCATCGTCATCGCGACCATTGACACCCCTGACTCTTTCACCGACTGCCTCCGTCTATGGCTCGCCAACCGCCCAAAGGAGATCATCATCGTCACCATTGATCGCGATCTCCAGCGCGTCTATGACCTTGTCAAGCCCGTCATCACCGATGACGACGACCGCATCAGCGTCATGACCGCCGACTACGCCAGCAAGCGCCACCAGATGGTCGTCGGAATCAAGCAGGCCAAGGGCAAGATCCTTGCTCTCGTCGACGACGACGCCTTCTGGAACACCTTGCAGGTGCTCCCTCACCTCCTTGCGCCTTTTGAGGATCCCAAGGTTGGTGGTAGCTTCGGCAAGCAGAGGTGAGTAGAAACATTGACCCCCCCTCCAAGCTCAACCCTTGGTCAATGGAAAAGGGTTGGCTGACCGTTGTAGTGCCTATATCCCCGTGAAGCGCCGCGATCCGGCCGTCATCACTCCCTGGGAGGTCGCCTCCCTCCGCTCCCTCTA
The DNA here is from genome assembly GCA_030867255.1 of Colletotrichum somersetense. Taxonomy (NCBI): domain Eukaryota; kingdom Fungi; phylum Ascomycota; class Sordariomycetes; order Glomerellales; family Glomerellaceae; genus Colletotrichum; species Colletotrichum somersetense. The sequence continues at coordinate 125,248 of MU843515.1, read as the reverse complement.
CAACCAGAACAACGTCCAGGCCGTCCGCTGGACCGCCGACGGCGGCTGCTTCTGCATGGTCGGTCGCACCATGGTCTTCCGCGCTGAGGTCGCCGCGGACCCGCGCTTCCTCGGCGCCATCACCGCCGACACCTGGCGCGGCAAGATCATGAACACGGGTGACGACTCCTTCATCACCCGCTGGCTCCAGATCGAGGGCTGGGACATCGCCGTCCAGAACGCGCCAGAGGCCGAGATCACGACCGTCGTCTTCGACGACGCCAACTTCTTGCGCCAGCTGGTCCGCTGGCAGCGCAGCGCCATCCAGTCGTTCCTCACGACCGCCTTTTACCAGCCCGGCCTGGGAAGGATTGCCAAGTAAGTTTCCCGACTGGAACTTTCATAAAATCCGGTACAGATGACTGACTCTTTGATAGAAAGCATCCCTACATGGCTCGCAAGCTCGTCGAGCGCCTCCTCCGTCCTCTCTTGGCTTGGGCCCACATCTTTGCCTTCATCGAGGGCTTCCGCAACAATTCCGCCATGGCGTCAGTATTTCCCCAGTCCTATTTACAAACTTCGTCGACCATGCGTTGTGCTGATGCCATCTCTGCAGGTACTTCGCCTTCTTTTGGTACGTCTGGGGCTGGATCAGCGCCTACGGCGGCTTCGTCCGCCGCTTCCCCTTCGCGGCGCGTCACATTTGGGCTTGCTTCCTGCTCGACAACGCCCACCCCGTCCTCGATCTCTACGCTTGGATCACACTGTCCACCGAGGCTTGGGGCACCCGCAACGAGGACGCCTGAACGGAAGCCGGAGCGCCTACTTTGCTCGGCGAAACCCAAGGTTGATGATGATTTGACGAATCGTGGGCTGCCCCGTTTGTAGCAAGGCGTTTTACGGAGAGATGGGCTCTCGCGGGGAAAAAGGAATGAATTCTGCACTTTAGATGGCAATAGAGGGGACGGCTAATTGATGAGCTCATTGAAGAACAACGCTTCACGTTCTGGCGGTTGCTCGAGAAGCAGACATCCATGGCCTTTACGATTGGCGTGCCACATACGAGGCTGATTGCGAATTGTAAAAGGGACCAGTATCTGACATAGCTCACTTGTAAAAAAGAAGAGGGAAAAAAGCCAACGAAGTGTGTCTTCGACGACAGCCGCCGCAGTTGAGGCAACAAACATACATCTTAAAATGCGCCACCTCGATAGCGGTCTGATTCCCAAGGGGTATCATGTTCTATTGGAATGAAGAGCTTGTGGTTTCTCTCCCAGTAGTCCTTTTTTTACCCTTGTTTTCTTCGAGCCTATAGTTTCCCACATGGATCATTATAATATACTAGCATCGTCTTAACTCAGGCGCCATGTCTTCCGTAAGTTCTATTGTCTATCAGGTACAAGCTTCCACTTCAGCCAAACCAGTGCTTGTCTCTAAACGAAACATGCTCTCTCTCCCCCCGTATGTTCACTGCGCCTTCTTTGCAAAACCGGTTCCCTCGTCGGACGTCAAGTCCCTGATCAGCCTCATGTACCAGCTCGCCCCGTAGGCCGTGAAGATGTGCCACCAGCCGTGCAGCTCCAGCAGCCAAGCGAGCGGCAGGCCCAACCGCCTCCGCGCGGCGCGCAGCTCGACGCAGTACTCAAGGTCGATGTGCCACAGGGTGAAGCCGAGGATGAGGATGGCGCAGGCCTTGCCGAAGCGGCGCATCAGAGCGCCGCGCTCGGCGGCGGACCAGCGGCTGCCCGGGCCGTAGACGAGGAAGAGGGTGCGGGGCCAGACGAGGGTCAGCAGGGCGGAGAAGGTCATGACGTGGATGAAGATGTCGCCGGAGCGGACGTAGACGGCGGCGATGGCGGCAATGGCGAGCCACAGGGCGGCCGCGAGGGCGAGGGCAGCGGGGCGCGAGCGGCGGAAGGCGTAGAGCGGCTGGACGAGCGAGCCGGCGAGCACGAGCATGGAGAGGTCGTCGAGGAGCTGCGTCTCCTGGTGCATGGTCCCGTGGAAGACGCCGGAGAAGACGCCGACCAGGAGGAGGCCGACGGACTGGATGTCGAGCGTCTTATACCACGGCACGGCGGCCCGCGGCTTGGCGCGGGGATATCTGAGCGCGAGGTAGACTAGACAGGGGGGGAAAGAAAGAAAGGGGTGAGCGACGTCGATGAACAAGAGGGTGGGTGTCGTCGGGGTCTGGGACGGATGATGATACTCACTGTAGGTGGCATTGGAAATGCAGTTGATGAACTCGGCGATGTAACGCGTGAAGAGGTAGTCTTCTTCGCAGAAGCTGAAACCAGAGAGAGAGAGGGAATCCACGTCAGCAGTGTTCCTCCCTGCTCACATGGTGAGTGAATGAGTGAGTGAGAGCGCCCCGCTTACTTGGCCTTGCTGGTCGGGTAGCCCCAGATGCCATCGCCGGCGGTCGGGTCATTTGGGAAGCGGAGGGTCTGATGCTTATGGCTCATGGTGACGCCGGGGCAGTGGCTTTCAGTCACTGCTGTTGTTCGGTGAGGACGTCCCTTTCCTTCGTGATGTTGACTGCGGTGCCAAGGGGGGGATACGGGATGAACGCGCTGCGTGATCTGGACGCGACTGAGGTTGTTCACAGGTCAATCGTCGAAAGGGCGGTCGGGGGGGAAACCAATCGGAAGGGATCAGACTTTTTTTTTTCTTGCAAGGGCCCTCGAGTCTTGTTGTGAAGCTTTACGTCTCGGAAACGACTGCTGTTTGCGTTGACTTTGTTGTAGTTTCGTGGTTCGTCTGGTCTCTTCTATCTCTTCCCACCCATTTAAAGAAGATGACAGCACCGTCGGTCCTGGAAGCGAGAAAAAAGGGAAGGAAGGAAAAGAGTGGGGCGCACTCGGTACTTGGTGGGAAAGGGGGGACATGACATGGATAACGTATCCGTAACTTGCAGGAAGCGCCAACGGGAGGCACCCACCCTACCCCACTACATGGAACGTGGGGTTCGCTGCCCCGCGGAGGCCGGAGGGGGGGGCCGGAACCGCCGGTCGTGGGCTGGCTGGGTCGGGGGGTTTTCTCTGCGCCGGGCTCACTTGTCACTTTGTTCCATCGGGGGATGTGGGCTCCGTGCAGCACGTAATGCACCGATAGGACAGCGAGCCCGCGGACAGCAGCCATCCAAGACACAATAAGCATCCTCCGTTGATGTAAATACTATGGGTATTGAAATTATGTGGTTCTTGAGCCCGTCTTCTAAACGCGACGATGCATACATGTACAACCAGGTGAATCGACAGACCCAAACCCCTCCGTTGAAAGGCTCCAGCCAGCTATTCATTGCCCTGTCTCGCGGGACGCCGTCACTCAAATGTAATCCGCCCCCTCCACCTCCCATACAAAAACCCTCGTCCATTCGCGAGATCCTTCTAGTTGTTGACGGGGGGCACATCGACGGAGGCCGGGTCGCCCTTGGCGATGTCGTCGGCGACCTTCTTGGCGGCGCCCTTGTTGCCGACGCTGTTGAGCCACTTGTCGAGCTTGAACTGGTCGACGATGCGGAAGCCTCTGACGGCGGGGGGCAGCACCTTGGTGCACTCGACCAGCTGGTTGATGTTGTTGACGCCCAGGAGCGAGAGGCGGATGTATTCACGGGCGTAGTCCTACAGGATTGTCCCACGTCAGCACTGCTCGAGCATCGTCGCCAGTTGGGACATCCGAGAGGGGGGAGGGGCATACCTCGTTCCAGTGCTGCTGACCTCCGATCCCGGCAAAGTCCTTAAACTCCTTGGAGGTTTCGGGGTGCTGCGAGAGGGAGACGTCGCTGGGGAACTTGAACACGCGGGGAGGGGAGTTGGGATTGAGCGTCTCCTTGTAGAAGAGGACGTCCCACACGCCCGGGGTGCTGTCCTGGGGGTCGCCGGCGCGGGTCGTGTTGACGAAGAACTGCTGGCTGGTGGTGTGCGCGCCGAGCAGGGCGACGAGGCCGTGGGGTTGAATGGTCTTGTCGCGGAAGAGCTGGATCAGCTGGTCGGCCGGCTGGAACGGGCTGGGGAGGAGGCCGGTCGGCGCCGGGGTGGAGCTGTCCTTGCGGCCGACGTAGGTCTTGATGCGCGGGCCGAGGGGGCAGACGACGGCGGCCACGTTGGCGCCCATCTAAGTCTTGTTAGTGCCGGACGCCCATGTATTTTCATTTTACTTTTTTTTTTTTTTTAAAAATTAAAAAATTCTGGCTTCTGTCATGCTGTCTCGTAATAACGTACCTGGATGAAGTCTGCCATGCCAATGTTCCAGCCGAGGCCCTTGTACTTGCCGTACAGCTCATTGAACTTGGCGGCGACCTCCTGGAGGCCACGGTTCTCGAAACGGTCGATCTCGCCCGGAGCCAGCAAGATGCTGCCGTCGGCGCCGCCGCCCTGGCCGGCCGTGGCCTTGGACCAGGTCCCGGCGTCGTGGAAGCCGAGACGGACGGCGCCGCGCGCCAGGCTCGTGCAGCGGCCCGAAGAGCCGGCCATGAACTTGTACATGTCGTCGGCGACGTACCGCCAGACGCAGCACGTGTCCTTCTTGCACTTGTCCGACGTCAGGTTGGGCACTGTGAAGTACCGCTCGTCCGACTGCGGGCTGCCCTTGCCCTGGAGGAGCTTCTTGACGTCCTTGCCGACGTTGGTGAGGTCGCGGTCCTTGAGCGTGAGGAGGTCCCCGAGGAGCTCGTTGGACTCGCCCGAGTTGCTCGCGCGGGCCTTGATTTCGGCAATCTGCTCGCCCATGCCAGGGTAGGCCATGGCGCCCGGGACGGAGGCCATGGCCAGGGAGGTGGCGAGGAGGGATGTGATATGCATCGTTGACGAGGCGGCGGGTTGGATTAAAAGTAAACCTCTAGGTAAGAAATAAGTCAAGGGAGAGAAAAAGAAGCTCGAGCAGCGAGTGTAGATGACGCGGACGGCCCTGTGAAAGAAGGAAACAAGAGAGAGGATGACCTGGTGGAAGGGGAGGCCAAGACCGGGACGAGGAGACGGGGAACGGCGCCTTATATCACGTCGCGGAAGCTCTTGGCAGCCTAGTCACCGTCTACCACGACCTGACTTCCGGGACCAGGGACTTGCCTTGGTTCCCTAGAGACTCCCGGACGGCTGATCGTCATCGTAGCGTGCATGGCTCCTTCGGAACGGGCTTCTCCTGCCTCAGCCCAATCCCGACATCAACAAGCACTGGTCCAGATCTCACGAAACGAGCAGCACAGCCGTTCGAGTTGCAGCGACCCGGGCGTGCGGCGCATCCTTTTGCTCGTAACCTTTGCCTCAGTCCATGTAAGAGGAGCGGTAGGAGGGCGAAGGTGAGAAGGGTGAGGCATGCCACCCCGGACTCCCGGGACGCCGTAGGAAGGAACAAGAAGAACGAAACCAAACTAGTGTTATGTCAGCCCCAGGCCATGGAAGCCTCGGGAGTCACCTCACCGTCGACTCAGTCAGGGGATGATGACTTCCCTTCGACTGCCATTCGCCGAAGCCAGTTGGTCCGATGAGGCAAAACAGAGAGAGCCCGGGGATCTGGACAGAGACAATATCCATGCGGCCGGAGCTGCAATGCAGGCTAAGCAGGAGCTAATGACAACCCTCATATACGTAGGGTAACAATGCGTCGGACGCGCAGTGTGCAACATGGGGGGGGGGGGGGAGCCATGGCCATGCTTCCACGCTCGGCCGTGTCACGGTGAGCAACATTCGCTTTCGACGAGTGGGGTTTAGCGGGGGGTGAGGGAGAGACGACCTCTCGTATCGCGCACCGCTAGGCACATTATTAGCAGACGCCACGCCCAGGTTCCCGGCCGGGGATTTTGACCGGCGAGCGTTGAAGCGTTTAAGCTTGTTGCGTTGGCGTCAGGCGCCGACCGCTAGGGTCCCGTTGCGAAAGGGGGCAATACCTACGCCAACCCGTCTCAGTGGTGAGCTGTGGTGAGGTACGATGCAGGTAGGTCGACGTGGGCGTAGGTGAAAGGGCGAGTGCCGGTCGAACTGGCAAAGCCTCCGAGTAAGTCAGGTCAGGTCAGCCAGCCCACTTGAATGGATCGCGGTGCGTGCGCGGCGTCCCGCCGGCCACGATGGCCCGGTTGCTAAGTTCCATTTGCCTGACGCGCTATTGAAAGCCGCAATGCGGTGACAGGTGGGTTCTTCGTCTCCTTCTCGTTTCCCTGCCCCCGCCGAATGGAACCGAGGGAAGTCAATCGGGGATTGGGATTGGCATCCGATGTTGGCCCCAGGGGACCAGCGTGCTTCACCATCGCAGTATGCCGGCCGGTGCTCGGATGAAAATGTCAGTCACGCACATATACGAGCGCGCGCGCATATGTCCATCATCTGACGTCCTTTGCCATCTCTCTTTTCCCCCACTTTCTCGGATGCTTCCATGGCCCGCGGGGAGCACGAGGCAGGCAGAAAGTCGGCCCACCACGAGTCTTTGTCTCTGCCCCGAGCTGCGTGGCTGGTTCGATGCCAGTCATGCCACGAGGGATCGCAGCTGTGCGCCTGTGCAGCTGGGCTGCCGGCCTGCCTGGATGCTGTGCTTCTCAACTTCTATGCAGATGATGTCTTCCCCTGCGGTGTGCTGGTATCGGACGAAAGCCACTCGTCTGATTTTTTGGGACGCGAGACGCCACTGGTCGTGAGCCACGCGCACCGACTGGTCCATCAGCCAGTCTACATGAACGGAGTTTTTTTTTAGTTTTTTCTTTGTTCCTCTACCGACCCCGGTTCCTACTTTGTTTTTTTGTTTTGTTTTTTTGCTCAGCGATTTCGGTCGCTGAGCTTTGGTCGTCTTCTGAGGATTTCCTTGCATGAAGGTGTGGGGGAGGGAAGGGAAGGGTTTCTTCTTCAGCCGCAGCTCCGAGGAACACCGGGGGGTTTGTGTCGTTGGCTGATTTGTTCGAATCTTCATTAGTGGAAAAGAAACAATGGCTGCGCGTAAAGTCGGCCAAAGACGCGAGGATAAAAGCTAGAAGCTAAAAATAAAACCTATAGATACGCATCAACAGATGAAGCCAAGATCTCAGCCGTGGCGCAGGTCAGCCAGCCGCGTAGTCGCTCACTCTTGTCAAGCTGCCGTTCCTTGGATTATCACGCTTGGCGTTTCTTTTTTGCTCGCCTACTTCATGATTATTGCAATGGTGAGGAACCACGCAGGTCAGATTTGCTTGTTATGTTGTCAGAGCTTGCATTGGCTAACGCATCTGTCGTGAGAGCGCAGGCCGCCAGTCCGACTGTAGACAAGTATCATCTGCATGGCTGAATGTTACGCATATTGTATCACCAGCCAAAACCATTGCCAAGTGAGCAAGTTGACCGCTTCACGATGACAGTGAATGCCATCCAAGATGTTGCAATTCGGCTGTCGAGTTCCCTTTAGTTGGGCGCCCGCCCGCCAACCGGCGATGCTTCGAGGTACAGTCAGATACAGGCCAAATCCCAGCGTAGATCTCGGACACTTGTGTCGACATGGACTGTCCTTGTCACTCAACTCGTGGCGATTATCCGTCAAGGGCACAAGAAAGTTAGCTTCGCTCGCCGACCCTTGGCTGGGATCCAACTATTGACTTCTGGCAAACGAAGGATTCCTCGTATAATCCTATTGAAACTTTGATATTGACACATAATAAAATATAGACTTCGCTCGGCCTAGCCCGAGGACAAGAGGGGAAGGTGGAATGATGAGCTTCGGCTGCTCCCCCATGCAAACTTTTCTTTAACCTCCCAGAAACTTTTACTTTTTTTTTATCTTGTCGCCAACAGCCCCGAAAATCTTACTCGTCATCCTCTTCAGCAGCTGCGCCCTTCTTGGCCTTGGCCGCCGCAACCCATTCTTGGGCCTTGGCCATCACCTTGTCCCGGCCCTTCGGGCTCAGCTTCTGCTCCCACTCGGCCCACCTCTTGAACCACTTCATTGCCTTCTTGGGCTTGAGGCCCTTGGCCTTGGTGCCTCTCTCAAACACGTCCCTGATTGCCGTCGTGTCCGGCTCGGCCGCCGAGATCTCGAGGTCGGCAAGTTGGTTCCACAGGTCGAATCGCTTCGGCCACGTGGCAAGGATCGTCTCGAACGTCGTGCGGCCACGCTCGGCGTCGCCGTTGGGCGACTTGAACTCGAGGGCGCCGAAGCTGGCCATCAGCTGCGCCGTGTGACGCTCCTCCAACGCCTGAGTTGCGCGGGGCAGAAGAGCGCGCGCCCGGTCCGGCTCGTTCATTGTCACGTGCAGGAAGTGGGCGTAGTTCTCCCACACCTTGGGTGACTTTGACTTGAACTTGGCCACCAATGACTGGAAGACATCATCCGCTTGCTGTTGAGAGTGTCAGTCGGCTCCTGGTCCATAAATGGTCATGGGGCAGCTTACCTTGAGCTTCCCGCACTGGATGTAAATGCTGGCGAGGCGCTCGTGAACCTCTTGTTCGTCGTTGTACTGGCAGGCGCGCTTGAAAACCTCCTCAGTCGACGCCTTGGTGCCGTAAGCGACCTCCAAGTTGAGATATGCAATCCACACGTTGAGCTTCTCCGTCTGCTCGCGGATGTTGATGGTCTTGATGGCACGCTCGGCGACTTCACGTGCCTTGGCCAGTTCGCTGACCTTCATCTGCAGGGCCATGTACTCAATCCACAGTTGAGACGAGTCAGGCTCTCCCAACAGAAGACGCTCGTAGTCGGTAGCCGTCTGAGGCCCGTGAGCGTCGAGGTCGGCGGTGCGATCGACCTGAATTCCGCCCTTCTTTTCCTTCTTCTCGGTTGCCTTCGACTTCTTTGGCTTGCCTGTTAACTCACCGTCCGATTCGTCGAATGCGTCACCGGTCCAATCGTACTTGCCGCCACTCAGGCCCTTGCCAGCAGCTGTGTCGACATCGTCCATCTCAGCGTCGCTTTCATCATCGTCCTCCTCTTCCTCGTCGTCTTCCTCGTCCGAGTCGTCAAAGTTGTCTGTGCCGCTGATCATAAGCTGAACGCCGCCATCTCCCATCTCAACGTCGGAGTCTTCGTCGCTGTCGAGTTCAGCACCTCCATCGACGTCCTCCATATCGCTGTCCTCGTCGAAGTGGCTAGGTTTGAGGCTGAATGTGATACGTCTCTTCTCGTCGTCCACGGACAGAATCTTAGCCTTCACCACATCGCCCTCGTTGTAAAGCCTGCGAGCATCCTCCACAGGCTTCTCGGCCATCTCGCTGCGATGGCATAGACCACTAACGTTTTGCGAGTTGTCAACGACAATGAAGGCGCCAAACTCCTCAACCTTGCGGACCTTGCCGGTGACGATCTGACCCTCTTTCATGTCCTTGTAAGTCACGGGGGGCGTGTAATCGTTCTCCACAACGGAAGCCTTGAGACTGAGCTCAACCTGGTTGATCGCAGCGTCGACGTTGATGACACGACCCTTGACCAGTTGATCGACCTGGAAGTTGCCCTTCCAGTCCTTGATGTAGCGGTCTGAGAGGTTGCCGATCTTTACCAAAGCGGAGACAGTACCTCCGAGCTGCACAAAGACGCCCTTGTCAGTGACGTTCTTGACGAAGCCCCTGATAATGTCGCCAGACGAGACCTGAGAGAGCTTTGTGATCTCGCGATCGACAACAGGCGAGTTTGAGCTGAGAATCCGAGACGGGCGGGTAGAGAGTCTGAGTCTCTTGTTGCTCTTGTCTACCTCGACCACCGAGACTCGGATGATCTCGCCCTTGCTATACTTCAGAGTGTTTGCTTCATCGTAGTTGTCGCTGAGATCGACCAGGTGGACAGGACCAGAGACGGATTCGCTAAGTTTGACCATGACCGAGCGGTCGTTCACCTTGGTTACCCTGCCAGGAAGGGCTACGTTCTTCTTGAGCGAATCCCAGGTAACATCGGTAGAGCCTGTGGAAGAACGAGCAGAAAGGTCCAGATGTCCCTTTTCGGCATCAACGGACAAGACGCGGACCTTGAGAGCAGATCCAACGGGGAAGTGCTTCTCAAGGTTTCCGGCGTGGGACAAGTCGTCCGAAACGTCCATGATGCTGATTCGGCCACGTACAGTAGGGGACAGGTTCACCCACAAGCAGTTCTTGCCGTGGTTATTAACGAAGGCGATGTGAGATGAACCGACCTCGATCTTGTCAAACGAAAGTAACTCAACTTCCTTGGCCTCGAGGTCGCTCTTCTTGGCGGTGAACTCGATCACAGAGTGCGTAGAGCGATGAGAGAATGGCAAGAAGCGGTAGTTTTTGGAGTCGTGAATGCCAATGGCGCGGACGCGGATGATGACGTCTGTCTTTACCTTCTGCAGAGGGTTCTTGCGGTTCGTGATGTCGTCCCACTTGTCATAGAATTGCGACACGTCGATGCGGCCCTGAATATTGTCGGCGACCTTGACGTTCAGTTGTGTGTTCTTAACAGAGACAACCTTCGCGTTTAGTATCGTGCCAAGAGCAACATCGTTGATGGTTTTGATGCTTTCATCCACCGAGTTCACCGCAGGCTCGGCCGCAACTGGCTCGGGCTCATCGGCAGATGCAGGGGCAACAATGATGCGGCTTTGCTCTGGGTTGGAAGACACGATCTTGACTTCGATGCTCTGGTGCTTGCGCATGCCGAACGCCTCCTTCTCCTGCGCATCCTTGGGCAACTTGGTCTTGGGCAGAATAGCAGTGAGGTTGCCACCAAACTGGACGTAGACGGCATAGGGACCAATCTCGCGGACATGAGCCGGGGCAACAGTGCCGACGGTAGCATCTTCTGCGTTTGAGAGAAGCTTGCCGTTCTTGCCAGCCTCGACGAGGCTGGGCTTCTGAGAGAGGATGATGGCACGACGGCGTTCGTTCTTGTCAAGGACCACGAGTTCGGACAAAGTGTTTCCGACGTTGATGCGCTTCCATGCAGCCAGAGTCTTGCTGGCAGACTTGTCCGACAGGTGGCCTGTGCGGATGATGGCCTTTAGGCCGCTCTCCTCGAGGTCAACGAAGACTTCATCCTCCGTCTTCTGGCTGACCTTGGCAGAGACAATATCGCCGACCTTCAGAGCCTTGAGTGCAGCTTGTTTATCCAGACCAAAGGCCGATGGATCCTTGCACGAAACGACCATTCTGCGCTCTTCGGGATTCACATCAAGCACGTGGACACTGACGACCTGGCCAATACGGAAGTGCTCTCTGGGGTCTTTGATGTAGGCCTCGCTCATTTGAGACACGGGCAGGAAGCCCCGTACACCTCCGAAGAATTCGAGCTGGGCACCTGCTGCGGTGAAACTTGTGATAGTTCCAGGCGTTTGCATGCCAACCTCGACCTCGTCGTATTTCTTGACGATTGGAGCATCGGAGTTGACGAGGGTCTTCTTCAGCGTCAGGCGGAGCTGGCGCTTACGAGGGCGTACTGAGAGGACTCTCGCCTTGACGGTGATCCCCTCTCTGAACTTCTTCTCTGGGTGCTGAAGCTTGACGTCGGCAAGATGAGAATCGTGGACGTAGCCACTGATGCCCTCGGCCAACTTGACAATGAGTCCGCTAACACCGTTCTCACCAACGATAACCTTTTCGACCTTGCCCGAAACGATTTCTCCAACGGGGACATCCTCGAGGCGAATGAAAGGCTGGTCGAGCACCTGCTGCTGGAAGGATAGCAGGAACATGCCATCCAAGGAGCTATAACCGACAACCCTGCCGCGGTGCTCAGAACCGACCTTGTAGGGACCGCTGGTTTCATAGAGCGCATCAATCTTGCCATCCTTGACACGAGAAATGTGGACGAAACCAGCAATACCAGGAACACCAGTGTCGACGTAGAGACCAATCTCGGGCTCAACTTTACGGACCGTGCACTTCTCGACAAAGGAGGCAATAGGGAGCAGGTCAAGAGGGGCCTTGGCTCTGCTGCCCTTGCCGGAAGACTTTGGCTGCATGCTGACGATATGGGGCAGCAGGGAGATACCCAGCTTGGGCTCTCTCGCGGCCGGGAAGTTGCAGATGATTCTCGCCTTGACTCTGCTGCCCACGGTGTACTTGGCCTCGAGGTCAACGCCGTCAGGGCCAACGCCGGAGTGAATCAGGTCGGCGGTGACAGGCAGATGCCCAAGAAGCTTGCCCTGCAGACCTCTTGAGGTGACTTCGGTAAGAAGAACATCGGCCAGGGATCCAGGCAAGAAAGAGTTGATTGTGGGGGCGGTCGAAGCCACGAGCGATGTGTTGCCCAGCTTGAGGGGATCCGTCGACAACTGGACGACAATACCAGTCACGCTCTTCACAACACAGAGGCAGACGGCACCCGGCCGCAGACTCGCCTCGTCCATGTCCGGACCGACTTCCTTCTTGGCAAGGAAACCCTTCAGATCTCCTTCGATGCCCAGATCCATCTCGTAACCGTGGTCCTGCACACTGGCGATGGAGGCCATGAGCGTAGTGTATGTAACGACATCATCGCCGGTGATCCCACTGTTGGCGTCGGCAGGTCGGAGCGAAAGTTCGATGCGGCGTTTCGCCTTGCCGGATCCAGATTCTTCTGCGGTCGACAACACGTGTGCGCGGACGTACTGGCCGACTTTGAACATGGATTTCAAGTCGACCTCCTCGTTCTCTTCGTCCTCTTCTTCGTCGCTCTCCTCGTCAGCGGCATCCAGATCCTTCTCGAGTTTCGAATTGATCGTGTCCGAGATCGAGGCGATTGACACGTGCCCTGTGAGGTTGTTGGGCAGGGCAATCGTAAGCTGGACAGAGTCGATGTGGGTGATTTGGCCGAGTACCAGAGAGCCCTTTACCAGTCGCTTTTTATTCTGTTAGCAGCAGTTCACTGACAAGGTGGGCGAGATTTCGACCGACCTTGAAGTTGAGACCCTCAATCTTGACAGCGTCCTCGTCTCTTGCGGGCTTCAGGTCCTTTGTTTCCTTTGCTTTCCGCCTCTTCTCCTTCTTTGCCTTGCCCTTGACGTTGGTGTCGAACAGCTCAGCCTCCTCCTTGGCCGCATCGGCCTTGGCCTCCATGGTAATCTTCTTCTGTTCGAGAGGGGTGAGGACGCTTCCACCACCACGGGGGAACAGAGGCTCTTCATCCTTGAGCAACGCCGAGACGGCGGGAGGCTTCGGTGCGGGAGCATCTGCGGTCGCCGTCTTCTTTTCCTTTGTGGGAGTGTCGCGCTTCGAGGGCCGGGACACCTTGGAGGCCTTTGCCGCTTTGGATGGAGGAGTACCCCCGGGGGCATCCTTTCGCTTAAGTGAACTCATGTTTGGTGTTGCGCCCAAAAACCAATGTCGCAATTGCTTGCAACAGTCCCGGACTCGAGGTTATGGAGGAGCAGGTTCAAGAAAAAAGATCCAGGGCCTTTTTTGCGACTGCTACTCCACCGAAAAAATCGTTATCGTTATCGTCGATGATTGTGGGGCGTCACTTGCCCCAACACCGGCTTACCTACTTCCTAGGCAGCCAGTGTAAACAAAGCTGGTCCGTGCCTTACCTAATCAGAGCCGAGTTGCATGTGTGAGGGGCAGTCCAGTACTTTCCCATACCTTCCTTCCTCATTGCGCCGTGCGTCCCTTGTCGCTCTCGTTCTCCCCCACACACCTTCAACTTGGCGCCAATACAACAACACCTTGTTGCTTCTTGTCAGCCTCCAAATGTCGGTTTCTTGAAAAGAACATGCGGCAAATTGACTTCCCACGCGCTGGCCCGACGTTCGTCCACGACTGAGGATTTTCTTCCTCTCTCTATCCACAATGTCCCCTCGAAAGCGCCAGCGCACCACTCCGTCAAACCCCAGTTCGTCTAGCCCACCTGCGGCAATCGCCCCTGCGGTAGCAACATCGGCTACGTCACAGGTGACCGCCGTATCCGAAACCAACAACCGTCCAACGCGAGAGATGCCTCTGATGAGGGACAGAAGCGGCAGCGAAACCAAGAACACTGCTCAAAATTCACAGAAACAGGTACTGCGACTCCTCTGGGGTCGGGGGGTTTCCCAGGTGCAGGATGCTAATTCGCAAATGCAGGTCCGCAAATCACGAAGTTGGTACGGCTCCTGGCCACGCGTCCCAAAGTCGTCCGCGTCCACCCAGCTTGCACGAGAAACGATATTCGGGGGCACTCTCAAACCCTCGAGTACACCAGATTTCCGACGATTTGATACGAAGAAGAGTACAGACACGGCGAGTTTCGACGGCCCCGCCGATTCCTCAACGTCCTTGCCGCAAATACCCGAAAACGGCGCTGTGACGCCAGAAGATAACACAGCAGACACGAAGAAGGACAGCGATACGATAGCAGTGGAAGGTACGGGCACGAATCCATCACAGGTAACGGAAGGAACGCTTCCAAGTACCCACGACACCGCAAAGCCAAACGAAGAGCATCAGACCTCCCAGCAACCTGTCGCGACGGCAGGCTGGTTCGGCTGGCTGGCACGGGCACCAGTGACGGAGACGCAGACGTTTACGCCCATCGAAGAGCAACCAAAAGAGGCGGAGCCTCCGAAAGCACCAGAAGTCCAGGCCGAGGTCCTGGCTGCATCAGTTGCTGAACCACCGACAGCGCAAACACACGGAGCGCAACCCGGCCCAAACCCGCCAGTGTCAACGAATTCGTGGTTTGGGTTTTGGTACTCGAACCCTTTTGAGCCAGAAGCTCTTTCAAAAGACGATACTGCGAAGGCAGCGAGCATTATCGAAGGCGCCAGTACTGCAGAGCCAGCTGCGAAGGAACCTGAGGACGTAGTCATGGACGACGCACCTCCGCCACCAAAGCCAGAACCTGCCAAGCAACCAACGGCCGGGTCGACCTGGGCTTTTTGGTCGAGGGAGACTCGCCCAAAGACCGAGGGAACGAAGACTACACCCGCGCAGCCGGAATCTGGGGAGTTGGCAGTGATTGGACAGGGGTCGGAGGCGCACCCTGAACACACTGGCCTGAAAGTCGACCAGAATCAGTCCGACGGCAGTGCAAAGGATGGAAAAAATGCTAAAGAATCAAAGGATGCAAAGTCCAAAGCTACCAAGACGGCCATTGTATCTGCGCCCTCGACACTCGGGAGAAAAAGCAAGAGAACCCAACCCCTGTCGGTAGACACAGACACACCTTCCAGGCCGGGAACTCCCAATAGACCAGAGTCGGTAGCCTCATCCAAAGCCTCCATCATGGAGGCAACACCGAAAGAACCGCCCATCAAACCAGGGACGCCAAAGTCCAGTAGTAGTCAAGAAGCTCCTAGCAAGTCAACGCCGGCGAACCTGTTGTTGCCATCGTTTGGGAGCACATATAGGATGAAAGAGAACCCGTCCATTGTCAAACAGATCACATCTCTGCTACTTAGAACTCGACAGCCACCCGCGAGCCACGTATTCAAAGCAAAAGAGACGCCCAAGATTAAGAAAGCTATTTGTGTGGGGGTGCATGGTTTGTTTCCGGCCACCTATCTACGACCCATGGTAGGGCAGCCCACTGGGACTTCGCTGCGGTTTGCAAACTTGGGCGCTGAAGCCATCAGGAGGTGGGCGGACGCCCACGGAAGCCCTGATTGCGAGATAGAGAAGGTGGCACTAGAAGGCGACGGAAAGATTGCCGACAGGGTAGACAATTTGTGGAAGCTGCTTCTGAATTGGATTGATCAGATTCGCAACGCGGATCTGATACTGGTTGCATGCCATTCCCAGGGTGTACCAGTGGGGGTCATGTTGTTGGCCAAGCTGATAGACCTCGGCATCATCACCAATGCCAAGCTCGGTGTTTGCGCCATGGGTAAGCTGGCCCTCAATGTCGACTAAAATTGAACGAGCTGACCTCGTATATAGCTGGCGTGTCGTTAGGGCCATTTCCTGACTACAAGTCGAGCATGGGCATTCTCATGGGAGCCGCTAATGAGCTGTGGGAATTCTCCAACCCGGACAGCGACATCTCGAAGAGATATGAGAACTCTCTGAAGGAAGTGCTTCAGTACGGCGCCAGGATCACTTACATCGGCAGCATTGACGACCAGCTTGTGCCGATGGAATCGGCCGTTTACTCGCCCGCATCCCACCCTTACATCTACCGCGCCGTTTTCATCGACGGCCGCATCCACGCACCGGACTTGTAAGCTTCTGCGTATCTTCCTCTCCTATGGTTCGGTCTAACACAACATTAGCATCGCGCACCTCGTTGGCTTTGCACTGAAACTCCGCAATCTGGGCATCTCTGACCATGGGCTACTGAGGGAACTTTCCACACCGCTCGCGGGCAGCCTGTACTCAGGTGAGGGCCACTCGCGCCTCTATTACGACGACCAAGTCTACGACCTCGCCCTCGCACATGCCCTGGAGACCTCAGACGTCCGCCCCAACCCGCCCGCCACCGTCACCCACCGACGCGACGCCAACTCGTCCCTTGCGAATCCAAACCCGTACCATCTGCCGTGGATTATGCGCGGCCTGCTTGAGGAAGACTTTGTCCGCACGGAGCTTTCATCTGAGACGGAAGAGCTACTACGGCAGTTTGACGACTGGAAGCCGGTCACCAAGGCGCTCAAGGACGTGAAGTACCGATTAGAGGCTATTCGATCAAAGCTTTAGACAGAGGCTATTCGACACGAGTTTTAGATGGAAGTATAGACCAAACGCCATACATAGACTCTGGGGGAAGAGCTGCCCCGGATGACATTTGAATGCTCATATTCCAACAACAGGAATCACGGCCCATGACGGCCGAGCTGGTCTTTGGCGTAACGAGCAAACCTGCGTCTGGCAGACGTACACCTCACCCACCAAGGTGATGGTCTTTTCTATGTCATGTATACCTAATCACAAGGGACTGTTATTTTTAGCGAGCAATACCATCATGAATTATAATATACTTGGAGACAACCTGCACAAATCCGGTTGTAGTTGGCACAGACTAGTAAGGCTTGTTTTGGAAGCATCTGTATAATATACATACACGGAATGTTATGAGAATTGGATACAATTTGTTTGAATTACCCGAGATGCAAGTTTTCTACCTATACATTTCATGCAGAGCGTGACCTGGTACGCCCCGCCTACACGACGAAGACCTTTTTTCTTTCGACGTTGCCGGCCGTTTACTTTTATACACACACCACCCACAAACACGGAAGTCATCCCCCTCCTTTTCTTTGGTTTCTATGATACAAAACATGGCCTGCCGTCTCTTGCCATCACTCTCTATTTTGACTTCCCCGCTCGTCCTCGCTTAAACACGTCAACTTCTCATCTATCAAGACAAGAAAAACGACAAAAAGACCCAAATTTTCAACAGCAAGGAGGGAGATCGAACCCCCCCCCCCCCCGGATCCCCTCTTCACCTGCGGCCCAGCTGCCAGTCGTGAATGGTATTCTGGATCGCCTCCCAGTCGAGCGTGTGGGTGCTGACGCCGTGCGCCTGCGCCTCCTGCAGCACGACGGTCGGCGCGCCGCTGCCGCGGCCCGGGTTCTCGACGAGCCCGCCGACGACCTGGCGCGCGACGCGGCGCAGGTCGTCCGGGGTGAGGTCCTGGATGCGGCGGCACATGTCCGTGACGGGGATCTTGCGGCCGTGGACCTGGACCTGGCGGCCGAGGTCCTCGAGCTCGACCATGCGGCTCTCGAGGTTCATGAGCAGCGACGACCGCAGCTGGTTCTTTGCGCGGTCGACCTCGCCCGCCTTGAGGGCGGAGAAGCCCGTGTCGAGGGTGAGGGCGCGCAGCTCGCGGCACATGACGTCGAGCATGGAGGCCGTCCGGCCGGGGACGCAGCTCGCCGAGATGCCGAACAGGCCCGAGTCTGTGTACGAGTGGTTGAAGGCGACGCACGACTCGACCCAGCCGTGCTGGTTGAGGACGTTGGTGTACAGGCGCGAGTACATGCCCTTGCCGGGCCCGCCAGCCGAGAAGGAGCCGCCGCCGCCGAGGAGGGTCTGCAGCGTCGCGAGGGCGTAGATGTCGTCCGAGGAGATGGGGAGGCCCTCGAAGGCGAGGTGGATGTGCGTGAAGGTCGGCAGGTTGGGGTTCAGCGACGGGGGCTGCGGCGGGAGGGAGAGGAAGCCGCCGGTGTAGCGGGCCGGGGCGTGGATGTCGTGCGACAGCGACGGCGACCCGGAGAGGACGGAGGCGCCGTTGGGCGCCGAGGTGGAGAGGTTCTTGAAGAAGGGCACCTTGGACAGGAGCTTGGAGGGCTGCTGGACGGGGGAGGCGGCTGAGGCGGCGGCGGCGGCGGCGGATGCGTCAGTGGATACCGACGATGCCTGCGAGGAGGAGGAGCTGTCGAGGGATGTTTCCGACCCCGTCCTCGGGAGCGTCGGCTCCTGGTAGGAGCCCTTCATATCGCCAAAGTACTGCTCCGCCAGCTTGACGGCCTGGCCGTGGTCGACGCCGGCGAAGGCGACGACGATGCGCTCCGGGCGGTAGAACAGTTCGCGGTACCTCCGGATCGTGTCCCGTGAAATGCTGCCGAGGCGCTCCTCCGGGCACAGCAGGGGGTTGCCGAGGGTGTTGTCCTTGAAGGCGGCGGTGTGGACGAGCTCGGGCAGGATGAGCTCGGGCTTGCTCCAGATCTCCTTGATCTCGTACTCGGCGGTGCCGAGCTGCTCGAGGACCTCGTCGTCGGTCAGGCGCGGGTCGCGGATGGTCTCGGCGAGGAGGCCGACGGTGGTGGGCACGGCGCCGTTGAAGGTGGCGGCCTGGTACATCATGCTCTCGCGCGAGCTGGCGCACTGGATGTTGCCGCCGAGGGCCTCGACCTGCTCGATCATGGCGTCGGCGCTGCGGCTGCCCGTCGACTTGAAGGCCAGCCGGTCCATGATGTGGCTGACGCCGCGCAGGCCGGCGTCCTCGTACCGGGAGCCGGCGTCGACGTAGACGCCGACGCCGGAGAAGGAGCCCGGCAGCGCCTCGGAGGCGACGCGCAGGCCGTTGGGGAGGGTCGTGATGGCGTCGAGCTCCGTCGGCTCCTTGGGGATGGCTTCGATGGTCGTCGCGAGCGTGCGGCGGGACGAGGGGGTGCGGAATGTGGAAGTTGCGAGGCGGGAGGGCGTGGCGGCGGCGGCAGCGGCCGGGCGCCGCGGGAACCGCGTCGCTAATGATCGGAGCATCGTATGTTGTGCGAGTGTGTGGATTTGTGTGTGTGTACGTGGGAAGAATGACCGACCAGGTTGCTTGTGGTTGTTCCTGTGGTCCTGGTGGTGGATGGGTGTGGCCGAAGGTGGTTCGCGATGGCGAGGCTCTAGAAAAAGTTCGTTCTCGGTAGGTACATTGACGCTCCCAGCACACTTGTCCCCTTATCGCCGCCGCCTTATCGCCTTGTAATCGGCGCCGAGCGGACCCGCTGCGTCGTCATCCAATCAGAAGGACGGGCGATACATTGGCCAGACAAAAACGTCATCCTCGGGCGGCACAGCAGCGCTCGTGTTCCGCAAAAGGCACCACCTGTGGTCACGATGCATCATCCCAAAACGTCCTCCCGCGATTTGGCCATGTCGCAAGGTGGTTGAGTCTGATGCATTCCAGCCGCGGGACGAGACCATGCGCTTCTCCCAGTGTATGTGTATGTATTAATGTATGCTATGATTGAGACTCCTTTGGATGCAAAGGTCCATTCTCCTGTGCGAGTTATCGTCGTAGCAGAAATCGACAATGTCAAACCTGTCCCGCAAGTGCGTTTCCATTAAACCAGTCATTCCAGTAAAAATATAACCTCTGTTCCGCCGCCGTAAGTATAGAGCGCTTTACGATGCATTTCAAACGCCTGACACCATCCCACTCATCGCTTATGCAGCCGACCGCTCTTCCCCCACCACCCCCATACTCCCTCAAGAAATACCGACATTGTGCATAAGGCCGCGACAAACTTGAGAAGCTAGGTAGCCGCAACAAGTCTTTGCAACCATCGTTTTATTCCTTCCCTTGTTGAGCCATCCTTAGCAAGGCGAAGAAGAGACGATCAAGATGAGAGCAGACGTTGACACGCGCGTATCAACAAATGAAGCCAGTTCAAGGCCGTAGTGCCGTGCGCGTTGTTTCGGTGACCGCACCAGTCTTTGTCGCCCTGTCCCAGTGACGTGACCCCAACCTCCGCCTGAGACCCGTGGGTTGGTCTTGATGCTTCCAGCGATGCTTTACCTGGCTCGACCGGCTCTACCGATCGACTTCCATTTCGGCAGCTGCATCGAGACTCCTCATGCCGCTGGATGCTTCCGCAGCACGGCGACCGGCGCTTCCGTCAAAGACCCACGGTCCGGCATCGTTGCGTGGAGTGATTGGGCCTTCGTGGGTGGCCAGCAGGTGGTTTGCGATCGGCGAGGGGGTGCGAGTGTCCCGACCGTTGCGCGCTGCCGCAGCCTGAGCAGCCGCGACAGCCGGGATCGGGACAGGCGGCATCGACGTGTTGGGAGCAATCGTCCGCGGCGCTGTCTCGGGCGCCTCTGCCATGGTACGGGCCCGCTCGAGAGCAACCGTAAAGTCCATGGCATCTTCGTCTTTGTCGATTTCTGGCAGCTGAGGCCCTGAGCTTCCGATATTAACAGGGGCCGGAGTAGGTTCGGGCAGAACTGGTGCCTTATCCTGGACCTCCTGCTTCTGCTGCTTCTGCTCCGGCCCTTCATCCTCTTCTTCGTCCATTCCCTCCCAGTCCTCCTCGGGGTCCTCGATGTCGGCCTCGAGATCAGCAGCCATGCGGCAGTTCGGGCAGACGAAGATCGGATACTGTGGGGAGTTGAGTAGCGAGCGAATGCACTTGAAATGCCAAGTGTGCGAGCACGGCGCAACAAACAAACACTGGCACGGCTACGAGGCTGTTAGTTTTCCCATTCAGCACGAGGTGCGGGGGAGGCGGGTGCGTGCCGGTTACGTACGGCGATGGAATTGAGACAGATGGAGCAGTCCTGCGTCGAAGAATTTGACGAGTTCGCCGCCGTCATGTTGCGCAGCCGCTTGTGCGTCGCCATGCTGCATGTCGTAAGTAATCGCGCATCACGCAGAAAGAGGAACGGCAGTACTTACTTGAAAGTGTTGAGCTTGTTCTGCCAGCCTCGGTTGAGCTCCAGCCGCATCTTGACGCAACGGAAGATCATTTCCTCGCCCCCCTTGAAGTCGATTCCTAGCTGGACAATGTCGCCATCATTGACGGGAAACGGTTTCGATTCGGTGCCGGGCGGGCTTAGGCGGATGTGATTGAGGAAGGTGCCAGAAGAACTCTTGACGTCCTTGATGTACCACTTGCCGTCATCGTACCAGAACTCGCAATGGCGGCGACTAACCACCTTGCTCTTGAACCCCACGGGAGCGGCCGACGGGGTATTGTTCGGTACGTTGGGCTGGTTGTCCCGTTCCGAATAACGGCCGACCCTGATGATCTCGCTGCCCGAAGGCAGTGTTCGCGAAACCGGGGGAAATGTCAGGCTGGGACGCGTCGCGCGGGGGTCGTAGTAGGCTGAGAAACGGATCGAGGGCATATTTTCGGCGGGTGCAGGGGCGGCGGCGGCCTGGGCATCGCCCGTCGTAGAGGAGCGGGCTCTCGTCATGGCTGCTGCGGCTTCGGTGTCGGACGTCAGCGCCTGCTGCTGCTGCTGCTGCTGCTGCTGCTGCTGCTGCTGCTGGTGGTCCTGCGATGATTGACTGCTGCGGCTCGCGATGGCGTCGTCTAGGATTGAAGGGAGCGCATCCACTGGGGGACGCTCAAGGGCGGGGGAGGAGGGCGTGGTGGAAGCCTTGTTCGCCGACGAGGATGACGAATGGGGCTCCTGCAAAGATGCAACAAGGGACAAAGGGTTCAGACTGGGGTCGGTGTCGGAGCGACGAAGAGTAGAAGTAGGCGTGTAACTGAGGGAACGCTGAAGGCTCTGTGTCGGACGAGCAGAGGCAGCAGCGACGGATCGGTTGGCGTGGTTTTGGTTTTGAGTTTGAGTTGAGGTCTGAGGGTGCGGGTTGGCGCCGCCGGTGTTGTGATGAAAATGGGAGTGAGAGTGTGAGTTGTTGGAGGTCGGTGAGCTGGAGCCCTGACTGCTGCTATGTTCGCGGGACAAAATGTGGTTTTGGGTGTAGCTGCGAAGATAACTGAGGCCTCGCAAACGACTAGATCGAGGTGAAGGCGAGGCGGGATTGGTGACAGACGTCGGCACGGGGCCCACGGTTGGTGGTGATGAGACTGGTTGTGTAAACATTTGCGCTTCGCTTCGAGGGGGTGGGACAGAGGAGTCAGCTTGGTTGGCTTGGATGTCTTGGCCTAGGTAGGTATGGATGGTGGTGGTGGTCGTGGTGGTCGTGTTAGTGCAATAAACAGTGGTACCAGGGACGCCGTAGGAAGTGGCCGTACCGGGCAAAGTAAGCAAGCACAAGACAGAAAAGACAGGCCCGGTAGTGTTGTAACTACAAAGTACGGAGTATAGGTAGTGTCGGTATTAGTGCCAACTTTTTTTGCTTCGTGGGTTCGGCTGGCTGGCTGGCTGGCTGGCTTGCTGGGTGACTGACTGACTGACTGTCTGGGCTGAATCACTTGGCCGGCAGACCAGGCTGAAGTGTGACCTCTCTTTTTCGTCTTGTGGTTCCCCTTCCTTGTCTGAAGATCAAGTTGTGGACTGATTTAAGGGTCTTGTTCCTTCTTGCTTATCCCCTTTTGGTATTCGGGTGAGGGTACAGGGTATAAGAAAAGCAAGGGTAAGAATGCAACAAAAGGGGAGGGAGAGAGGGAGAGAGGGAGAGAGAGAGAGGAGTGTGCGCGTGAGAAGGGGGGAGTGCGAGAATGAACAGCGACGGGTATTTCTTGGAATGTCGCGCAGGTTTGTCTCCAAAACAGCCAAGGTTGAGGAGGAGCAAGCAGGCAGTGGACAGACAGCAACCACTCACTTACTTTCTCTCACTACAGAGTAAGTAAGTAAAGGGGGTTCGGACCGGGATGATGCGAGGCGAGGCGGAGCGAGGCAAGACGGAGAGCAAGGCGAGGTTGGACGGAGGGACGAAGGAAGAATCGTCAAAGATGAGAGGAAGGATAAAGAAGGTCCGAGAGAGGGAGTGAGAGAGAGACAACGGGATGGATGGACGGACGATAGATAATATGGACCAAGAAAAGAGCAGGCTGCGTGCGGGAAAAGGTCAAGGTCCTGGTCCTGGTCCCGGGAGGGTGTGTAGACAGACGGATTTGTTAGTTTGGTCTGAAGGAACCGACCGCCACACGCACGCAGCCCGGACACTACAAAGTTGAACCTGGCAAGAGAGTCGCAAGTGTGTGTGTGTGTGTGTGCATTGTGTTGGAGGTTGACGGCGGCCACTTTGTAATGTACATGCAGTACGGAGTACAGTACAGAGAACTGAGGTTGCCAAACCCCCTCCCCTCTAGCAGTCCTTGATATCAGTCCCGGTTGGACCAGGTGCGTACCTAGGGAAGAAAGAGCCCGGACAGTGAAGCCAGGCACACTAGGCGTGCAGCGGCCGTGGACGGCGGCGAGGTCCTCTGTTGTGGTGTGGTGTGGTGTGGTGTGGTGTGGTGTACGAGAGGAACCTCAGCAGTAGTGGCAGAGAGAGGGAGGTACTTTGGGATGCCCCGGGTGTATGTACCTCCCTTGACAGGCCAAGTCGGAGAGGGAGACAGACAGACTCGTTGCTGTTGATGAAGCAAGGGCCCAGAGATAGGGTAGCAGGGCTGGATGGAGACGGGACAGTTGCACCAGGGACGGTACGGTACGGTACCTCGCGTCATGTACCTGCTGTGCGTATACACATACTGTAGGGACCCAAGTACCTGTATTGTAGTAAGACTGCACGAGGCATAAACATACGTACGTGCATACCTACAGTACATGCGGCATACTAGAGGTGTACCTAAGTACCGGGTAGACTGGGAGCATCAAAGTCGGCGGTCCAGCCGAGCCGGTCACGTTCCGCCTAGTGCGCGAGCTGTGATTGCGTTGCTCGTTACTTTGCCCCAGTGGCGGGACAAGGATATCTGGGTGAAGTGTAGGCAAACTAGACAGATTACTTGTGCGCGGGGGAGGCTCGTTAATTGAGACTGTGCATCTATCTGTACACTACCTACTCGAGACACTCTGTATGGGGATAGTGACGACGTCTTGAATGCAAAGCAGGAAAGACAGACACGCAGCACAGCAACGACAAGGGCGAGGGCCCGCCCCCCGTATCGGGGACCCAGTGCCGTTGTTGTTTGCGTAGGCGTCGAGGCTTGCGCCGGGTACGGCAGGGAAGTACGGCGACGTTAGGTCGCCTTGGGTTTAGGCTTGGTCGCTGGGACTGGCTGGGTCAGGACCAGAACCAGGACCAGGGGTGGTAAAGGGTGCGCCTGGATCTGCGTGTGAGCGCGCGCGCACGCGCGCGAGAGAGAGAAACGAGACATGGAGTGGCAGACGCGGGCTGCGGACATACAAAAAAAATAGCAATTACCCTGTATCCGTACTGTAGGATAGGTAGTCGGTGGACTGGGCGGTGGCGGCGGATGATGCATTCTGGAGGTGATGCAACCCGTGGGAATGAATGGTGTTGGCTCGTCGTGCTGTCTTCATCACATTACAGCTAAGACGGCTGATGTCGATGACGCCGACGAGAAACGACTCTCCCCCAGTGACTCTGTGGCTCATGCGCCGGCGGCGATCGCTGACGAACATCTCCCACCCATTTCCCGGCCTGGCGGCATCACATCAGGGGATGGCAGAGCGAGCGCAGGACAGGACAGGACGTGACGGCATACCGCCAGGTCATATGAGTCGCGGGTCTCGGTTCGTGGATCGGAGAGGGAACGAAACAAACTGAACAGACAAGGTGCACCGGATGCATGCTGTCCACGGGGCCATTCGGCAAAGAAGGCGACGACGACGGCGGTCAGATCCGACACGGCGGAGGACGGTGCCCAAGGCGTAGTGTAGTAGTAGGTAAGTATTATCGCTGTAACCATGCAGCAACAGCAACAGCAACAGCAACAGCAGCAGCAACGCCGGGGCACGTTCTTCGAAGCACTCGAGAGTGAGAAGGATCTAGCAGTTAGCATTGCACTGTAGCACGCATCACATAGCATCCATCTGCGTACGTATCTGCGAGGCGGCCAATGCAGCATCGTCTCCCCAAGCCGCATCTGCTGCGCGAGGCACGATCCGATGGACGGGTCTGGTGGGAAGAGGACCGAGCGGAGTAGGTAAGGAAGGTGAACCAAGTGCACGGTTTGCTAGGTAAAATTTTACATGTATCACAATCTGCAAAGCTGCATCGTCTTTTCGATATGGGACCGTCTTGCCATATTGGACGAGATGCGATGCGATGCATGGCATGGAAACAGAAATAACAATGCCGTTCGTTGCTAAGATCCGAGACGGACACGGCGGGGGTCAAGTCGTACGCCCATACCTACCCAATATACGATCCATGTACATCGTACATCATACAAAGAACTATTTACATGAATAGCACATATTACGAATATGTTGGTAGTACGTATTCGTACTGGGTATAGATAGTATCGCTGTCTGCGGGGTGAGTAAGGCGCCTTCCGCAAATACTCCATCGTAATGTGTAATCCGGCACGAGGCAGGCACCACCCAGACATGTTCCTTCCTCTTCGAATCCACGTGCAGGTACCTATCAAACTAGTTTGATGCAATAACACAACGAAAGGGGAAGGAAGGGACGAACAGGAAAAAGAATCTGGCCGTTGTTTCCAGCCTCTCTCCCCCCTCTGTCCCCATCGTCGTCCATCACCCTTCAACCACTCCACCAGCAAACCACGTTTCTTGCCCACGGCACACACCAACACCAACCTCCCGCTGGATCGCTTCCCCGCTGTCACGGACGGGACTGGCTTGACAAACATGCAGCAGCCCACATGTTGCTGCACTCGAATGACCTTCCCTCCCCTGGAAGGGCCCAGACCAGCCTGGTCCAGTGACCTTCGCGAGAAAGAAAGACGCCATGTGAGGGGGAGCAATGGGGCTCTGCCCCACCCAACACCAAGCACTTCTGCACCCAGGCGCTCACGCGAGACTCCAAAGACAAGCAGCAAACTGCTAGACAGAGGCAGAGTACCTACTACAGTTAGACCTACAGGGAGGGTGTTCGCGCTAACGCAATCACCAGATTAGCGCCCCTTGGCCTCCCTAGCTCCCTGGACGAGAAGGAAGGGAAAAAAAACGAAAAAACGAAAACAATTCCCGAAAAGCCCTTGACCATGACAACACCGCCGCCTTCTTCTCCGGACGACACTCGCCATTGGTCAGCGTAATGCTTGCTCCCCCGCCGCAAGTCCTGCAGAAGGCTGGGAATCCAACCTAAACCACCTCGGCCCCTCACTGACAATGCGTCGATCCGTCATCCATTACACAACATCACGCTGCCCTCGAAGCTTCCGGCTCAACCCCCAAAAGGCTGTCTTCCCCTTGTTAGGTTTGACGCGTTTCGGGAAACAGCCCGAGTAAGGTAGCTTACTACAGGTAGTTGCCAGTACGTACATATACGGCGTGCCGAACCTCGTCTCAGCCCCAAGAATCCGGGCTCCTCTTGTCGCTCCCGCCAATGACTCGCCCGGCCCGTCCTCCGCTTTTCCGAGTCTCAGCCGGCGATTGACACGCAAACAAAGCCAAAATCTAGGGTATGTCCCTTCCGTCCTATCCGTCATCAGACTTGAATACTACATCGCCCAAGACAGTGGACAGTAATAAAGGAAAGAGAAACAAGATCTGGGTGGCGTGGGCAACACGGGTCCGAATCCGGCTCTTCCTACTAACGTACGATGTATCCGTACATCGGACACCAGCGGGAAACGTTTGCTCTCCACCTACCAGCCTCGCTTTGCCTAGCCACCTCGAGTCTTCGGCTTTCATCGCCGCTAGGTGACATTTGCCAAGACCCATTCAATGTCGTCCCATTACATTCATGCGCCCCTCCGATACTTCTCCGGGGCCGAGGCCGCGATGGACCCCTACACCTCCGTTCCTCTAGTGCCGGTACCCACATCCAGTTCCCTTTGTGAACTTGCTGGTCCGGATCGCTATCAAAGCCGCTTTTCCTACTCGTACAGTAACTTTATTTGCTCCCATTGTTTGCATATCGACTTACGAAATGCTTATTCCCGTATGCTCGGAACTGCGGAACCACATACCGGGACCAGAGACTCCGCTAAAGTTCTCGGCGTCCGTGTTCCCAAAGTGACGCCAGCGGGCGAACATTCCTTGTTTCCAGAATACCCAATGCTCCCGGAACCATCGGTAGAACGGACTGCGTTGCCAATGACTTTGACTGTGGCAAGGGTTTGACCCGTCTTGCTTGTCTCCTCATCCCTTGCTACCAGACGCGTCGCATAGCCAAGCTCGGCTTTCTGTCAGTCATCCGCAAGCATCCACGTAAAATGAACGTATATCTGCGAAAAGACGAACCCACTCCAGTCAATTGCCTCCACATTCCTCCCCTCCCCGTAGAAGAAATCGTTTGGAAACCTACCGTGCATATCCAGGTACGTAGAACGCAGTAGTGCAAGCCATCTTCATGCGTCAGTCCCGGCAGAGAGGGGAGCCCATCCCAACAGCGCAGAACTTACCTGATTCATAAAGACGAGATGCCGCCAAAAACGCCCCAGGTCTAACCCAGTACACGTCTTCTGCATAAGCCCAGTCTGAGACTGCAACTTTCTGCCACTCTTTCTTCGCCTAGCCCTTCCTACTGGGTAACGTGTGCAGAAAATCAAAAGGGGGAGGCTGTATCGAATCGAATGATCATTCTTTATACAGCAAGAATCCACTGGCCGATCCCTCGGGGGAAGTTGCCATGCTTGCTGGCACCATGAGCCTGGCCCCAGCCCGCCGGCGGCGTGCCTTTCACTACCCTTCTCTCGTGGCTCGCCCACGTGCCGCATCTCTCACGCGAGACCTTTCAGGCTTCACGGGGGAAGAAATTTTTTTGTCTCGTTTGAAAATAAGTCCAAACCCGTGCACGACATTTGGCTAGGCTGAGCCGCATCCGGAAGGTATTCTCCAAGAATCCTCCACACACACACACACATCACACACATCACACACACCGTCTGAAGCGGTACGCCCACCGGCTGTACTTGGCAAGGTCCGAGTTGCTTCTGGCATGATCGGTCGGAGAATCGAAGAAGCTAGTTTAGAAAAAACCTCCGAGTCCCAACGCACAGAGGAAAGAGAGCGCTGGGTGACCCCGGTCGGTCGTTTCTCCGCGAACAAGCTCAACCCCCCCGGTGTACCTACGCCGTCGCACATCGCCGCTGCCCACCCCCTCTTACATGGTAAAAATGCCCAGTCTTTCCTTCACTGTGCAGCCTTCACCGGATCGCCGCATTATCAATCGTCATTTTTATTCTGCCGCATTACCAGTTGTGTATGAGACTCGCTCCACAATCCCCTCCTTTCGACCCATCCAGGTCCATATCTCGTCCCATGTCTTAGTCGCGTTCTGAGGAAAACGAGGATTCCCCCCCCCCCCCCCTCCGTACCAGCGTCGCAGCCTCACTTCTTGAAGACAGCGGCCCCGAGCCTTTCGATATCCCGCCCCTCCTGAGTGCTCCGCCCCGCCGCCTCAAGTAGTCTGCCCCACGCCTCGGCATCCTTCAGCCTCACCGCCTCCTCCGCCGCCTTGACCCGCATACCGCACTTCTCGTACATCGTGATGGTTGTCCCCGGCTCCAGACCAGTGCACTTGGGAACAAAGACGGCTGCCAGCCGCGGGTTGCCGGCTTGCAGCGTGAGGTTGAAGAACGGCTGTGGCGCTCAGGAGTTAGCCTCGTTACTTCTGCATCGTCCAGCCTGTTGTGGAGGCCCGCCGGGAAGTGAAGCCGGGCCACCACATCCACAATTTGTGATGTATATATAAACATGTGTGTGTGTGTGTGTGTGTGAAGTGAAGATGGAATATTCTTACCTCCCACCCGATTGGGCTTTTCCTTGTCTTTGCGAGCTCTTCAATCTCGTTCCAGTCTCGCTTCGCAACGAGCGCCCGGAGTCTAGACAATACGGTTAGCCGGTGCATGTACTCGAACTGACAAGGGGGACCGGGTCACAAGCGAATAAGAAAACCGATTCACGGGTTAAAAAAGCGAAAAGGGGAGCGGGGTTCCTGACCTGATCCACCAAGCAACCTTGTCCGGCACCTTGAACTCGCTCTGGATCTTGTTGGCGCGCTTGTGGTACCCGAGCCGGATGAGCTTGAACATGGTCTCGTTGACGCTGAGGCCGGTGAAGGTGTCGGTGAGGTCGCGGTCGAAGGCCTCCTGCATCTTGATGAGCGTCTGCGCCTCCTTGAGGGCGTGCACCTCGAACGCGGCCTCCCTCGAGTCGGAGAGCAGCTTGGCGGCGAGGGCAAGCTTGTCCGACGACGTGCGGGCGTCGGGCTGGCCGAGCGACTCGCGGATGAAGACGCTGGCGCCGTCGACGCGGCGGTCGTCCTGGTAGTACAGGTCCTTGAGGAGGGCGTTCTCGCCCTCGCGCTCGGCCGACGACTCGACGAGCGCCGTCGCCGCGGGGCGGGAGTTGATGACCCGGAAGAAGGCGGCGAGCGGCAGCTTCTTCTTGAGCTGGAGGAGCACGGTGTACATGAGATCCGTGTCGCCGCTCTCGATGGCCTTGTCGAGGGCGAGCTCGTCCTCCTCCATGCTGAGAAGCAGCGGCACCTGGCGCCCACCACGGGGCTCGTGATTAAGTAGTTCGGTCGCAAGGCGGCCCCGACCCTCGTCGTAGGCCGCGCGGGCGATTTCCTCAAAGGAAATGCCCGGCTTTCCGGAGAGGCGCTCGACGACCAGCCTGCAGATGGTGTCATCGTCTTCGGTTCCGGAGCGGACCTTGGCGGAGGCCCAGTGGACGTAGATGCGGTCGGTCGGGAGGCGCAGGTACCCGGCGATCTTGAGGGCGAGGAGGTACTCGTGGCGGTTGATGAGCCTCTTGATAAGCCCTTCGGGGGTAAGGCGCTGGTACTGCTCAAAGGAGAGCGGCAGACCGACCTCGAAGAAGCGCACGGCGTTGAGCACGCGGAGGGTCTCGCACATGTCGACGAACTCGTCGCTGTTGTAGATGTCGAGCACCGACTTGCCGAATGACGCGGCTTTGAGAAGCTGCTTCTGCCAGTGGACGCTGAACTCGCGGCCGGCGGCCGTGACGCACGTGTCGACGGCCTCGGTGAGGTTGCCCCGGATCAGCTGGATGTAGTCGTCGGCCTTGGGCGACTGGAGCTCCAACTGGCCGACGGCATCAAGGAGGATCGATGCCGGGGAGGACTCGGCACGGGTGCCAAAGACCTCCTCCGTGGCGTGCGGGACGCGTTCCAGAAAGTCACAAGCGTCGTTTGTGATGAGTCTCGCGCCGTCGTGCTCTGCACATTGTCAGCTTCCCCGTGATTCTCCGATACCCGACGCCAGGGGACCTACCCGATACAACGTGCACGCGTCCGTCGTAAAAGAACTCGGCCGTGGCTGCGTCCGGGCCGATGATGTGCACCTCGTCTTCCCACGCAATGAGGGCATCGGATCCGCACCACTCAACGTACTTTGGCGGAATCTTGGACTGCGAGTCGTGCTCGACCAGCCTCTCTGAAAAGTCGCTGGAAATCACATGGGCCTTGCCCGTCTTGGTGTACAGCACAATCAGCCTCCCGTCGGGGGACACGCTGATGTGGCTAAAGGGCCCGAGGTCCAGAAAGCGATCCTCGCACTCGGCCGCGTCGATGACGTAGACCGTCTCCCCGATGCTCAGCAGTACCTCGACTGAGCGCGAGAGGGTGTGGTCGGGGGCGACGACGGCCCAGGCGTGGATCTCGCCTTGGTCGGTGGGCGGGGTCGCGAGCAGGCGCGGCCTCGGTTCGGCGTACGACGTGACAGAGACGAAGGCGTCGTTGCCCAGGAGGGCGACCATGCCCGTCTCGTAGAAGCGGCAGCTGACGACGCCCGACTCGTCGGCGCCGTTGCCCAGTGAGAACTGGGTGAAGTCGCCCTGCAGGTCGTAGGCGCGCACGGTGCCGTCCGTCGTGACGATGATGAGCCTCTCCTCGCCGCCGGCGACGCTGGCCCAGCCGAGGCCCTTGATGGAGCCGGAGCCCTGGTCCCAGGGGATGCGGCGGAGGAGCTTGCCGGCGTACGAGTAGATGTCGATGCCGGGCTTGGAAGACGAGGCGCCGCCGCCGCCCGGGTTGACGCGGTACGCCTGGATCTTGGTGTCGTCTCGCAAGAGGGCGAGAGCCCCGCCGTAGGGGGCGCCGGCGACGATATGGTTGTCGAGGTCGAGGTCCTGGTCAAAGACCTCGGTGTAGAGCTGGACCTTGCGGTACCACTTGTCGCCGACGCTCTCCCATCCTGCCGAGGGATGAGACGCTTCCATCATGTCATCTTCTCATTGCCGGAGGACGCTTTTTTCTTCTCTGTGCGCGCGTGTGTGCTTGATCGCCTTGCCTCTCCTCCTTTTGACCTTGTCGAAAATGTTGAGAACCTTGAGAGATGTTTTTGATGTGCGGGCTGTTTGAGATACCTACGTGCTTTGAGGTCGAGGTGTGAGATGAGACGACGATGTTAAGGGCATGAGCTCCAGTTCTCTCGCTCTCTCTCTCTCTCCTCCACCTCCAAAGCTGTCGTTACCTTGGAGCTGCCGGTAACCAGGGGTGGGTGGGTAGGAGCTTGCGCCACGAATCAGAATGCGCCAGCCTCAAGAGACCCGGGCGTGCGGCTAATCCCCGGCCCAGGGGAACCTGCGTCATTGCACCACAGCCCCCCCCACTACCTCCAGATAAGACAAGAGCACTTCTTGGGACAACCGTAACCAGGTGATGCGACCAAACCACCTGGACGAGTCGGGCGTTGTGTTTCTCGTTTCCTGGAGCGTAAAGCGCATGCGCCATCGACCTTGTCACTGATTCGACTTCGTGTTTCATTCTCAATCAAGTATTCACTTGGCAGTACTTTTTATTATTTACCTTCCTTCTGCCAGATGCCTGTATATACGAACGAGGACTAAATCCGGCTCTCTTGTCGACATATGTGATCCGAAACCGCGACCTCCAGACACCCTTACCTATCGCCCGTCGCCCATCATGCCCATACCTGATTGGCGCTCCGAATATCTGGCCTCCATCAGGGAGCAGGAGAAGAACAACCCCGTTAACTTCGAGATCGTCCAACTGTGTAAGCAAGAGCCCCCTCGACCACCTTGCCCTGACCCCCAAACGACGCTGCCGACTGCCCCGAGTTCCCCAACAAGCTTCCTAACTCGTCACACACGCGCATGTAGGCTCCCAGCTCTCCGA
Organism: Colletotrichum somersetense; assembly: GCA_030867255.1. NCBI lineage: Eukaryota > Fungi > Ascomycota > Sordariomycetes > Glomerellales > Glomerellaceae > Colletotrichum > Colletotrichum somersetense. The sequence continues at coordinate 93,138 of MU843515.1, read as the reverse complement.
CCGCGTCGCCGCTCTCGAGGCCGAAAAAGAAGTCCTCCGATCCAAGACTGCCGCCGCGCACCCCGACAAACCCACCACCACCTCTTCCTCCTCCGAGAAATCGAGCGTCCGAGCCGCCGCCCCGACGGACCCCGCCACCGACGCGGCCATCGCCCAGCTCCAGCTCCAGCTCGCCGAGGCCCTGCGGTCCAACGGCACCCTCAGAGACCGCGCCAAGGCGGCCGAGGACGAGGCCCAGGCGCTGCGCGCCAAGGGCAAGGAGGACGCCCGGAAGCTCAGGGGCCTGACGGCCGAGAACGCGGCGCTGACGACAAAGCTGCGGGACCGCGAGCACGAGCTGCGCGAGAAGCGCAAGCTGGTAGAGGTATACACACCCACCCCGCATATATACACGCGCGCGCGCGCACAAAGAACCTCGACGGTGGGGGGGGGGGGGGGGGCAGACGACGATGCCCCTCCTCTACTCCGATTACGAGAAGAAGAAAAGAATGGAAAAAAGACTGCTGACATCCGGCTGCCACAGAACGTCCAGGACGAGATGATTACGATGAACCTCCAAATGTCCATGGCCGAGCAGGAGCGGGACAAGGTCAAGAAGGAGAACAAGGAGCTCGTCGACCGTTGGATGAAGAGGATGGCCCAGGAGGCCGAGGCCATGAACCTCGCGAACGAGCGTTGATGATACCGGTCTAATTCCGTGTATATGCCTCGCCCCATGCTCCTCCGCTTCACTATGCTTTCTTGCCGCCTGTCCGGCCGGGGCACGCCTCTATGGGGAGTATCAAATTCTACAGGTAATGAAAACCCACAACGCTATTTCCACGCCTATGCCAAATGTTGCCCTTTTCGGGGTCTCCCTTCTCTCCACAACGGTATACAACGAACGATGGAGTCCCAACCAAGCCTTTCGCTTCGCAGCATTTTGCCGCGCAACCTTCCACCTAAGCCCCGTAGGACATCATACGGCGCAATGACAAGATGCTGACGGGGTTTCCCAGTGTTTTCCCTACTTCTTGGTGGAGAGGCAGAAGTTGCCGCCGGCGTTGGTCCAGCTGACGTAGCCGCCCTCCGGGTACGTCAGGTGTTCGACCTCGAGGATGTTGCTCGCGATATCGTTGGCGTTTCGTGTGCCCTGGTCGTTGACGAAGGACTTGAGCGAGACGATCTTGCAGCCCTGCTTCAGGTCGAGGAACATGTTGACGAGCTCGGCGTTGAGCTGGGGGGTGAAGGCCTGGTTGTTGACGAGGATGACGTCGGCGCGCTTCATGGCCTCGTGGATGCGGGTGCTCTTGGTGAAGTCGCCTCGCTCGAGGTTGACCCGGCCGGGCAGCAGGCCCCACATCTTGCAGCGGGCGCCAAACTCCTTCTCCTGCGCCTCGGCGAAGTCGCAGGGGTTCTCCATCATCTCGCAGCCCCAGCTTTCGCAGCCGATCTCGAGCGCGGCCTGGAACACGACGTTGCCCACGCCCGAGCCGAGGTCGACAAAGACTTGGTCCGACGTCATGCGCGTCCTCTCTTGGAGGATCTCGGAGATGAACTTATAGGTTAGCTCGCCATACACATTGTCGGTGCCGTTTTTGTACTGCTTGAGCTTCTCCACTTCTGGTGACACTGTGCGGTCGTAGACCTGGGTGAGGATAAACTCGACCAGGTCCCGCGGGATGCCGTGGATGTTGTCGAGGTTCTTACGTATCGTGCCGTCGGCAGCGAGGTCTCGGATCCTCTTGTTGGCATCCCCCAAGGCCGAGACGAAGCCGTGGAAGTCGTTGATATTTGATGCCCTCTCGAGCCGCCGAATCAGACCGTTATTCGGCTCCGTAAAGTCCGTGGCTTGTTCTTCTGTGAGGTAGACGTGGGCGACGAATTTGACCACCGTCTTGATGTCCTCCACCGCGTTGATAATGCCCTTTTCGGAGATGAGCTCGTACCTAGTGGGAGGGGGATGTGTCGTTAGCAATGCCACAGCGTGATAGAGGCGCAGGGAGGTGACCTACTCTTCGGCCCCGTAATTGCTCGGGTACTGTAGCCTGACCCTCACGTCGTCGTCCTCGGTCGCGCCGAGCAAGCGCTTGGCCTTGGGACACTTTTTGAGGTTGCTGATGTGGACGGCGTGGATCAGCCGGCTGAGGGGCCGCGCGTTGTCCTTGAAGGCGCTCGAGCGAGTCAGCACGCGCTGGGTGTCGACGAACTGGCCATCCTTGGTGCGCTGGCGCTTGCGGGGCTCGAGGTTGATGAAGGCGTCGTAGTTGTCGTCGTCGTCCGAGTCGTTGTCGAACTTTGGCTGGGAGGGGCCGGCGCTGCCGACCTTGCGCTTCCGCTCGCTGCGCTTCTCGTCCGAGGACGAGGGGTAGGGCGAGGCGCTCTGCTTGCGGGAGAGGAGCGACTTGCCGCCGTTGGGCTTGGGGGAGGGGCGCGGGGAGGCTTTGGCGGAAGAGGTGGACGAGGCGGCGTGGGCGAGCTTGGGGCGCGGCTTCGGGGCGGCGACCTGGACTTTCTCGACGCGGATGGCGGCGGGCTTGGAGTTGAACTTGTTCTTCCCGCCGAGGATTGGCATGGCGGCGGAGGGGCGACGGCTGGACGGTCGACCGGGCCGGGCTGTCGCAGAGCGAGAGGAGAGAAGGCGGGCGTTGCGCGCGTGACCCCGAACGAGGTAGTGGTGACAGGCTAGTGGGTTGGGTAGCCTGATTTGAACTGCCGCGGGTCGGGCGGGGTGTGCTGAGAATGAATGATGGATATGTGCGGGAAGGCCTCGAAAAAGGCGAGCGCGCAAAATGAGCGAGTCGTCAGCAAGACCGGTGGCTTCGTGTCATGGGTGTCGGGTGCACGACAGGAGTGTAAGATTTGATCGGGGTGGAGGGGGGTCGCGACGGAGAGAGAATGTGAGTGAGAGTCGGTTGGGAGGGGAGTGAGGTGAGTCGAGGCGATTTTCCGGCCAGAGTGGGAAAGTGGAACCCGGTTGTCAACATCCAGGACCCCGATTATTATGTAAGGCAGGAACGAGTCCAGTACCTAGGTAGTTAGGTACTTACAGGTATTTATCTTGGGTACCGCGTAATTAGGGGTATTCGTGCAGAAACGTTGTACACTACATCCAGTATAGGTATCGATAGATATTGGTGCAGACAGAGTGACGATACCTAGGTATTGTGTACAGTACCTACCTACCTATGCAAGGGCACTTGGGTACATACACAGTACCTACGTGGAGACTGGAAATGCTCATCCCGGAGGAAAGGAATTACGCAGCCGTCCCAACCTGTGTTCCCACCCCCATCCCCCGTTGTTCCCTGTTTCCCATCCTTACCATTGCAGAAACAGGCACGGCGCATCCAACCCGCCTCGATGCAGCCTTGAAGGCTCGCATCGAGTGAGGGAGGGGAGGCGAGGGTAAGGGGAGAGGCCCTCGCTTCGGAGCACGTACAGTGGGTGGGTACTTACCTGGTACAGCACCTAGTATGTAGTGTACATGCAGCGTACCTGTGAAATAGTGTACCTGTACTGTCCGACAGCCCGGAAGGAAGGGTGCAGCGCCGCCCCAGCGTCCTGCCTCCACTCCGGATGCCACGTCAGATGACCTTGACCCGCATAAACCTTCAGATTTGATTGGCTTGCAGCATTCCAAGCTCGGGGCTTAGCGCGGAGCGTTCAAGGCTGTCATCCTGTCTTCCTTTCCCAATGTCGGGAACCGTTAAGCTTGTCTCAGGGTGACATATTCGACGCAAAGGGAGCCAACCCTCCTCCTGCCCTCTTCAACGGCTTGCAATGTACATCGCACACTAGAATCATCGAAACAGCATACGGTATACCATGCCGATCCGTCTCGGGCCAAGCTCGACTGAAGATAGGTGCTTAGGTGCGATGTAGGTACTGAGCAGTGCCGATATTCCAATCGTCTTGCCTACAACCCACGTTTCTTTTCTTCCCTTCCGACAAGCTACTCGCTGAAGTCAATGTTTGTTCTAGTATGCTAATGCCTGAGCTCAACTTCACCAGCAAGCATGATTTTCTACTGGATCGTGCATCATCTTGTAGCATTTAGTGCCGCACCATTAATTCCAGTCCATCCCATGATAGCACGTCACTGCATTCTCAGAATTATATCATGATACCAAGCATAGTACACAGGTGTCTTCACGACTTTCATTACTACAATACATTGGAAGCGGAAACAAATGAAAAAAAAATTCTCCCAAACACCTACAGAAACAATAAGCACAACACTTGGGTTGCAGACTCGTCATCAGGTCAAGCGCCCTAGTAGTCCCCGGCCCCCGGAGCCAAACTCACGACGCCTCTCCTCATCAGTCAACTTCCAATGCCAAACCACATGGGTAGGATAGAAATCGGGAAAGTCGACGTCCCCGATCTCGGTCTCATCCGTCTCGAACTCCACCCCGCTGTACTCCTCGCACCGAAAAGCAGCGTCAAACACCCCGACGTCCGCTGGGTCCCGCGGGTGGTCCGGCAGGGTCTCGTCGTCGGCGTGCATGAACTCCACCACGACGCCCGTCTGCGACGTCAGCTTCTCAAACGCCTCCTTGACGTGAGCGAGCGCGAACCCGCCGCTCGGCCGGCCCCAGAGGACCCTGAACCAGAGAGAATGCCGCCCGTGGTGTCCGGACTCGTGTTGGACGACGTCGTATAGCTCTCCCATCCGCAGCCCCGCAAGTGCTGTCTTGCCGCCGGGGCAGATCCATGAGGTGGAGACGCGGTCGCTTACCTCCATTGTGCTGATGTCAAACCGCATGTATCCCAGGGATGGGGGCGGGGGCTGGGAGACTAGCATCCTCCGCCAGCTCGCGCCGCGGCGGGTGAACCGTTGTCGGGACTCTGCCAGGGTCTGTGCCGATTCTTCGTCGAGCTCGGCTGGCCTAACTTGAATCCGGCCCCCCCAGGACTGTGGAATCGTCTCTACCGGTCCCGGGCGGGATGACCACGGAAGCTCATAAAACGAGTTTGCACGACGGTGGAACGAGTAGGTGGGCCCGAAGTCGAAGAAGCACTTGTCAAATTTCTCCGCGAGGAGAGGGTTGATGAGTCGAGCATCGGTATGTGACGCAAGTCTTATTGCACGAGGGACTCTCGGGAAGGGGACCCCCTCGAGCCCGTGGATGGTTCCTCTAGAGGTATCGGACACCGGCTTGAAAAAGAGGGCTTGCTGGAGGGCTGGAGATCCATCTATGAAGCATTTCCAGGCCCGGCTCACTCGGCTCGCTGAGACCAGCAGCGTTCTCATGTCAACCTGGACCAGGATTGCCTCCAGGAGCTCCGGGATGGCGAGGACTGCCTCCATGGCGTCGCCGGATCGGGATTTGGCCATAGTGTGCAGACAATAGTGTGTATGTTACCGTAACCTAGGTGAAGCTACAGCTGCTGCTGCTTCTGATGATGATGATGATGACGACGAACAAGAAGGAGAGGAAGAAGGGTTGCTGGGCTGGCTGGGCTGGATAACCACCGAGGATGCCCACGGGTGGCTGCCAATGGGGCAGCTGCCAGGCGTACTACACAAGGTTTATCACGAATGTGGGATGAACTGAAGGTAAACTCGAAGCAACGAGGGAAGGTATGATGTAAGTGAGGAGGTGAGCCCGGGCTTTCCTCGCGCGGGGTCGGTCGGCACTGCCCTCAAGCCTCTCCCCCTCGTGGCGCGCGCGGGTAGGAAGGACCGCGGTGCTTCATTTGGGGAAGATGACTAAGCTTACACCTTAACGTATGAGGGCACATTGCGGTTTCCGATCAATATTTCGGGGAGCTGCTTCTCGCACGAGAGAATCTTTATGTACTTCTGAGGTTGTCATGCTGTTGGCTGGTCAAGAAGCGGTGGGCTTTGATGTGCTTACCAAAGCCGTAGCTGAGCATCGGCGTAAGCAGCTATATCTTGTGTAATTTCCCGATTCGGCCCGGGGTTCTCTGCAACCAAGCCTAAAGCGCACGCTTTGCAGGTTCCCTTTTTTTCTCACGAGAAAAACAAAATTGCGCTTCTGTCCATGTCGTCGCACGGGCAAGGATGCTGCATTAGATTCGGCGTTTCCGCGCCGCTGTTATGGGGAGTAAATTGACTTTCTGTAAGATGTAGCGTTGGAAGGATGAATATCTACATGCAACATGCAACTACTGAACAAGTCATAGTGACCTCAGCTGACCGGTCAACATCTATTTTTGCATTTTACTTCTTTTCGGCCACCCGTTAACACCGGGGTGTGACGTTGAATAAGGAATGCCGGTTCTCAAGCTCACGTGAACACTCGCTGACCCTGCCAAGGGCCGGTATATGCCAGCAACGACGAGCTCCTGCCAACGCCACAAGCCCGAGCTAGGCACCCTAAACCAAAAGTATCTCAATAATCTTTCAGCTTCATTCTCTTAGACTGCGAGTAAGCGCACTCGGAACTCCTTGCCTGGTCGACTCGTGCGGTATAACCTTCGTATCAGGGACTGACACATAACACCACTTCACTCTTTGTGGTATGATCTACATCGTTCTGAATGGCTGCTGACGAACTAGAAAACGGACTCGACACGCTGCAGGCTCTCTTCACAGCCAAAACACGTCACCTATTCTTGCAATATTACTTTAGTGTCGAAATCCTTGTCCGGGGTTGTCTCGGCGCGTCAACGTTCTTCGTCGCCGTCGAGTGTTGACCATAAGCTCGGACACTTGCCAGCAACGATTAACTAGAGCAAGCTGCGATCTATATTAAGGTTCGGCCTGGTTGTAAACTAACTACCCCGCGAAACATTGTATACCCATGCTTGAGAGGCTACTTAGACACACTCTGTTGAAATGTGTCGGTTGAGTCCTGACCACAGGCTCAGACGCTTGCCACCAACAATCAATTTGATTAAGGTGCCGCCTATTCATAAGCGATTGTATGATAATGTTTTAGGGGCATCTTTGAAAAACCATATTGGATGCCGGTCCAGCATTGACCGTAGGCTCGGACACTTGCCACCAATGATCGGTTAGATTAAGTTGCCCCCTAGTCATTAAATATCGCACAAAGGATCATGACCATGTTCTAGACGCCTCTTCCAGAAACTTTATTGAGGTGCGGGAAATAGCAGATCGTTAGCTTCTGCGGCTGGCTTGTTAAGCCTGCAACTTTCCGCGAGCCATGGTCTGCTTGCCGTGAAGTCGTATTAATAGCTACATTTAGCCTGCCTATACACCTATGCAGGGCAGGATATACTCTGAAAAGAATCGTAACTAAACGCGACGTGACCACGTGTTGTTTTGAATAACAACGAAGGGACATGCCTATACCACTTGCAGAACCTGGAAGCAACCAGGAGAGGCATGTCCATCATTCCGGGCCCGCGTGACGCCAGCATGGCAGATGAGAGCCGGACTTGGGAATCGGATGTCTGGTGACAGTAGCAAAAGAAATTCGAGGTTTACCTGCAAGCCCCTCTGTCGTGCAGCACGAGAGACGCCACGGCTATGCTTTTCCAACGTCAGCGCGCATGCGTTCAGCATCTCCGCCGCAGCTGAACGTTGGACCATCCAGCTACTTTCCTTTCATAGGCAACGCACGTACTGCCTGGACGCCAGGAATTCTTGGGGTAATTACATATGTGTACTAGACTAGTTCAAAAGCTTGTTTTTCCCCAGGTCGCGGCGGTGTAGATCGAGAGTGTGTCATGGTGAAACTAGTAGGGTGTATTATTGAAAAGAAAAGCAACCACCCGTTCCCTTTTCTCGTCTTCGGATTCCGGAATCACCAGCCAGCATTTGATTCACCCAATCGCTTGGTAAGGAGTAACAACTAGAAAGGCTCTCATTACGCGGGAGTGCTTACCATCACTCTTCCATCCGGGGTTGAGCTTGTTAGCTGACGTGAGAATCCACGCCTCCCTGCGTACGGTGCCCGCGCCGGCAAAGCCACTAATATCCCTGCCGCAACTCAAAATGAGATTGGGACAGCCACGGTAGTCGAGCCGGCCGCGAGAGAGCGCGCCCTTGAATCTCCGCGTCGCTGCATGTTTTCACCCCCGTGGCCTCGTCCCACACCTCGGCTTTTGAGGCTTCCGGCCCCGGTTTGGCCACTTCGGATGGGACCGAAGTCTTGACCACGCCTACCGTGCGCGTGGCAAGTGGTAGATGAATTTTGCGACATTTCAGGGACGGGGTTTCCTAGCGCGACAAAGCCGGCTAGAATACCCTTCCCCGACTAGAGCCCGGTGTTGTATGTACCGTTCCTCGGCGATCGAGCGTTGAGCTGAATTCACTGGGAGATGCCCAAAACGCCACTCATAACGGCAAATGAGGCCATGTGGTAGATCTCATCCAGGGTCAAAGGATTCGGGCGAATTGTATGGGCTATCCCCTTGCTCCGCTGATCCGTTGATCGAGAGTACGCTAGTCAGAGGCCCGGCAGATGCCGCTACCGCGACTCTTTGTCTAGAGCTATTTACAAGCTCGAGGCTAGGCTAACTAGTTCTAGACACAATAGCAATACCGCCCCCTTTTGGAGGCTGAATACAAGCTATACTATCAGACCATACCTCGATTAGCCTCGTCGTATTGGATGAAGGGTCTATATAAGATGATGCTTCATCTCCTCTCCGGTCGAGAATTAGCCATCCATTCATTGTAGCATCTCGCATCACTTAAACCTGCCCAGGCAATCCTACTTCTTGTTCATAATCTTCAATCACTCGTTCATACCCCTACAAAAACCCCCAATCACCAACATGAAGTTCTCCACCGTTGCCGGCGTTCTCGCCTTTGCCGTCTCTGCCACCGCCGCCCCCGGCAAGGACAGCAAGTGCTGCCCGACCAACACTGCCCAGCCCGACGGCAGCCTCGGCAAGTCCTACGTGGACACCAGCCTCCTGCTGGAGATCTCCAAGAGCCAGCCCGACCGCGCTTACAAGGCGTCCAAGAGGGCTCAGGTGACCCCCGGCGACGCCTGCACCATCTTCAACCTCGACCTGCCCGTCGCCGCGACCCAGGGCAAGGTCTGCAACCTCGTCTTCGACTTCCCAGCCAAGGGCAAGTTCGACTTCAAGGGCAAGGGCACCTTCACCTTCACCGGCTACGCCATCGGTGCCGGCGGCGTTGAAGGCCAGACGACCTACAACAACCCGCCCGCTGCCGGCCCGAGCCCCCCCAACCCGCCCCCTACCATGACCCCCGGGCACAGCTACGTGAGTTTTCCTTGCGAATACGCGACGTTCTGCCCCACATATGGCTGACCTGATTGCTCTTTCAGATCATTAACAGCGCCCCGTGTGGCATCCCTCCTGAGGCCGGCGAGAAGGTCACCGTTTCGGGTGCCCTCTGCTCCCCTGACACCTTCTTCACCTTCGAGCAGACCATTGAGCCCTGCCCTCTTGGCTTCTTCGTCGTCCTGACCGATGCTTAAGAGGCACGAAGGTATGGCAGCGGATTCGGGTGTATGTGCCTACTGGGGTACGACGCTGAAGTCGGGTTTGAGATATGTGACCAATTTGGATCTATACACCAAAGTTGTTTAGGGGGTCAGGCGAGGCAAAACCACATGTATGTAGCCGGGACCGTCGCTAAGCATATTGCTTCTGTCAATAATAGTATTTAAACCCTTTGTTAATTTCTATCACGCTCTGGCGCCGCTTTGGTAATACTGGGAGTGCGCCAAAAGTGACCCGAAGATGGAAACCCAACGCAATGGAGTGGCTAATCCTCTTGACCTCTCCAGTCCTAGCTGTGGTCGTCGCAATAGACAACATTCGCGATTTTGCAGCTGGCTTGCTGAACGGAAACACGTTTGACCACATCTACGAAGTTTATCCGATTTGTCTCAAAGCCTCTCCGTCAGCTATGTTTTCGCTGTCGATGCCAAACATTCCATACGTGACGGAAAACGGCCAAACGAAGACAATTTGGATTCTTACCAGCAGCAACAGCTTAGTTGCTTTATGACTTGTTCCTCTCCCGTAGCTCATGCAGCATAATACAACCACGATAAAACATGGAAAAAAAGAAAAAACGCTTCGACCGAACGGCACCCTATGATGTTGGTTCGATTGCTTGGCGCCGCTCCTCCTGAGACATGTATTATATGGTCAAGCTTTTTTTGACTCACTTTATGCGAGCGATGCAGAAGAAGCCACTGTCTCCTCACATTCCAGTATTATTTCCCCATTGGCCGAAATACGTACCAAAGGCGGTCCCTTCTGGAGGTCGCATATGTACACTTTAACATCATTGTCCTCTTGACACAGCCGGGAAAATGCAGCATAAGCGATTGTACCAAATACTCACATGCACCATAATGGAAGGTTCCAAGACAATTATCACTAATACTACCTACTACTACTACCACTAATAATGTTATCGGTGTGTCTTGTGCAACTATCAGCCAGTTTCGCCCTTGGGACACCCTTTGGTGGCGTCACAACTACGACAGGCACTTACGTCGACTGGTTTTCGAACGCGTTGAGTTGCTTCAAAGCCCAGTCAAAGCCCCCGCCCTTTTTAGTCATGCAATCTCAGTTCCGTGGATACGTCAACTCCCTCCTCGAGTCTCGAGCTCCAGTCCTACATCGAGCGTCACCACAATCGCGACAGAAATCCTGGCTGGCGCGTAACTCGAACCCGCCGTCATTCCGGAACAAGCCCGTATCATAACGCCTTAACATAACTCGGAAATGGATGGATTGACAGGCTTCCTTACGAGAGTGGCGGATGGCCTGTATTCTTCGCTACTAGGAGCAGCAACTACAGAAAACAGGATTCCTGTGCGAGTATCCGTCAGCATGAAACATCAAGGATCAGATGAGATGAGATTTCGTCTTTCATCTTTTTTCCCAACACGTATTGTTGTTGTAATTATTACTTTCTCTATACAGTATTCCGTCTATATTATTTTGCAAAGTCGCTCTCTGTCCTCAACCAAGTTTCAAAGTCCTTTAATTCTGGGTACTCCTTCCTTAGCTCTTGGATGTCGACGCTGAACCCGACGTCGTAGAACCACTTGAACATCCATCCAAAGTCCTTGACCAGCGCCATGATGAGCCAGCTGAAGATTCTGTACGTTCCAGGCAGCTCCCTGCCGGTAGTCTTCTTGAAAACCGCGGCGAACTGATCGATCGTCAACTCGTCGCCGGCCAGCGAGATCCCGCGGCCCTTGTACTTGTCCGGGTGGAGGAAGGCCTCGGCGGCGACGCGGCCAATGTCGCTGACCGCGATCAGCTGCAACGGCTTCTCCTTGATGGCCATCCTCCACGCCGTCGTGAAGACTCGCCCCGTGAAGTCGTCCGTGAGGTCCTCCATGAAGGCGACCGGCCTTAGAACGGCCCAGTCCATGTCGGTGCCTTTTGCTTTGGCGAAGAGGTGCTGCTCGATCTTGTGCTTGTGGATGAAATGCGGCACGTTGGTCGGGTTCTCCGCGCCGTGTCTGTCGACGGAGGTATAGACGAAGAACTTGACGCCTGCCTTGAGCGCTTCATCGACGAGCGCCTTGCCGATGTCCGACTCGCTTCCTCCACTTGCCCCGACGACCTGCCTCAAAGTGTTAGCTATACCATTCATGGATGCCAGAACGAAGTTGGAGACAAACCTGAACGCTGAAGACGCCCCAGATGGGTGAGGTTGCCACTTCCTTGGCGGTCTTGAAGAGTGTCGACGGGTCGGCGATGTGGCCCTGGACCAGCCGGACCTTGGGAGACTTCTTCAGTAGCCGCTGCGCAGACCCGGAGCTCGCATTCCGCGTGACGGCGAGGATCTCCAGGTCGGCGTTCTGTTCAACAAGGCGATTGACGAGAGCACCGCCTTGCTTCCCAGTCGAACCGCAGACTAATATAGCTCGCGACATGCTTTAGATGGTAAGTTTGTATTGGTCTAGAACAGCGTTTGAGAGAAGTAGTGATTTTTATGGAAAGTGTGGTTTGCAACAGTGCTTAAGAGGTGTAGTTATCGTTGAATCTGAGTGCATGTTCAGAACTGCGTCAACGAAAGACGCTGGCGCGGTTCAAATAGTTGAGTGAAATGTCCATACCGTCACGGAGATTGAGAGGCTATTCCCGACGAGACGCGAGCGAAAAAAGCCCGCGCCGGTGAAGCGCTCATGCTTACGCTTCCGACGTGGGGGGGGGGGCGCGACGTCTACGGAGGATTACCAATCCCCCAATCCTGCATTGCACCGTCAGCCGCCAGAGAGCGAAGCTGACTGATAAGCGACGCCTTTCGCTCTTCAACAAAGACCGAGCCTGCACAGTCGTCTTCTTCTCATATCGTTCGCTCGCCCTGGCGATAACACCCTATCTCCTTCCTGATGCGTCGGGATTATCGTGAAAGGGCGGCCTACGTAGACATCAACCCCTTGGGGTCGGGTGCATTGTCTGGATGGACTGAGGTGGTCTCGCCGCGTGTCCTCTTTCATGAGCTTACATTCCCGTTCCATTGTGTTTACACTTTGGAAGGAAGACGAAAGAGATCGATCGAATGCGTACGTACGTCTCCCACGTCCCCAGAGATAAGAAACACAAGATTCCAAGACGGAAACGGCTAGAATGATCTATCTTGGGCCAACGCCTCAACTCTAATACCCGACAGCAGGTTCTGAAAGGCTGTGGTGATCAGAAAAACTCAACAGTCGGCCGTGCCTCGGACATGGCTGACATCAGCTACACTTGATGAACTGGGCATGGGAACCTTCATTGACACGTTTCCCAGGTCACATTATTGACCACCTATTAATATATGAGAATTGCTTATCTCATCCCGCTTAACTTTCAAACCCCCAAGTAGTGGCTGGGGTTTTGAGGGTTTGACTTCTTTACGTCTTTTTAACCCCGAGGGTTTCGGACAGCAGATAGGCAGCCATCACAACTACGAATAGAATTTCGGTTGATGTCTCAGGGACGATGACTTGAACCATGCTGGGACAGACTATTGGGCATAGATGAGGACCCTTCCCCCCTCCCCCAATACCGCCCCCCCGGGAGGAGCGATAAATGTTGCGAAACAGCATTCATCGCCGCGACCTACCGTGTAGAGTCACGAAGGCTCAAGGCACCCAGAAGACTGGGAGAAGATGAGCAACAACGACACCAACAGGCTGCGCGTCGTCGTCGTCGGCGGCGGCATCGCGGGTCTCGCCGCCGCCGCCGTGCTCCGCCAGCGCCACGACGTGACCGTCTTCGAACGCGACGAGCCGGCGTCTTCCACGGCGGCGGCGCCCGAGCGCAGCGCGGGGATCGGCCTCGGCCCCAACGGCAGCAGGATGCTCAAGAGGGCGTTCCAGTTCTGCCCGGGCGACCTCAGGGCCACCGTCTGCGCCGGGTCGCGGACCTACGACAAGGAGGGCAACCTGCTGCGGGAGACGACGGGCGCGGCGGAGCCGTTCGGGAGCGAGTGGCTGCTGATGCACCGGACGGACCTGCGGGACGAGCTGCTGCGGCTCGCGACGGGGGACGCGGCGAAGCTGGGCATCTCCGGCCCGCCGGCGAGGGTCGTGGACGGGGCCAAGGTCGAGGAGGTGGACGTGGAGACGGGGACGGTGTGGCTGCAGGACGGCAGGGAAATCGACGCGGACGTCATTGTCGGTTAGGATTACCCCCCCACTTCCCCAGACGCACTACCCGACGGAGAGATAGAGAGAGAAGTGGCAGACACCCCTGACGATTCCCGCAGGAGCCGACGGCATCCACTCCTTCGTGCGGCAGGCCATCGTGGGCGAGCCGCCCCGGTTCCACTCGACGGGCGTCTCCCTGTACCGGTTCACGTTCCCGCTCGACAGGGCGCGCGAGATCCTCAAGGGGTACCCGCCGGCGATCGACCCGGCCAACGGCGGCTTCTTCAGCGTCATGGCGGTCGACGACAAGACCAACCGCAACATCGTCTTCTACCCCTGCCGGGACCTCACGGTGCTCAACGTCGTCGCGCGGATCCCGGACTCGATGCTCTCCGCCGAGAGCGTGACGTCCTGGAACGCGGAGGGGAGCTCGGAGGAGATGCTCGACCACTTCTTCGACTTTGCGCCTTGGATCCTCGAGATCATGAAGTGAGCTTTTTTCTTTCTCTTTGTTCTTTTTTTTCTTCTTCTTCTTTTCTTTCCCCTTACGCTACGCAGCAATGTGCTACAAAGAACCGGGAAACCACTGACAAAAAAATACCTCCCGACCGCGGGAGGGAGGGGGGTTGAATGAAAAAAACAGACACGTCGATGTCGTCCACCTCTACAAAGTCAAGGACACGGACCCCCTGCCGACATACACCCGGGGCCGCGCCGTCGTGGTCGGCGACGCGGCGCACCCGATGACGCCGTTCCAGGACCAGGCGGCGACGCAGGCCATCGAGGACGCCGAGGGCCTCCGCCTCCTCCTCCACGAGGGCGTCGACGCCGACAACGTCGGCCGCGCGCTGCGGACGTGGGACTCGGTGCGGCGCCCGCGGGCGTCGCAGGTCCAGCGGAACTCGCGCTACGTCACCGACATATCGGCACAGGCGCAGCTGGACCGGATGAGGCTGAACTGGACGTATAGAGGCATCCACGCGGCGTTGAGGAATCGCTAGCGGCCGGCCTCCTCCTTTGCACACGAGGAGGCAAAAAAAAGGGGGGGGGGGGGGGGGGGGGGGGGGGGTATGGGGTAATGTTGGGTTAGGTGAGATTGGGGGAGACCGGATTGCTATTAGATGCAGCTAGGTAATGTGGCGTCTTTGTTCATATTCCTCCTCCCCCTGCCCCTCAACAGCCCCCCTCACCTCAGATCAGCCATGAACTTCCAGTGCTGATGAATCATCAATTAGACCAAGACATCATCCGGAAACTGCAGTCTTTCATCGGAATCCTGAGACCGTGCCTGGAAGCAGACTGTCTGAGTTCGGTGGTAGGATGGACGGGCCTCCACATAAATCGGCCCAGAAACGCGCATCGTCTACATCATCGCTCTGTCATAGCCGAGCGCCTCATCAGCATCGCATCACTTGGGCGCTCGGGTAATAATCATCACTCCCCCCTTGTCCCGGAGCCGGCAGCAGACTGATAAATCATTCCATGTCTTTTAGGTATATAACTAAACCTCTTGCGATAATTGTCTAGGGGAAAAAGTTGCTCAATGCCAAATGCCACACGATCAAACACATACTGCAAAGGTTGTCAAGTTCTGATACCCGTAGAGTGTTCCATTACCGTACCTCACAAATCTAAACGTGCCACCTCATCCCTTAACCGGTCAAACACTTCAATCATAATGTCATCGATCAGAGCCTTCCGCCTGCAATCGGCCCTGCGAGCTTCCACAATACGCCCCGTGCAACACACCTCCCGGCGGGCTTACGCCGTGAAGGAACCGCCTGCGCCTTCACCACACGGCAGCAAACAGCCCGGCTCAGATCAGAAAGCCCCGACGTCGCCCGACCAACTGAGCGACAGGTACGTTCCCACCCGCTGCCGCGCTTCGTATCAAAGGGGCCAAAAAGCCCTCTGACGCTTCGTCCACAGGTCAACAATCTTCCTCGTCGCGGGAGTCGCGGTGGCGGTCGGCGGCTTCTTCGCTTTCCTCATGGGGTCCCCCGACCGCGCTGCAGGCGTGGCCGAGAACAGCACCCGCGGCGGCAACGGCTCGGCGCTGACCGGCTACGGGTCCAAGCCGTCGGGCGAGCGGCACCTGGAGGAGACGACGGGGCGGGATCCCCAACGCCAGAGCGGTTTGGCGGGGCTGAAGAGCGAGCAGACGGATCCGAACCAGGCCAAGGCCAAGAACTGAAATGGGTTCGGAAAGCCATCGAGATGGTGTCAAGCTTTTTATTTATTTATTTTTTAAACACATGGAGTGAAAATATTGTTATCAGTGACCTTCCCTGGTCTGAGCTTTTAATCACTATTTCAAGCTTTTGTATGCGTATTCCTTCAAGTGGTTAACTCATCCTCTTGAACTTCCGAGTTCGAGTCGTCATAGTCAATTCGGTTATGAGCCTAGCATACAGATTATCAATATCATCTACGATGAAGCCCCAACTACACGAGCCTTCAAGATCCAGTTATCTCGAATCAATTACATCTCTGAGGCTAACCTGGTTCTTGGTAAGGAGCTTAATCATGAGCTATCGCAAGCCGGATATAATTCTCGCCATCTTGCATAAACTTCAAAATCGACCGTTCGCAGGTATACCGGGGCATCAGTATTTCAAGAGGAAGTCAGTGTCGGAACAATCTTTACCTTGTTTTCTGACGTGGTAACCGAAGCTCAGTTCCGACGAAAACTCCTGTACCATCTTTTAGAAGAGGACGGGGCTCTCTTCCAGCACGCAGCAGTTCAATCGGCTCATCTTCCAAACCTTCAAGTTGGTTTCAACCCCACGATGTGGAATAGCATCAAACACAGAGATTGGTGTCAATAGATTGAATCACAGAAAGAATCAATGTTTGATGAAACGAAGTGAATTTTGCTAATCAATTATTACAACGCGACGCGTCATTAAGCTATGAAAGCTGTCCGATAACCCAAACTCTCCACCCGGGTATAAACGTTTTCGTCTGCCGTCAACTCGTGTTGCAATATCTGTCGGCGACAAAGGAAATTGAATTAAGGATTGAAGTCTAGTAGCCGCTGACATGGGCGGGGCTGGATAGGGTGTTGACAGTGCCGTTAAGACCGCCATTGGTGTTAGAATCATAAGGCAAGTTCTTGTTGATGTTGCCATTCAGGTCGCCGTTGGCGTGAGGAGCATACTGCCCCTGCTGGGTGGGCAGACCATGCTTCTTGCGTTCGATGCGAGGTGCGGGGGGGACGTCGGTCGACTTGCTGGCCTTGCCGATGGAGAAGACAGGGCTCTCCCAACGCTCTCCCTTGCGGGCCAACTCCTTGTACTCGGTGGCCTTGGTGCTAATACCGCCGGGAAGGCTGATATCGGGGAAGATAGAGTCCTCCTTGGTGATGGCATAGTTGACCTTCTTGTCGGCGGCAACCTCCTGGGCCTTCTGCTTGGTCTGCAGAGCCCGCTTCTGGATGGCAGTGGCGTACCGGTTGTAGATGTTGGGGGTCTGCTCGGGGTTGGAGCGAGCTTCGTCGAGGGCGCGGTCGGCCTCTTGCTTGAGCTGGAAGAGGATGCTGTCCAGCTGGGTGGCCTGGTCCTTGATGGCCTTCTCGACGGCCTTCTGAAGAGCAGGGCGGAGGACCTTGAGCATGATGGGCTTGAACAAGC
The DNA here is from genome assembly GCA_030867255.1 of Colletotrichum somersetense. NCBI lineage: Eukaryota > Fungi > Ascomycota > Sordariomycetes > Glomerellales > Glomerellaceae > Colletotrichum > Colletotrichum somersetense. The sequence continues at coordinate 76,004 of MU843515.1, read as the reverse complement.
TGAAGAGGAGCTTGTGCTTGGACTGCTTGAGATTGATGCTCATGTGCTTGATGTCCACGTCAACCTTGTCGATCTTGAAGAAGTTCTGGCTGTCCTTCTTGTCGGCAGAGGATAGCTTCAGCTTGAAGGAGAAGCCATCACCAGCCAAGAGGATATCGGCAACACCAGTATCGGTGATGGACGGGAACCCCTGCTTGCGTTTCACATGGTAGCTGACATCGCGCAGGTCAAGCTGCACACCAGCAAATTTGACTTCGAAAGACTGCTTGTGCTTGTTGGCTGTGTTCTTGCGTCCCCAAAGGAAATAGTTCTCGCTGTTAATCTCGAGGACGTTGGGCATGAAGTTGTCCGACTCAAGAACGAGGTTCTCAATGATGGCATCGAACTGAGGGTCGGAGTACTCGATGCGAGGAACGGGAACGTAAGCCACGTTCTCGAAGATGGAAGGGAGGATAACCTCGGAGAGATCCTTGACGAGATGGGGCTTGAAGGTAGGCTTGCCGTTCTCGTCATTGCCAAGATCGTTGAACAGCTTCTGGACAGCCTGACCGAAGCGCTTGTTCTGAGGATCCTGGTCGAACTGGTCGATCAAGAACTTGATCTCATCGAAAACTCGGTCGGTGTGAGCACGGTACTTGTTGCGGAGCAAGTAACGGCCATGGTCGTAAAGGTTGTTCCACTCCTGGTTGGAATCCTCATCCAGAATGTATCCCTGCTCGAGGAGGCAGCGGCGGACGTATCGGTCCATAGCCTTGAACCAGTCCTTGAGCTCGCGATCGTTGTCGGCATCACGGTAGATCTGTTGAATGGACTCAAAGAGGTCCTCGGAGGAAGTTCCGTTGGCAAAACGCTCGATGAGAGTCTTGAGATCGGACTCGGCCTGGGCGAGACCAGAGCGGGCATCCTTGACAGTACCAGTTCCGCCCTGAGCAATGGATCGCGAGTGGCCGGCATACTCTTCCGCGAGGTTGAGAAGAGTCTCGATGGCCTGAGCATAATCAGGATGTTGCTGACACTCAAGCACCATCTTCTTCAGGCGCCAAATGGTCTGCTCCTTGCGTTCCTGAGGCATCTTCTTGTTGAAGTACTCCTTGGCACGGCGACGGTACTCTTCCTTGCGCTGGCGAGCCTGCTCCTTTGTCTCGTCATCAACGTTCTCGTTGTACTTCTTCTCGACGACGTTGAGCGCAGCGTTAAGGCCGCCCTGCGCGTTCACACCAGAGCTAGTTCCCTGCTGCTGGTCACGCGCGGCGGTCGCGGCCAGATCCTGAGGGTTCTGCGCACCGTTGGGGTGAGCTGCCTGAGTGCCGGCATTGACAACTTCCCGAGCGTCATCAGCAAGGGAACCCTTGTAAACACCTTGAGCCTGCTTCTTGAAGTTCTCCTTGGAGAAGTCGGGTGCTTCATGCCAAGTGTTGTCCTCGGCGGGACGGTCAATCTCTTGAAGAGCTTCCCCCGAGGGGCGGACACGCTCGGCGGCGCTGGTAGCGGCATCGCCCGCCATGTCGCGGAGAAGAACGGTAGCATCCTTGACTATTTCCGTGTTAGTTCATGTCAATGCCGAGATGGAAAGGGTCGTCAATGGACTTACGAAGCTTGCGGAATTGACCGTTGGTAATGATGAGGGTTCCGAGAGTCCGGAGACCCTCTAGTGCCTTGTCGCCATGCTGCTGGGCGACCTCCTTGTTGATGGGGGCGCCGGGGACTTGTACGGCCTTGGGGTCGAACTGCTCAGTTTGCCAGATGAAATCCTGGAGCAGGTTGCCCTGGTTCTTGGACAACAAGAGGTTCTTTGCTTGAATGACAACGTCGCGGGCGTCGGCGATGAGTGCTTTGCCTTCGGGGGAAAGCTTCTCTGGAGGGCTAGACAAGGCCTTGGAGGCTAGGAAGCTATTCAGGGCGACATCAATTTGGTCATTCTGCGATGTGAACTTGGTCAGTATTATCATGCGTGGTGTGAGAGGTAGCAGCGCAGGGATGAACCCAAACGCCAAGGGAGGGCCGCGTGGACCCAAACGCCATGCCGGCATTGACTTACCGATGGAACCTTGCCAGCTTGGAAAGCGGACACGATGCCGTATAGCTGGAGCTTGCGGTTGACATCGGCCTCCTTCTGCTTCAAGTCGGTCGGCTTGTTAACCTTTGCCGACATGATGAGATATTGGAGCTATCGCAATTGAATCTGTTTTGTGAAATTCTGTTGGGCGGTGGTCGGAGTGGTAGGGAATTACGGGGGGTGTCGTTGTACAGGACAAAAAAAGAGAAAGCTTGTTGGTATTTTTGGGGGTATCACAGAGGGATGGGGTATAATGAGAATCGCCAAGATGAGGTTCCTGTATAAAGAGGAAAACAGGAAAAGGTATCGTATCGATGAGGGGAGAGAGGAAGCAGAAGGGAAAGCCACAGGAGGGGGGACGGTCGACTGCGAGGTGGTGTTTATACCTTCTTTGCGTCGTGTGCGTGCCCAGCGCAAGCAGGGCAGAATAACATCTGCGTCAGAATGAGATTTGCTCCTATTGAGCCCTAGCGACTGATCGGAAGGGAGGGGAGGGGAGAGGAGGGGAGGGAGGCAAGAAACGCAGGCAGGCGCGCGTGGCAGGCGTTCGTCTCGCATCAGGAAAGAACCCGGTACACGACAAGCAGAAAATTCAAATTGGCAGGCAAGCGTACCGGACCTTGGTCCTCTACGCGAAGGTAGCTCCTTCCTTCCCTTGCCTGTTGCTCTCTCTGTGTGTGTGGTTATTTTTCCCTGGTCTTGGGTCGTCAACGGTGACGTGAAGGAAAGGGGCAGGAACTTGATGCACTACGTCATCCGCCGGTTTGGCAGACAGCGTGTGTGTACCTACCACTTGCCGGCTCGTGTGGGTGGTCTACCTATCTTAGGTAGGTAGGTACCTGAGGAAGGTAGGTAGGTACTGTGTCTACCTGTCTGTACGTAACTTGTACCTTTCAGCATAGTCACTTTAGATCCCAGATACACGTAAAATGTACCTCACCCAACTACCTAGCTAAGGTACTCTCGCATAAGCCTTGGACGGAAAAAGGAGCCGAGGCCGCTTGCTTCAAAAGCTGCTCTGCTTCGATTCCCAGGGGACGGCCGATACCTACATCGTACATACTGGGCCGCGAGACGAGACGGAGAGTTCCAGCTGGCAGTGCACTGGCATTCTCTTAGCACATAGTCGAGGTAGACTTTTCGCTCTAGTGGCTTGGATAGGTACAGTGGGTACCTAGTTACATTCGCATCCACTTCCCTAGCGGTTCCACCTTGGACGCTTCGGCACTGGCGCCTTTCGTCGCGGCGCACAACGACCATACCATCTTTCAGCATGTACGGTGGGGATACCGGTACACTCCCAGCATCGACGCACAGAGCGCGGGAAGACACACGGCTGGCTGGCTGTCTGCCTTGTGTCGTGTATATTACATGGGCCGAATACACGGGTCTAGACTGCGCTCTGTTGCCAAGTCGTCCCATCAAGGCTGGCGATTCCCGTTGTGGGAATACACGTATTGGGCCGGCCGATGGAAGGCATGCACTCGTGCGATTGCTCCTCAGACAACATTTTCCTAGCCCCCCCTCCGCAAGGGCGGACAGTTCAGTCACACCACGGATAGCACATCAGCTAGGTAGAAGAGACTGCGCGACGAGTTTTCAGGTTTCTCAACGGCCAATGGCTTCGTCTAGTCGACTGACTCTGCTTCACTCGGTGTATGGGCAACGTGCTGCCCCTCCTAGACACACAAGATGGCCTCCTGGGATGACGGGATGCTGCCATTGCATTGGCGAGGAGGGGGCTTGTATGGACATGCCTGATCATCTCGGAGCTACCACTCCGACTCATCTTAAGTTCGACGCGGACAATCCTGATTCCTAGCTGGAAAGCCTGCCTACAATTGTCAATTGCCCGCCCATCAATTGGATTGTACATACGAATAGGTAGCGTGTCTGGTCAGGTCGATGATGTGCGCCAGGATGTGGCGGGATGGATGCAGCGAGAGCTGGTGCGCATGTCCGTCGGCCGCCCTGTCATGTCCATCCCATCTCGGTGCCGTTGATTTGTCTTGTCTCGGACAGGGTGGCTGCGCGTTGGATCGAGATATGTTACTTGCTACTACAGTAGGTAACGTAACGGGCAAGAAACCACGACTGTAAAGCTACAAAGACACATACATGGTGTTCCGTTGTTTCAGCACCATCTATCACAAGTCTGAACAAGTCGCGTCCCCGATGAGGTTTTCTACCGTGTCGTCATGTCAACGTTGGCGCCGACTGGCCAGCCAGCATGCGGCAAGCAAAGTATGGCGCTCACTGAGGCCCAGCCAGCCCCTCCCTCTCTCCCTTCCCAGTCCCTTCCTCCTCCAGGATAGGTATGGTTAGGTAGGTACGCGGAAGGAGACCCACCCACCTCGGTTCCGGGGTTCTCCCGTTGTCCTCCCTGCTGTGCCTTTCTTGTACACTAAATGGCAAACCAACAGAAGGGAAAGGATGACAGAGAGACAAAAAGGGAAAGAGAACACACACACACGAGAAACATAGTGTACATATCTTGGGTTCCCATCAACCTCAAACGCCTCTCGATGGATCGGAATTGTTCTCTCGGCATCCTCCTCTCAACGTCTCAGCATTGACCGTCTTTTCAACCAGTTGCATCCAACTGTACTTGCTGATAGAGATCCCAGGGTCAAGTCAAGCCATCCTAGTGAAGTGAACCTCAGATGCAGACGTAGTGTACTTACTGTACAGAGTACATACCTACCATCCTTACCCTGAACACCCTCACCCCCAATCGACCGGGCTAGTCCGCCTCCGCGTCGAACAATTCCCCACCGGTCCGAGGTGGGGGGGGGGGGGGGGGGGGGGGGGGGGGGGGGGGGGGGGGGGGGGGTCATGGCGGCATTCGGAAGAAACTGATGCAAGGACCTGGCAAGCGCCGCATCCAAAGCAAGCCGGCCCCATCCCATGGCCTGCCGCATTGCATTCTGCATTGGCAATCATTGGCACGTTGGCAGCAGCATCACAGCTGTCCAGGCCATCTGGGATAAACCATCACCTCCCTTTCTGTCACTTTTCTGCTGTCAATTGCTCGCAGTGCGTCACAAGGTGGCTGTCGCTACGCGATTGACACGTAATCATCCATCCAGTCTAGCTTCTGTTGTTCAGTCTGTGAGCGGGATCCCCCCTATGTATGTGGCCTCGTTGGGTGTGGTCAGCTGCCCGTGTAGATTTGGGTTGCCACTTGGATACATACCATACTGTACACATACCTACCTACGATGTCGGGTTTGCCGTCTGCTGGTCTCTACTTACAACTATACCTACATGGTCTGGCGTACACACCAGATCTGCGATCGCCAGCCAACCCCATATACCCCAAACGTGCGATACATGACGTCAAGTTCCGGTCACCAATGCAATGTACCGCCCCCCGCCCCTCCTCCGGAAATGTCAGCTTCCAGCTTGTGTGACGCCATTCATTCTCTCTGTGTTACCGCAAGCCACTGAATCACCAATCCATCAGCTCATTACAAGGTTCCTGCAATCTAATCTCCCTCGCAACCCGCCGAAGCCTCTTCTCCTTGACGGTCTGTCCGTCCCTGTTTGCTTTTCCTGCTACCCATCTTCCAAAGGTCCAGAAGCAGGCCGGCCCAGCAAATTGACACGCACGGCGCAGACAATGCCATCAGACGCATCTCGCATGCCCCATCCACCACCCATCATCCCCCCCCTCTCATCCCATCTCTTGGTGGGTGGGTATCCGCCTCTAATTGAACTCGTTTACGCATTGGAGGGGAAGGGAAGGCCTAGCCGTTCGTGAACGCCACAATGCTTTTTTGCCAAGGCTTGTTTACCTACTTCGGTCGAGGGCCCGTTCCCGGAGCGAATTGTGCTCGCTGCCGTTACCCGGATCTGTCCCGACGGTCTAGATCTTTTATTACCCTTGCTGCAATAGTACAGCCCGTCAGGTCCTCTTGAGCCGCAGCCGTCGTTAGTATCCTGGACCCCCACCGGAACTGGGGTTCCCTCTGTCAGAGCGTTGAAGCATCTTTTTTTTTTGGTGGGGTGGTTACAGACATTCTATTTTTTGCAATTCTCCCCGTACTGGTCCATCATGGCCAAGACGGCCTTGTCGAGCCAGACGCGTTCAATCTCTCTGCGCAGGGGCAGCTTCTCGCACACTTCCATCAACGCCTTGAAAGCAGTCTCTATGCCCGACATGCTCTCCATTACCGGCTCCAAGAGGATGGAGGCCTCCCTGCCCGGCCAGGCGCGGGACAGAACCCTGTCTAGAAGCTCCGCCCTGGGCGGCAGCGCGCATCCCAGGTCAATCCGCATGGGGTCAATTACACATTCGCACCCGAACCGCTGGAAGAACCTGTCCAATGGTCCGAGGTCGGTCCGCAGCGGTATCGGCATGAGCGTCGCGTTCTCCCAGCCCATGATGGCGATCAGCTTGCCGTCCTCGCCGACGAGGACGTTGTCGGGGCGCGGGTCCGGGTGAGATACCGTCACCGGCCAGCCGTTCATTCGGCCGCCGTCGGTCGGCAGACGCCACTTGACGTCGGGCAGCATCGCGAGTCGCTTCGCCATCCGCCCCACGACGATATCCAGGCAGGCGAGGCGCTTCTGCATGTGCTCGTCGTTTGCGTACTCGTCCCTCCAGACGGAGATATAGTCTTCGAGGTAGCTCTGCACCGACGCGTACGGCCCGTGGACCGTCTTGCGCCACAACCTGTCAGCGCTGTAAAAGTGAGGGGACACGATGGGGCCGGTATAGAACCTTTTCGTCTTCCAGTCGATCCGCAGGCTGCCGATGATGCAGTTGTCCTTTGGCGCGCCCGAGGCCGTCACCTTGATCTTGGCCATGAAGTCGCGGATGCCCTCGCCAATGTTCAGAAGGTCCTTGTCGCTCTGCGGCGGCGGCTCCCGGGGGAAGCCGAAGCCCTCGAGCCCCGTGTCCGTGGACCCCTGGAGCTCGTACTCCCGGAGGGGGAACCCGGACACGGGCTCCATCATCATCCACTCTAGGCCCAGCGGGTTCCGGGGGTACGAGTCGAACGCCAGCACCCTTGGGACCAGCCGCTGCCGCCGGGGGCCAGAAGACGACGACGACGAAGACGATGACGTCGCCGCGGCCGCCCACACCATTGTCGCGACCTCGCTCTCGAGCTTTTCGTGCGGGCACACGGGCAGGCTGAACTTGAGGACGACCTTTTGCGGCAGCCTGCCGCGCGGCCGCGCGGCGGGCACGAACTCGACGAGGAAGAAGTAGTTGGTCTGGCCCCGGCCCATCAGCGACACGTGCTCGACGGCGGGGAACTCGTAGACCCTGAAGATGGTGTACCAGGCCAGCATGCGGTGCACGTCTGCTTCGGAAGGGACGCACCCGCCGGCCCAGTCGGCTGCGTATTCGCCGCTGCGCAGCCGCGTCCAGCGAACGTACCGGTCGCGGGAGGCCCGGTAGGCCTCGGTCGAGAGCGGGGTCTGGTCGGGGATCATGACGTCCGGGGACAGCGGGCTCGGCGGCGGGACGCGGTCGGGGAGGTCCGGGAGGGTGCCCTTGAGGGAGGCCAGGACGGCCTCGAGGCCCGGGCCCAGGCGGGAGGCGAGGCCCTCCCGCGGGAGGGTCTTGAGGAGCATCGTCTTGGTTTTCTTGCCGAGGCGGTGCTTGGCGGAGTCCATCGCGGAAAGTGTTGTGGTGAGTGAGCTTTGGGGGTGGGGGAAGGTTGATCCTGGATCAAGGTTAGCACGGCGCTTCTGAGTATGCTCGGATGGGGTCTTCTCTGGGAAGGGGTATTGAGTTCGATGCGATTCTGTGAGTCTTGTGCTGTATGTTGTTGTTGTTGTTGGAGTGTATCTCATCCGGCTCAACGTTGCCTGGATGTGCTGTCGCCGGGCCGGTGTCTTGTATCTGGGAATTGAAGAGCCGCGATCTGTCATGAAAGCAGAATCGAGCAACAGGCATCTTTTGCGAACTTTAACCACAGAAACAAGTGATTGGTTCTTTCTGTTATGCATGACACAATGGCACTATTCGGAGGTGATCCTTGCCGCGCGCGTGTGTAGGATAAAGACTTTGTCGACTCTGCCACGTTCCTTTATTGAGCCCAAGAGGTCCCGGTTTTTCGAGAGCAAGCTACCAGGCTCTCGAAGTCCAAAGATGGCGGGGGTTCAGACTTGCCATTGTAAAGAAGAACTGGCAATTGCCCGAGACAGACAAAGGACGGGAGGCGGATGTCTCTGATCAAACATGGAATTAACAGGATCGTATGGGATGGGCCGGTGAGGTTGTGTTTCTTTTTTGACTGTTTCCCCCACCTTGTTCTCAATCTCCTCGATCGGGCTTGACTTGGTATACTCGAAACCATGACACGATCTGCTGTTTTACTGCTGTTTTGCGAATGCCGAAAAAGACAACGAAGAAATACCGTGGCTACTCGAACGTTGCTGGTATATATGTTATCCTGCCTATGGCCATGTACCGCGTGAGTGTAGAGCTTCTGCCAACAACGACTTTCACTTCGACCTGCCAGCAAACAACACCTTCTTTAACAGTCAATAGGGTAAATTTCAATTGGTTTTTAAAACAAGGTTTAATATTACAATGTAGGACCTTTAACTTCTCCCTCTCTAGACGCCTAACACTAGATAAAATCGTCTTTATGGCCCATACGCATAGGACAACCTCTTTCAAACCCGCCGGTACCTAGGGCTTTATCCAGCAGTCAACAGAAGAAAAATAACGGCCGCCAGTATTGGAATGAAGTTGTATCTATCGTCCATGGTCAACCCCTTATCGGTCTGCTGATCTGTGGCATCAGTTACATCTGTTGGGCCAGCTGGGTAAGGATAGGTTAGATACCCATACTATTCGTCACTTATCTAGAAAGGTGCAAAAGAGCTGGGATAACCAGGCATCTAGACTGGCACTTCTAGAGCAGCAAGTCTACCATCTACGGAGCTATCTAGATAACCAGCAGCAACGTAAGAGGAAGAAGGTCCCTCTACTACCTAACAGCACCTTAGCAACGATAGAGCATATTTAGTAGGCGCAAAAGTCAACTATCGTTGATACAAATAGTCCAGATGAATCCAGCGCAGCCCAATTATCCAGCCAAGCCAAAATTTACATATAGGTGGGTGGTAAGCCTGGAGGAATAGGTGGTGAAAGTGGTGGTGGTGATGGTGGGGTGTTCGGATGTAGGGGTTTTTCGTAACCAGGGTGGTGGAGTCATACGTTAACTACCCCACCCGACTTACGCAAAACCGAATTCATGTTACAAGCAGGTCAGGGCAATTAACTGCACCACAAAGCAAAAGCTACGGTGATGACAAAATCAGTTGTCAACATCCCCTGTTCTGCACTATAGTTACGCTGGCCAGCACCCTAACTGTTTGGGCCGTAACATAGACCTCTATACAACTGCGTACGGAGCCAGGAGAGGCACTGGAGGCGCCGGAGGTACCTGAATCGTAAGAAGATATTGCAAAATATATTAAAATAGAGTAAAAGTAGGGTTACATAGGTTGTCATCATCTCGGGTTTAAGCGGCCAGATATTTCGCTTCATAAATAGTCTTACCCAGTTTTATAATTAATTAAGTACTTAGTAGTATAGAGTACAGAGAATACTATAGCTCTAGCTTGTATAATCCCTAAAACCATGCTTATATATTTAATAATTGTTCTTCCACATTGATTAATTATTAGATGCTGACACTACTATCTTACTTGGTGCATCTTTACCTATCTATACTTATTTACCTTAGCACTATTAATTTATTCCCTCTTACAATGCAGTTACTTAGTATAACTACCTTGATTTTCGTCCTAGCCAGCACGTTATGTGCTGCTCCTGACCGAAATAGGGCTGGTTTTCTTGAAACCCGCGGATCTACAAGCACGCCTATGATGTGCTATTGCACACCTGAAAAGGATGGAGGATGCAAGAAATATGGAGAAATGTGCTCTCACAATAGTCAATGTTGCAGCGGGAACTGTAACTCAGGGGCTGACTTTTGCGACCGCTAGTATGTAATGATTGATCTGATTGAATTTATCCCACTCGGTTTCAGCTGCCATTGTTGGCTGCTATACCAGGATATCGGGGTTTAGCGGACAGGTAACGCGCTGTGGGTCTCAATCCGTTGCGGCCTACTTCGTCAATACAAAACATTGACCAGCTGTCTATAACTTTCTTGTTTTGCTCTGTAACCCCATTGGTAGACAGGTACTTTGTTAAAGTTATATTATTATCCTTTGCCTCTATCAACGTTCACTGTATAGGTGCCCTGTTACGGCAGCGGTGTAGTTAGGAGCGAGGCTTTTATCGAGTGCATTTGGCGTATTGTCATGCAGGTTCTAAACGTCTGGTCGGCGACTTCTTCGCCTGCCTGATTTTCCCTCTCCATCTACAAGTGTGCAAAGCGGGGTCGCCGCGCTCTTTTCGTTATTTTCTGCGGCAACACAAGCAGTATGATCTCGGCTGCGCCCGATGCATCCCATCTATGCAAGACGCCTACCGAAGAGACGGATACGGATACTCGCCCTGCAGGGCGGCTGCGGGGACAGCCCCATCCACGTTCATCTCCGAGAGGCAAACGTTGACGGTTTGCCGCCGTTCGCAGCGCTCTCGTACGTATGGGGCGACCCGTCCCAGCAGCAACGGATCCGGGTCTCCGGCCACGAGGTGTCCGTCACGACGAACCTGTTCGACGCTCTACGGCACTTCCGGCTTCCCGACCGAGACCTGATGCTCTGGGCGGACGCCTTGTGCATCAACCAAGGCGACTTGGAGGAACGCGCGGACCAGGTGCAGCTGATGCGGGAGATCTACTCCCGAGCCGCCACCGTCCTGGTCTGGCTGGGCGTCGACGGCGACGAGGGTCAGGCCGCGCGGGCGATCCCCTTGATGGAATCCATACACCAGGCCTGCGATGACCACGCGCGCGCCAGAGGCGTCGCGCTGCTGGCCATGGCCCACTTCACACCGGCCTGGGAGAGGTTGGAAGGTCTCGCGGGGGTTTCGATCCCGGACATCGCTGCCGTCGCGGAGCGTACAGGACGACCGGGGCCCGACCCCGCAGGCTGGGCGGCGATCCGATGGGTCCTGTCGCGGCCGTGGTTCACGCGGGTGTGGTGCGTGCAGGAGATCGTGCTGGCTCGCGCGTCCAGGGTCTGCATCGGCTCCCACTCCCTTGACTGGGTCAAGCTGGGCGTCACTGCGTCTTGGCTCAGCGAGCAGTGCCTCGCCAGCGACTACGACGTGCCACCCGAACTGGAGGGGCTGAACTGGGACGCCGCGTACAGCATGTTCGACACCAGCGACCTGTCCGAATCCAGCCTCTTGGAGGTCCTCGTCGCGTTCCGCGACCTCGCGGCCACGGACCCGCGGGACAAGGTCTACGGCCTACTAGGACTCGTCAGCGACGAGGCGCTCGCGTGCTTCCGGGGCGTGGACTACAGGAAGAGCGTCGCCGAAGTGTACGCCGACGTCGTCAGGGCTTCCGTCGATAGCAGTGGGAATTTGGCGCCCTTGTGCCATGCGAAACACGGGCGTGAGTACGTGCGCACCGAGATCCCTTCTTGGGTGCCGCGGTGGGATACCAGCGAGGACGTCTGCAGCATACTCCATGGCTTGTCGGTAACTGCATGGGAAAATGGAGACAAGCACGGTCTGCCAGGCCTCAACGGTTTTGAGCCCACCGCAGACGGCAGGGTCGCGCTGTCCGGGGTCCGGTTTGATAGCATTGCATGGGTGACGGACATGCTCGATATCCAACACTTCAAGGAAGAGATACCCTCCCCAGAGGCTGCGAAACACCCTTTCCTCGATATATGGCACCGCGCATCCTCCAACAGTTGTTATGCACTGGCTCCGTCTGCCGACCACCCCTATACCGGCATCTTGGAGATGGCCCTGACGCTGACGGCAGGTTTCACGGACGTGTACGAGCTCGTGTGCGACCTCGAGCACGAAGCCTTGATCCGGTTCTACGCCGATTTCCTCACATATATCCGGCAGCTGTTCGACAAAGCCGGGAAAAGGCCGGAAACGTTTGATCCCCTCGGCGTAAGGCTTAGCGACGGCGACGCCGCCCGGTTCCGGATTGCCGCTTCGCGGTCTTGTGACCAGCGGCGCGTCTTCGAGACGACGGCGGGGTTCTACGGCCTGGCTCCGGCATGTGCGCGAGTGGAAGATGTGGTTGTTCTTCTCTACGGGGGGCCGGTACCGTTCGTCCTGAGGCAGGTCTCCGATGGCTGGGTCCTGTTGGGCGACGGCTTTGTGGGCCCTCTGATGCCGGAGATGGCAGTCGAAAGTGTCCGAGAGCGGTTCGGCAGCGAGGAGATATTTGTGCTGGTTTAAGGCGGCAGGACGCAACCGCCTCGCTAGCATCCTGTACTTACGTGCTGGGGCATGTCTCATGTCCCTCCAATCCCCCAAAACCTTTGTCACAGCTCGGATTTCACCTGCGGAACTCCAAAGAGACCAGGCTTCTCGGGTTTGCAATCGCCGAACTTGGGAAGCTCTCCTACCGGATTCAAGCTTCTTTTGGCTGACTCTGCGCCCCTCAGGTAAAGCATGTCCAACTCCTCCCCGAGTTGATCGTGACCCACCTTCGCCTCGAGCCAGTGCTGGTTTGCGACGTTCTCATCATCAACCCAGATGTTACACCCATTGCAACCATTCCCTCCGTTCAGAACAATGGTGTTGTAACCGTGTGTATTCCCATATACAAACCGGCCGCCTAGGCCACCGATAGCGTAGAGCATCGCAATCGGATCAAAAGACCACCGGGGTTGATAATAGGAGTATAAGATATATGCAGCGCGCACCGGGTCGGTCTTGGGTCCATCGGCCATAAGGGGCCCGCCGGAAAGAACCGAGGCTCCAAGACGGAAGCCGGCGTAGACGATGGGGCTCTTCCAATTACGAAGTACGTGGGCGGTGGTATACGGGCTGTCGCCCCAGAAGTTGAATTCGTAGCCGTCTGGATAGTCTCCACCCATGACGACGAGCTCCATCACCTTCCTCTTCACCAGCTCGGCGCCGGTATAGTTAGAATAAGAATCGGCGGTCGTGTTGAGAAGACCGGAGAGGTTATGCAGGAAACCGATGGACGCGATGGTTACCGAGGAATCCTCGGCTTCGGCAAGCAACTTTCGGTACAGCTCGACAGGGTCCCAAGCCTCCTCGGCGTCTGACATGTTCTTCGGCCAGTGAGTTGCGAGTTTGCTTGCGAACTCACCCAGACGCTTGGTCCAGTTGTCGAAGAAAGGTATGTCGTTTAGTGGACGGCGAGCACCGACGGGCACCCGGCCATGATCGTAATGGTTGAGAATGGCTGAGGCGGCTAGGACCGAAAAGGAGGATTGCGAGTTGATATTCACTCCTACGAGGTTGACGTCTGGGGAGGTCGCCGCAAGAAGAAGCGCACCGGCATCGCTGCAGCGTGTCAGCACAGTTCAACTTCATGTACATTCATGGTATGGAGCATGATACGGGGATTATCTTACTCGCAGTCGCTGAACAAGTCCGTATCAATGATAAGGTTCTTGCGTGCCAAGACATGGGAAATGAGGCAGGCAATTAGCACGAGGCATTTCATCAAGTTCGACATCGTAGGAAGCAGTGTAATCAACGACCGTGCCGAGGTCTGCATACCTACTCGGGTGCAGTATGCTGCTGAATGTGCTGCAAACATGAGAATCAGTCAGTTGCTTTATCGTCCAATGTCCTGGCAAGGCACGCGGGGAAGCAGGAGGCCATTTGGCAGGACCATGTGTGCTGCGCTCCCAGCTGGCGGTGTAGACATGCGTCCTGGAACGGGGAGTTACCTGGGGGTGCTAGGTTTTGGTGAACCCTAAGCCCCTCTAAGGAGGGGCAAGAAAATGGGGTTGCAGATAATGTATAACACATCGTAGGACAGATCACCTAAATAAAGGACTAACAAAAGCATGTCCTGAGAGCTTGGTTTTCCTTGGTTTTCTGTTGTTTTTTCCTCTGACCAGTACGTACCTATATTTGTTAGCCTTTTAGGTGATGTACCATACTATACGTTATATGCAACCCCCATTTTCTCGCATCCTCCTTTGGGGGGAGGTTGTTTAGCGTCCACCAACACCTAGAACACCCGAGTGTTTTAGCGGGCTTCAGCGGGCCCCAGGAACCGCGGCCCCACTGATGGCCGTTGTGGACATGAACTGGAGGCGGGAACTCGTGCGTCCCTGGCCCCGCTCACCTCTCCAAGCATAGGTATGGCCCTCCTCGACAAAACACCACACCATACAACACACCACTTCAACATGACCGTCTCGGCAGTACGCGCCATGCACTGATACTTCAAAAAGCCTTATGGGAGTATCAAGTGATTCTCATCTGTTCCTCCCCGACGAGCAAGAGTCAATCCCTTGCATGCCTCCTCTCACTGGGCGTCGACCTCAGGTGTCAGGATCTGGCAGCAAAACGACCATCAAGCAATGCCGATGACTCAGGCGAGATGCTTCTCAATCTTGGCTCGTGAACACGGCCAACAGTTTCGTCGAACCTGACGAGTGAAAGCACATCTTTCTAGGTTACCTGCAGAACCTCCACACACCCGGCCGCTAGAGCTCCCCCTCCATCAGGTAATGCTTCTGCCATTAGAGTGCAGATCGGCAGGCGTACCGGCCGCCGTCTGGGCACCAAGGGCCCAAGACCAATCATGGCCGCAGTTCCCATTCACCGGCCGGATTGCGCAATTCAAGCCAGTTACGACGCGGGACGCTGAACCATCCGAGAAGCTCCTGGACGTTTGTTTCATCTGTCGAAGCTGCAGACGGGTGGCAAGCGCGCTTTGTGTTATTTCTGTGGCAAATGGAAGTACTTATGTCAGCTATGTTCGAATCCTATCGGCGTCACATTTTGGGGTTGTTGGCGCAACTGCGTCTACATTTCATGGCACTGATCTCCTACGAGGTTCCGTATTTCGGCTCCTCCGTCTCCTGGAAAAAAACTTAATCAAACTTTCCACTACCACTCGACGGACTAAAGGTGTATATAGGACAACCGTTTGGTTTTGTTTCACAATTCGCGTTCCGTCTAACAATCAGGAGCCTTGGCCAATATGGGTACCGACTCGGATCACGCGAAGGGCATCGAGCCGGAGCGAAAGGGTGGCTCGCCTTCGGGCGTGACGCGTGATGGCAGTCTCGACATACACGGCATCGATGATGCGGCCATCATTCCCAAGGGCGCCTTGGATCCCGTCTACGAGGCCAAGGCTCGGGTACTCAACCGCGCTGTAGGCGAAGCTTCCTCCAGATGATCCGGGCACGGATACTGGACGATCCATTGCTGACCTTGGGTTCCAGATACAAGACATCGGCATGGGATCGTACCAGTGGCAGCTCTTCATCGTGGTCGGTTTCGGTTGGGCAAGCGACAACCTATGGCCCATTGTGACATCGCTGATCTTCACTCCGATCACCAATGAGTTCGGTCCTTCCCGACCTCCTCTCCTCACTCTCGCACAAAACATCGGCCTTCTCGCAGGCGCCATGTTCTGGGGCTTCGGTTGCGATCTCTTCGGTCGCAAATGGGCCTTCAACCTCACATTGGGCCTGACCGCGTTCTGGGGATTGGTCGCCGCTGGGGCTCCCAACTTTGCTGGAATTGGCATCTTTGCGGCCTTCTGGTCATTTGGTGTCGGAGGCAACCTCCCCGTCGACTCGGCCATCTTCCTCGAATTCCTCCCAGGAACCCACCAGTACTTGCTGACGGTTCTGTCCATTGACTGGGCTATAGCCCAGGTCATTGCAACTTTGATCGCATGGCCGCTGCTTGGCAACCTCACTTGCCAAGAAGGCGCAACTTGCACCAAGGCTGACAACATGGGATGGCGGTACTTCATGATCACGGTCGGTGGATTGACCCTACTTATGTTCCTCATCCGTTTCTTAGTCTTCACCATTTACGAGTCACCGAAATACCTCATGGGTAAGGGACGCGATGAGGAGGCCGTCCGAATCGTCCACGAAGTTGCCAGGCGAAACGGCAAGACTACGTCTCTCTCAATCGAGGATCTCAAGGCGTGCGAACCTGAGGGGTATGTTGCACGGACCGACGCTGCCACAGCCGTTAAGAGGAACTTGGAAAAGGTCAATCTCAGTCGCATACGCGTCCTGTTCTCGACGCGCCGTTTGGCTTTGAGCACCGGCACGATCATGGCTATCTGGGCACTCATCGGTCTCGGCTACCCTCTCTATAACGCCTTCATACCATACATCCAGGCAACACGAGGCGCCCAACTCGGCGACGGCAGCACTTACCTGACCTATCGCAACAGTCTGATTATTGCCGTCCTGGGCGTCCCTGGAGCCTTGCTCGGAGGTTGGCTAGTCGAGCTGCCGGCACTGGGACGAAAAGGTACTCTTGCCATCAGTACCGTGCTTACGGGAGTCTTCCTCTACTGTTCGACGACCGCGATGACTAGCAACGCGCTTCTTGGATGGAATTGTGCCTTCAACTTTTGCAGTAACGTCATGTACGCAGTCCTTTACGGCTTCACCCCCGAGTTGTTCCCAACGCCGCAGCGCGGGACTGGCAACGCGCTCGCCGCGACAAGCAATCGCGTCTTCGGCATCATGGCCGTAAGTAGTACTACCATCAGGTTTTTCGCCGAGTGGGCACTGACCGCGCCTTTGAATAGCCTATAGTTGCCATGTTCGCCAACCTCAAGACATCGGCACCAGTCTATACCAGTGGCGCTTTGTTCATCGCAGCTGGGCTCTTGGTACTAATACTGCCCTTCGAGTCGAGGGGAAAAGCAGCTTTGTGAGACTGCCTGTCTATTGATTTCCTCCCAACTGCGGGATGCTTATCAGATCAACCTTTTTCATCTATAAAACTCAGTCTTGATCTGCGCCGGACACAAAAGTTGAAATGCTTGGCTAGTGTCTTTCTACATCCCCCTTTACTCTATTTTCGACATTTATGCGCTGGTCCGACAGGCAGCCCGGCCAGCCACTCCCTGACCGTTTCCCGGCTCTCACCCCCCCCCCCCCGCCTTCCCCCCCCCCCCCCCCCCCCCCCCCCGCCTTCTTTGGAATTCACATCGTGAGACGTCGCATTGATACCGCTCCGGACCTCGGCCCTTACCAGTGGTGTCGAAAACCAGCGCGCTTCTGTTGATCGATATAGCTCGGCCCTTGGCGAGCGCATTCGGGAAGCCCAAGCCCTGACCATCGGAATTTCAGTGTCATGCCGCGGATTCGTCGCGTCCATCGGAGAGTTCTAATACGTCAATAGCAATTGCAATATGTCGTTATGGTTCCCAAAGTCTTGGCGACATGGCTCCTTATCTGCATCCGCAGGGCCCTCTCCCCGCTTTCCCCCTCATTAGGCACCCCGAACTGCCTCTTGTAGTTTCGTTGCCAATGTTTACGCCGGTCTGGATGGAGCCTTCGATTACCCGTGCAAGAACCCTTGCTTTTCGCTCGTTATCGGCCTGCCTTGTGCGATATATTACTGGCAATGCCAACCCTTAAGGTCGTGAATGAGATAAGCCAAGCCTCTTCTCGTGCCAGGAAGAAGCTCCGGCCATGCCTTGGCGAGCCATTCTGTCGTACGTGGAGAGTTGCGATGCTACTGAGGGGAAACGATATATAAAGTCCAAATGAACGCCGACGTCGAATTTTTTGTGAAGGCGGTCGCAGGATTCAAGCGAGGTTCTGTTCTGGTCTTTAAGCTTTCTCGACGACCAGCATCATGGTGATCAAATCTCGTCTGGGCCTGCTTGGTCTGTCTCTCCTGGCGTCTGCTCAGGCAGCAAAGTACGGTTACAACAACGTCGGAGTTCGGAAGGACAGCAACATCGTGGCCGCGAACTTCAGGGATGTTGAGGGCGTGGAGTTGCTTTCACCTGCTTTCTTGATTCCAGAATCGATTCCCGAGGGCTTTTCAGACGGCACCAAGGGCCCGACGGACGATGATCTCCTCGGTAAGTATAAATAATCGGTCTCCGCATCACAGATAGGCTACTAACGGGAGACAGACACCTTTGTTCAAGGGCTGGCTGACAGGAACGAGTGGATGACATACAACAAGGCCAATTTCACCTCCGAGGAGGGTCGTCCGTTCCCCTACCTCTACCTCTCTTCCACCAAGTTGTCCCGCAGGGCCTCCAACTCGACTGACAAGGTCCGCGTCTGGATCCAAGGTGCTGTGCATGGCAACGAGCCCGCTGGCGACCAGTCCCTGCTGGCCCTGCTTGGCGCTCTGGATGCGAACCAGACTTGGGCTGCTTCCCTCCTTGAGAAGCTTGATATCGTCATTCTACCGCGCTACAACCCCGACGGCGTGTTTTACTTCCAGCGCACGTTGTCCACCAACTACGACCCGAACCGCGATCACGTGAAGCTCGCCCGGAAGCAAACCCGGGACATAAAGACCCTCTTCAGCAAGTTCAATCCCCACGTCGCCGTTGACATGCACGAGTACAGCGCCTCTACCCGCTTTGGGAACTACCGCCACGCTGCCGACGGCCTCTTCTCCGCCGCCAAGAACCTCAACATTCACCCGGACATCCGCACGCTGTCCGAGGAGCTCTTCGCCAAGAACATTGGCTCGGCCATGGAGTCCCGGGGCCTGCGCTGGGAACCGTACGTGACGGGAGCCGCGAGCGTCGACCCAGCGTTCAAGCCCACTCTCGCCGAGGCCGGCTCCGATGCCAAGATCGGCCGCAACGCCATGGGTCTCACGCAGTGCGTGACCTTCCTCGTCGAGATGCGCGGCATCTACCTCGCCGACCAGGAATTCCAGCGCCGCACTCTCGCCGGACTCACGATGGCCACGAGTGTCCTGCAGACTGCGGCTGACAACGCCGAGAAGGTGTACACGACCATCGAGTCCTCCATCGCCGAATTCAAGTCCTCAGACTCGGGGATCGTCGTTACCGACTCCTCGTCTGTGATCCAGCGCACCTTCACCATGGTCAACGCCAACAACGGCTCCATCACGCAGGTGCCCATTAACTTCCTCTCCACGACGCCCGTCAAGGCGAACATTACACGCGCCCGCCCGGCGGCGTACCTCATCCCCGCCGGCTGGGCTGACCTGGCCGAGCGTCTGAGGGTCTCCGGGCTGGAGGTGGAGACGCTGAGCGAGCCGTACAAGGGCATCGTCGAGGCCTATAGCATTGAATCCGCCGTCTTCGAGACCGACTATTACGAGGGCGTCGTCCGCGCCGACGTCACGACCTCGGCGCTTACCAGGGAGGTGAATCTGCCCGCCGGCAGCTTCTTCGTGAGCACGAGGCAGAAGAACTCCGCGCTCGCGTTCGTCGCGCTGGAGCCGGAGAACATTGACTCGTACGCCAGCTTCAACATTGTGCCCGTCGAGGAGGGCGACGAGTACCCAATCTATAGGGTCATGGGTTGAGACGATAGAAATAGATGATGATTGGACGCTCTTGATACAAATACATGAAAATCCTCCCAAGTGGCATGGCAGCGTATTCCAAAGATCCTGCGATAGAAGCTCTTTCAACGATTGGCCAGTGATCCTACTTTAAGGGCGAGGTAGTGGGTAAGGGTGAGCTGGGGTGACAATTGCATATAATATATCAGCTCAAAGCTGGTGACGGTAATGCATTGGTTGATTCGGTTCGTCATCTGTCGGTCCGAATTGAATATGTGCTCATGTGTGTGACCCAGATGTCGCCTGCTCAGTCGAGGAGAACCTTGGAAGTCATGTTTCAGGCACACGAAACAAAGCCATCGAGATTGCCAGATTTGCAGGGTGTGAAAGTATCAGCTATACGATTCCGCCCAGTCGGGAATTCCTTATCCCCATCGCATCCTAGCCCTTCGTCCGCACTCCGGGTAGTGCACTATAAGACATGTTTTAGTTACTCGTAGATACATATACATGGGTGTTTCTGTCAGGACACAGGAGCTTACACAAAAGGCGTTTAGGTTTCGCTGGCTACAGAATTTATTCGGATCATCTGCACCACCATTACAGCAGGAGTCGGCGGCAACCAGGCCAGTCAGAAGAGAAAATATGGCGAAGAGGACCGTCGAGGAGCGCATTTTAGCAGTATATAAGATGAGTAACCAGTACCGAGATAAGGATTAATGCTGATGAGACAAGCTGATGGTTGACACTTTTGTAAAGGGAGCACACTTCTTTATAGGTTGTCATTAGGTGCGTTAAGGCCATGCCCAACATAATATCATAGAGATTTAGCAGGCAGGAGCAAACTACCGTGTGCTTCATTTAGCTGATCATGCGTTGAGCGTCGTGACCACCTCCTGGTTTCACGTTGTTACATGCCTGCGTATAGCTTAGGATATTAGTGCTTTATGTGGGGCAAATAGTATAGGTAAGGCGACGTCGCAAGTCTATGTGCTCAATTGCAGTAACTAGTCATGTTCCCTATATCAAAGTTGTAAAGGCAGTGATCCTGGCCTATGTAGATCATTTAGGTTTCACCATGGCCATACCGAGGTTACCCTGAAAGATGAGCAAAAGCGACGGCACTTTACCCGGCTCACCCTGATGGTTAGAGGCTTGAAACCTTAAGTTCCAAAACGCGGATTCCGCGGAATGGAAAGTAATAGTACATCTTTCCACCGGAGTTGCCGGAGGTGGAGGTGCAAAGAGGAAAAAGCATTTACGCACCGACGCGATGACGCCACTCGATCCCTTGGACGTCCTCGCTCCCGGTCATGAACCGGATGGCGTTCCTGAGGAAGACGGCGAGGGCGTCCATCTCATCGTCGTCGCGCGGGCCGTAGATCATGAGGTACGTGTCGGCGATGTGGTAGCGGCCCGAGAACAGCGTGCCCCGCGGCCGGGCGAGACGGTGGCGCTCGGCCCAGCCCTTGGCGATGGCGCGCTTGGCGTCGGCGGGGGAGAGGTACATGTGGACGGAGAGGTCGCCGTGGTGATGGCTGATCTCGCCGCGGGAGGTCCGGGCCGTGGCGGGCGGGGCGGGCGAGGCGAGCACCGCGGGGCGCACAAATAGGGCCGCGTTCTTGCGCTCGTAGAGGGAGGTTTTGGACTCCACGAGGGTCGGGTTCTGTGCGACGGCGTTGGCGAAGAGGTTGTCGATGTACTGCGGGCTTTCGTGTCAGCTCATCCGGACGGCTACCCCCGGTGACGGAGGTCGCCAGGGAGGAGGGAGGGAGGGAGGTGACGCACCTCTCTCATCCGCTCCGGTGCGTGCTGGGTCAGCTGCCGGTGGGGCACGATACCGCCCAGCTGTGCCCTGTCGCCCTTCCTCGGCGACAGGGCCTCGACCTCGTCGTGGGCTCCCTCTTCGGGGTAGTCGCCGGTCCAGGTCGCGTGGGCCTTGGAGAGGGCGAAGGGACGGATTCCGATTGTGACGAAGAGCCAGCCGGCGAAGTTGTGAGGCACGCCGCCGGGGCCGAGGGCGATGTAGGCGCGGTAGTCGCGTACGGCCCAGACGAGCACGGTGGTGGACACGGACGCGAGGACCGTGGCGAGGACGGGCATGCGCGAGAGGGCGGCGAGGGTGGGCAGCGGGTAGGCGGCCATTTTGGCGGTGTATTCGAAGATTGTTAGTGAAAGATATATGGGAATGGGGATGATGTCAGAGATGAAAGTGAGGCATGAGTTGGGAGATGGTTATAAAGTTGATTGCAATAAGGTTAGAGGTGCCGAGGTTTGATACCTACGTAAGTACAATCTCCCCGATGATTAACGGATGAGGGTTGGGGAAGAGCGTACCGTCCGAGAAAGTGGGGTCAGTCAGCCGATTTTCAAACGCATTCGCCGCTGGTGTTGCGGGGCCGGGTCGGTGGTCCGATGTCTGTGCCGAGGGGGCCAGCGAGGCCGTCATACCGGGGGCGAGCAGGTCGGGTGCTCAATGCAATTAGGGCTGGACATCATGACTGCCTGTCGCAACTACTGGCAATTCGTGAATCCGGGTTGTCTGCGAGATCGTGGTTAAGCAATTTTGCGAGTCACTTTTTCTTAAACGCCAACGTCAGTGACGTTGGAGTCGAAGTCAGTGGCACAAACGCCACCACCACTGACTCTGGCGACAAGCACTTGGGCCTATCTGGCGGCGTTTTCTCTGGCGTTACTGTCGGTTGCGTTGCTGGTCCTTCATGGTATCACTGCCCGCTTCCCGTGGCGCTGGATAAATGCAAACAGAACCACCATTACTGGCGCCTATACAGCGTAACGCTAGGAGGCGCAGAAGGCACTTAGCGAGACTTCCTCTGTCGACAGCCGTCCTCAGAATTAGAAGTCTTCCGGTACTAGTCAGATCGCACGGAACGAGACATGAGATTATGGGCGTGTATGATGGCTATATGATAGGGCGATTGGAAAAGAACATGATGAATTGTTTGCGATGCAACGATTAAACGAAGTGACGATGAAGTAAGTATGCAAGTGCCTGCCTTCTTTCTATTGATGGTACCTGCCTGGCCTCTGCTTTGCTATCATTGCATGCATAATTATGGGCTGCTATTCCCTCTTATGCAATAAAGCCGTACTTTAATATCCCCAGTCCAGCCATCTGGTGTAAACACTCCACTCAGCACGCTTTGGTGCATTTACCTCTAGGCAGCATCCCCAAGGCAACGAATCCACTGTTCGACTCCTACAGCTTCAGGCCAGCCACATGCAATGGGTATAAGTCATGGTTGCGCCCAACGCATCAAAGACCGCTCACAGTCTCCGCAAATCTCACTCATGCGGTCGCGCCTGCAGTCACGGTCCTCCTGGATAAACTTTACTCTTTGATTTCTCCAAGCCGCATTCTACACAGCAGAACCCTGCAGGTTCGACTGCCCATCATGAGCCAACGCAGGCGACAGCGATCGCCCGACGCGATGGCCTTGGACGAGGAAGAGAAGCAGTATGCGACCGGCAGCATGACACTAGAGGAACTAGATGAGAAGTGAGTGACTTTGCTAGTACGCCGGCGACGAATGTTCACACCCGGCCAGGTACCCCAACCGTCCGCGCAATCATTCGCAGACAATGCGCTTTTCGGAGCTGTTCAAGAGTCTCTTCAATCCGCTCAATGAAAACAAGAAGCAGCCAGCCGGCCGTGGCCCCCCTCGCGCCAAGAAGGGACCGCACGGCCCCTCCAAGTTATCCCCGCAAGAGCAACGGCGACACATCATTGAGCGGTTCATCTCCAGATGGCGGAACGAGGTGGGAAACGATATTTACCCGGCCTTCCGGCTGATCATGCCCGACAAAGACCGAGATCGAGGCAACTACGGCTTGAAAGAGAACGCCATAGGAAAGCTTCTCGTCAAGCTCATGAAGATCGACAAGAACTCGGACGACGGGTACAGCCTGCTCCACTGGAAGCTGCCCGGTCACACTGCTGCGTCGCGCATGGCTGGCGACTTTGCTGGCCGGTGTTTCGAGGTCCTCTCCAAGCGACCAATGCGAACCGAGGTCGGGGACATGACGATCGCCGAGGTCAACGAGCTGCTAGACAAACTGGCCGCCTCGACGGGAGAACTGGAGAACCTGGAGGTCTTCGAAGTCTTCTACGAGCGCATGAACTCGGAGGAGCTGATGTGGCTGATCCGCATCCTCCTGAAGCAGATGAAGGTCGGCGCGACCGAAAGAACCTTTCTCGACCTGTGGCATCCAGACGGCGAGGCGTTGTTCAGCGTCTCATCCAGCCTGCGACGCGTCTGCTGGGAACTCTACGATCCTCAGGTCCGTCTAGAGCAGGAAGATACAGGCGTCTGCCTCATGGAGTGCTTCCAGCCACAGCTTGCACAGTTTCAGATGCCCTCGTCTTTCCAGAAGATGGTCGACTACCTCGGTCCAACGGAAGAAGACCCCGAGTTCTGGATTGAAGAGAAATTGGACGGCGAGCGCATGCAAATGCACGCTATGCAAGACTCGGGTTTCCCGGGCGGGTGGCGCTTTTGTTTTTGGTCCCGCAAGGCGAAGGATTATACATACCTGTACGGCAACGGCCTCAGGGACGAGAAGGGGGCCTTGACCCGCCACCTGGGAAACGCTTTCGCGACTGGGGTACGAAACCTCATCTTGGACGGAGAGATGATCACCTGGGATCCCGAAGTCGACAAGATCATGCCTTTCGGGACCCTCAAAACAGCTGCACTTGCCGAGCAGAATAATCCATACAATAACTCCGGTCCGCGGCCACTCTATCGCGTCTTTGATATACTGCTGCTGAACGACAAGCCGCTGACCCAGTACACGTTGCGAGATCGCCGCATGGCTTTGTCCAAAGCAGTAAAGGATGTACACAGGAGGCTGGAGATCCATGAGTACGAAGTCGCCACCTCGCCGGACGCCATCGAACCGCTCCTTCGCAAGGTTGTCGCCGAGGCATCGGAAGGCCTAGTTCTCAAAAACCCGAGATCCATGTACAGGCTCAACAGCCGCAACGACGACTGGCTCAAGGTGAAGCCCGAGTACATGTCCGAATTCGGCGAATCGTTGGATTGCGTCGTTATCGGCGGCTACTACGGTTCGGGTCGCAGAGGCGGCGCCCTCTCCAGCTTCTTGTGCGGCCTCCGCGTCAGCGAAAACCACATCCAAGCAGGAGCCAACCCGGAGAAGTGTTTCAGTTTCTTCAAAGTAGGCGGCGGTTTCCGGGCAGAAGATTACGCCGAGATCCGCCACCGGACAGACGGCAAGTGGCTGCAGTGGGACCCCAGAAAGCCGCCGGTGGAATACATCGAGCTCGCCGGCGGCGACCGGCAGTTTGAGAGGCCCGATGTTTGGATCCGACCTCGCGACTCGGTTGTCCTCGAGGCCAAGGCGGCGAGCATCGGCAGCTCGGACCAGTTCTCGCTCGGCTTCACCCTGCGGTTTCCCCGTTTCCGCCGCCTGAGGACGGACAAGAACTGGGACGACGGGCTCAGTGTGCAGGAATTCCTCGACCTCCGCAGGCGGGTCGAGGAGGAAGCTAAGGAGAAGACCATGAGCGTCGAGAACCGCAAGCGAAAGTCGGTGAAGCGCGTCAAGCGCGAGGTGACGATCGCCGGGACGGAGAACTTGCCGGCACAGTTTGAGGGGCAAAAATCAAATCTCTTTGAGGGCCTCGATTTCTGCGTCTTGTCGGAGTCGCTCAAGCCGTTTAAGAAAACCAAGGCTCAGCTCGAGATGTTGATTAAGAAGAATGGGGGGCGGATCTCGCAGCGCGCGGTGCCCCGGTCCAGCATGATCCTGGTGGCCGACAAAAAGGTGGTCAAGGTCGCGAGCCTGCTCAAAGAAGGGGAAAAGAACGGCGGCGTCGACATCATCAAATCGAAGTGGATACAGGACTGTCTCGAGCAGGCCGATAACTCGATGTTGCTGCCGTATGAGGAGCGGCACCTGTTACACGCCACAGAGGCACTCAAGACGGTCTCTTTGCGAAACACGGATATGTACGGCGACAGCTATGCCCGGGATATCAGCCTGGACGAGCTCCGGGCGATATTCAAGAGCATGCCCAAGCGAGAGCCAGACACAGAACCTTTCGATAAGGGGCAGTTTGTGAACCAGCTAGTAGAGCGCGGTCACGACGTGGGGCAACTGAGGGGGTTCTTGTTCCACCGATGCATTGTGCAACTACATGACGCCGACGGAGAGGGCGAAGGGGACGATGCCAAGATGCTCAAGTTTAGAAACTATCTCAGGTTTGGCGGTGCTCGGTTGGTGAGCGGTGCAGATAACGAAGCGGCCACGCATATCGTGATTATAGGAACGGGCGATCAGCGCAAGGAGGCCGCCAAGGGCCTTCGTCGGCAAGTCAGCAGTCGGCGGGGGATTCCTTACATCGTCACCGGAGCGTGGATCGAGGACTGCTGGCGCGAGAAGGCGTTGCTGGACGAGGAGAGGTATGGTCGCATTTGAGGAGCCAGGAAAAGAGAATAAACTACAGCACAAGTAAACAAACCGGCCTGACAGGAATCATCAGCCTTTATACCCCATGATAAAAATGTCACTGTATTCAACTCCGGCACCTATTTCCCTCCCATCTATAAATGCTACCGAATCTTTGAAGTTTTTCGTGACCAGGACGTATCCCCGACAGAGGAGTAAACGAGGGGGGGCGAAAAATGAAGAAGAAAAGGACCGCCGCTCATTTGCCGATGGTGAGGAACAGGCGGTCGCCGACGTCGCCGAGGCCGGGCTTCAGCATGCCGTTGGGGGTCAGCTCGGCGTCGATGCCGGCGATCCAGATCTCGGTTGCGTCGGCCCACTCGGCGGCGGCGCGGCTGACGCCCTCGGCGGCGCCGATGACGGCGAGGACGACGATGCGCTTGACGCCCCACTCGCGCAGGGTCTGGATGGCGGCGGCGCAGGTGCCGCCGGTGGCGATGACGGGGTCGAGGATGATGGCGAGGTCGCTGACGCCGCCGCCGGCGCCGAGCTGGTTGGGAAGGTTGTTGTAGTACTCGACGGGCTCGAGGGTCGAGGGCTCGCGGTAGAGGCCGAGGTGGTGGACGGGGACGGGGTTCGGGAGGATGGTCTGGACGGCTGCGGGCGGGGGGCGGGGGCATGTTATTCTTGACCTGGTTGGAAGAGGGGGAAGCAAATCGATCTTACCTTCTACCATGCCGAGGCCGGAACGGAGGATGGGGACGAGGCAGAGGTTGCCCGGGGTGATTTCGGTCGAGGTGAATTCGAAGCCTAGCGGTGTAGCGTCCTGGTGTTTTCGGAGTCAGCGATCACGGGCCTGTCCCCGCGGGGGGTTCGTTCAACTAGATGGTTTCGCACCTTGGGACCGTCTGTCGTCTTTGTCGATGCGGCGAGGGCCTCGTACGCCACCATCAAGGCGATCTCGTTCACCAGAGTCTTGACATACTTGGCGGGCGTGGACTGGGACCGCAGCTGCGAGAGCTTCGCGCGGAGGCACGGGTGCTGCGAGACGTGAACGTTGGGAGGGAGCTGCGGGGCGGTCGTTGAGGAGGCCATGGTCATGTGGGATTTCCTGGAAGTGTAATCACGAATCGGACATGCGGAACTTTGCAAGAACTTCCGGATTAAAACACTGGATGGCAGGAGGAAGCCGCAGTTAAAGGAGGAAAGAAAGGCGGCCCGGGAGAGGAGAGAGGTTGGGAGATAGGTTGGGGGAGAGAGACAGGTTGGAGGTGGAGGGGTCCAACGCCCTCCTGATCAGCGGCGATAGTACCTTGAGTGGGGCAGCGTACATGCGGAGGAGCTACGATAAGGTACCTAAGTTGCCCGCCATCTCATCTCGCATTGGAGGGGTAGCGGTAGCGGGCGATCAGGTAAACTCCGGCCTGCGGCGAGCCGTCGGAGGCCGCCGCCCTGCAGCCCAGCTTACCTAGGCTTGTTGTTGCCGATAGCTGGCATGGATGGGGAGGGAGACAGGGTAAGAGAGAGAGAGAGAGAGAGAGAGAGAGAGAGAGAGAGAGAGAGAGAGAGAGAGAGATTGCAATTGGCTTGTTAGCTACGTGTTCTTCTTGAATTATCATCGTCGTCGATTCAGCATGATATCTCTCCATTTACACTTGCTACATTCCTACCTAGGTAATGTAAATACCGGCGAGGAGTACGTACCCGATCCAGCGAGGCAGGTCTGTAGGTAGGTAGATACGTACCTGACATCGTGGAATGTCACACCTTGGGGTGCCCCACCTTTGTCGGTGAAGAAAGCGGGGACGCATTGACCGCAGGAACACACCGAGGGAGCCAGCCAGCCGTGCTTGCCGTTTTCGACGGGGGTCGGAAATGACATCAAGATCCTCGACATTTATTTTTTCACTGACACCCGCTTCCAGCCAGCCAGGGAACACAACAGACAAAAGAAGTGTCTCGGCACCGTCAATGTGCTCGAAACCCTTATAAGACGACTACCACCCGGCTAAGAAAGAGAAGGGAGGGGGTTTAGGATGAATGCCTCGGTCCGACCGGATCCTCGTCGACCATCTCCCAACCAAAATTGTCATCATGAGATTGCGCCGACTGCGTCTTCGAAAGCATTACTACGGAAAGCACAATGAATAACGGCGACCTTCGCGGCCATGACTTCGTCGCGTACACTGGAGAAGATAATGACGCGCCGCCGGCCATCAACCATAAGCGGCGAGGCACTTTTGGCATGCCCTCTGTCCTCAAGTCGCGCAGCATGAGCATCGATGCACGACACGCCGGCCCCATGGTGCACCAAGCTCCCGATGGCCACGGTACCGTCCAAGAAGAAACGTTCGCTGACCCCGTTATTCAGAGCCGCGGTCCCAGCATCAGCCGGACCGTCACAGCGCATGGTCCTGAGGAGACGACGCGGGCCACCGAGAGACGGGGCCCTGGGCCGTTAGACGACGTGGAGTTGCAGGACGCCCGGCACGACAAGCACGGAGGGACCGCTGGGTCCCCATCAGGGCGCGCATCGCGCCTCCTGACCCTACCGACCGAATTGTGCACCATCTCGTACCTCGTCTTCTTCGCCATCTTCGGCACCCTCGCCCGCCTGGGCCTCCAGGCCCTGACGACCTACCCTGGCGCCCCCGTGTCCTTTGGCGTCCTGTGGGCCAACGTCGGCGGCAGCCTCGTCATGGGGTTCCTGGCCGAGGACCGCTGGCTGTTCCGGCCCCAGTGGGCCCCCGATGCCGTCTTCATCGACCCCGCCGCCGCTGCGAGGGCGCACCTTGCCACCAAGAAGACGATCCCGCTGTACATCGGCCTCGCCACCGGCTTCTGCGGCTCCTTCACCTCCTTCTCGTCCTTCATCCGCGACGTCTTCCTCGCAGTAACCAACGACCTCCCCGGTGCGGGCGCCGCGCCGCGCAACGGCGGGTACTCCTTCATGGCCGCCCTCGCCGTGGTCCTCACTACTGTGTCCCTCTGCCTCTCGGCCCTGGTCGCCGGCGCTCACCTCGCCGCGGCCCTGGAACCCGACACCCGCCCCGCCGCGCACCCGCTCGCCCGTAAGATCCTCGACGGCTGCGCCGTCTTCCTCGGCTGGGGCGCCTGGCTCGGCGCCGTCGCTCTCGCCGCCTCGCCCCCGCACGACGCCTGGCGCGGGCAGGCCGTCTTCTCCCTCATCTTCGCGCCCGTCGGCTGCCTCGCGCGGTTCTACGTCAGCCGCTGGCTCAACCCGCGGGCGTCGACGTTCCCCCTCGGCACTTTTGTGGTCAACGTCGCGGGCGTCGCGGTGCTGGGCATGTGCTGGGACCTGGGCCACGCGGGGCTGGGCGGCGTGGTCGGGTGCCAGGTGCTGCAGGGCGTCGAGGACGGGTTCTGCGGGTGTCTGACGACGGTGTCGACGTGGGTCGCCGAGCTGACGGCCCTGAGACGGCGGCATGCGTACGTGTACGGCGCGTCGAGTGTGGTGGTCGGGTTTGCGGTCTTGGTCGTTGTAATGGGATCGATGCGGTGGACCGAAGGGTTCGGGCCGCTGTTGTGCACGCATTGAATTGATTTCCTTTCGAGATGAGAAGCGTAGTCCCTTTTAATATCTCAGCGTTGAGTCGGTCATGCCACAATGTTTAATGGACATTTAATTCTAATAGTCGGGGTGGTTAGGGGAGCTGCGAGTATATCCCGGCGCGTCTTCAGGTCTGTGTTTCAACCGAATACCTTTGTTCTCGAGGATCTGACCTCATGATTTCCTGTAAGACGTAGTCTGTGTTATAATGTGTCCATTTCGGTTATTTTTGGCAAACTCTGGATCCTCGTTACTATGACGATGTCTTTCTAATCAACATGTTCTCCGAGGAGACTATTGGTAGGGCCCAGGTGGGATTGTAGCAACTCAATCAGCTCCCTGTTTCCCAGTCGCGTCGCCAAATCCAAAGGCGTCTCGCCGTCCATCCCCACTGCTCCCGCCGCGGCGCCGTGTTCGAGAAGAAGTCGCACGTCCGGTAGCACATCCGACATCCTGCCAGCTATGCGTTCGCAAAGCGGCGTCTGCCCACGGGCGTCCACGAGGTTCGGGTCGGCGCCGATCTGAAGAAGACAGGCCATCTCCGTGGAGTTTCCGCAGGACACGGCGCAGAAGAGCGGCGTCTTCCCCGTCTGATCCTGCGCGTCGACCTCGACGCCGTGCCGGCTGAGGTTCCGGTAAAAGTCCGACGGGTTCCCGTTCCACGCGTCCCATGTTCCCTGAGCCACATGATGCAGTGCGCTCTGCCCAGTGCTGTCCCTATGATTGATGTCTGCCCCCTTCCTCATCAAGCAATCGACCATGGAAATGGATCCGAAGTGCTCTGCCCAGGTCTTTCCCGAGTACACGAGGGTTTGAGGGAGTAAAAACATACAAGAGCGACCAACGGCATCGGTGAT
Source organism: Colletotrichum somersetense (assembly GCA_030867255.1). Classification (NCBI taxonomy): domain Eukaryota; kingdom Fungi; phylum Ascomycota; class Sordariomycetes; order Glomerellales; family Glomerellaceae; genus Colletotrichum; species Colletotrichum somersetense. The sequence continues at coordinate 45,744 of MU843515.1, read as the reverse complement.
CCCAACGTCAACGTGGTCTAGGAGTGGCCCTACAACCAACGCCGACTTGTTTTCTACAGCCGCGAAAAGGATATTGTTGTCGGTCCCGGCAGATGCGTAGGGTTTCACCCCGTACTCCAAGAGGGGGAGGAATATCGTATCTCGTAGATTATACCGCGTGCCAAGCACCCGGAAAGCCTCGGTCAACGGCGTGCGGCCCTCACTGTCGACCTTGTCCCCGTCGACTCCCAGGCTGAGCAAGAAGAGGACGAAGTCTCCGTTTCCGGATGCCGCCGCGTTCATCAGCGGCGTCCTGCCCGAGTCGTCCTGCGCATCGACGTCCAAGCCGGACCTGATGACTTCGCGTACGAAGTCGAGGTAGGGAGGGCCTACGGAGGCGGATTGGCAGGCCACGTGCAGGAAGGTCTGGCCCTGGTTGTCTCTGCGCGTGGGATCCAGCCCCTTCCGGAGCAGCGGCGCCCCTTTATCGTCCAGATACGATTCGCGGCCCATGGTCGGCAGCGCGAAGAGCACCGTCCGGCCGCACGCGTCCGTGGTGCAGACGTCTGCGCCCAGTTTCAACAGAAGATTGAAGATGGGGCCGCGGCTCCGTCTCATGGCGGAGAAAAGGGGCGTCTCGCCGACGTTGTCCTTGCAGTCCAGGACGGCGCCGTGTTTGAACAGCAAGTCGACCATCTCCGGCACGTCGCGAGCGACCGCCATTTCATCTGGTTGCATTCCGTATCGAATCCGTTCAGGTGTGTTGTAACCATATTCTGACGACGACGGCCCTGGTTTGTCGGACTGACAAGCAAGGTGAAGCGGTGACTTGCCATGCTTGTCGGGAATTCCGACCGCAGCGCCCCTTTCGAGCAGCATTCGAGCGGTCTCCAAGTTTTCAAACTGGCAAGCATGATGCAGCGCTGATCTGCCGTCCTCGTTGAGCCTGTCGAGATCCGTCGATTTCTCGATCACGATTTCGGCGATTCCGTGATCCGGGAGCAGGCACGCAAGATGGAGCGGGGATTGGCCGCGTTTGTCCGGTGCATCGGGGTCGACACCCTTGTCGAGGAAGATTTCGACCAGCTCCTGATTGCCCGCCTGGACAGCGAGATGAAGGGCCGAGGCTCCGTCTGAGTTGGGTGCCGGTATTTCGGCGCCGTTCCGAACCAGCACCTTTACTGCAGCATGGTTCCCGGCCTTGCAGGCAACATGGAGCGGAGAGTTTTCGTTCCTGTCGAGCGCGTTGATGTCGGCGCCTTTCTCAACCAGCAATTCCACTGCTGCTTGGTTCCCAGCCTCGCAGGCGGCATGGAGCGGAGAGCTTCGGTCCTTGTCGAGCGCGTTGACGTCGGCGCCGCTGCCGATCAACGTCTCGGCCACCGCTGGTGATCCTGGCCAAGTTGGGTCTCCGCAAGCGAGATGGAGAGGCGTTTTGCCGTCGTTGTCGCACGTGTGAACATCGGTGCCTTTTGATATCAGAGCCCTGGCTATCCTCGCCGCCGCCGAAGGCCGGGGCAATGCTGAGCTCCCGCTGGCAATGTGAAGTGCTGTCCGGCCGTTACTGTCAAGGGCCTTGATGTCGTCGCTCGCTTCCAGCAGTAAACCAGAGAGATATTCCAACCCAGAGTGGATGGCGGCATGGAGGACGGGCTCAGGACCTGTACGTGATGGAACTGGATGTGTCTTGGCGCCCTTCTTGAATAGAAATATTGCTATGTCGTCCTGCTTCTGACGGATCGCCTTCCAAAAGGCCTCGGTAATGAAGGTTGGGTCAGATTGCATGTCTGACAAAGTCATAGCACTACCAAGAGCTATGAATGCAGCAGACCTTTTGAGATGGTTTGAGAATACAGGTCTCTCACTATGCGGATAGTGAGATGGCTGCAGCTCAGGACAGTCCCTGCTGGGTAGGGTACTGGGGTCCCAGGTGAACAGAAGCTTAACGATATCGCCATGCCCGTTTTTACAAGCACGAGAAATCCACGAAAGTAGAATCCGTGGGTCAAACTCTCCACCAGCAGCACCGAACTCAAGAAGGAGTTCGGCGACGTCAAGCAGCCCTTGTTCTGCAGCGTATGAAAAAGGCCTGCCTTGTGATCGCCCACGGTCAGGCTTGTTGATCATTAGTCCAATTCCACGAGCAATACCCGGGTCGTTTGTTGAGATGCCACCGCGTTGACGGTCTTGGTAGACTTTTAGTGAGTGTAAAATTGCCCTTGCCGCGGCTGCCTTTTTCGTCTTGAGTGCTCTGGAGAGAACATTGTCCCAGGTTGCCAGCGGACCGATGATCAGATTGGTAAATAGCGAAGGAGAACCAATCGTCGTTGTGATAAGTGATGTGTATTCCTGTTTCATGAGGGAGTGAAAAAAGCTCTTTGGCGCAGAATCGGGTGGTGTACAGGCGTTTCTTGGGCCAAACAACTTCAAGGTGAGCATTGAATCACACAAGCGGCGACGGAGCCTCCAGGATCCAGGGTCGAGCTCAGAAAAGTCTTGTAGGAAATCCGCCTGTGAGATAGAAGATGCCGCAGCTTCGGCATGGTATAATACTTGATTTACTGCGTACTCCATAAAAGGAAACTTGTCGCCAGCTTCCTCCTGTATCTGCTCGACAGCTTCTTTTGAACTGTACTTTTTCGTGTCTAGGTAATCGCTTATATCGGCTTGGAGGTATGTGTAGCAACATTTCTTGAGCCGATCGTGACTCTTTCCTGCAAAGTCGCTTTCGAGATCTGGCCACAAGGACCGGAGGCCACCATCTTTGAGTAAGAAGCCTCTCACCGACTCGTGGACGAACTCGACGATCGGTTTTTTTGATCTGTATGGCTGATCCCATTTCCAAAAAGACCAAGGAAGGAACTGGTCCCCGGTTATCGCCTCAGCCAATCCTCTCGAAGTCGTGAGAACGAACAGGTCCATATCTTCCGTTGTTATTTCGTCGGTATCATGTGGTCCAGGAACGTGAGATTGGATGTCAGCTACCATGGCAAAGTAGTACTCTTCCCTTTTGAGTGGCCGACTGCCAAAGAACAGCCACTGGATACAGAGAAGGACGTCGTCAATATTGTCGTTGTCTCGCGTCAAGATATGGTGGAACAGCTCACTGAGTCCAAGAGGTATTTGGCCAAGTGACTCCACGACCGCCGATATGTCCCCTCGTATATACTCTTTGTTAAGTATATCCACGACCAGCGCAGCCCACAAGAAAACCCCTGATGCTTTCTGGACAACTTGGGCCTTGATGTCTTCGCTTTGCTTCTTGTTCCCAGTTCGCAACTTATCCTGTACGTAGAAACCAAGGTCTTCTAGGTGGCCTGTCTGATGTTCCAAGGTGAATTTTTGGCAATACGGTACGTCCATGTGGTGAGGCCGACTTGAAAAGCATGTATAGAACTTGGTGTCGTTTTGAACAGCGCAGTTCCCCAAGTCTACAAAAAATTCAAGCATGTCTCCGACGTCTTTTTCGTCACACTCATCGAGGGTGTCGACGAAGCAAGTAACCTCCTGTCGGTGAAGCTTTGCAACGGCCTTGAGGAGAAGGCCTTGTAAAAGAGGAACTTTGGACAGGCCAGGGTCGCTGGGAGTGTAAAATTCAACCGCTGGATCATCAAGCACCACTTGCAGCATTGGGTAACTTTCCAGCAACTGCAGCAGTAGTGACTTATACATCTTTTCGATTGTCTGTTTCGGATCATAGTCTCGGGCATCTAAGAAGAACGAGATGACGGCAGATTCGGGCGTGGCGTTGCCAGTCGCCCGACTCCAAGCATATTTCATGATTGTCGATTTTCCTGTGCCGGGTTTTCCACTGATCCATAGCAAGCCGTGGTGGTCAGCCATTCTGCTGGGGTCTAGCCAGCACAGATAATCAGAGTGGCCAAGCAGCCAGTGACATGTTTGAGGATGAGCTTCCTTGATGCGTTCATTTCGACTGTCGCTTTGCCTGGGTTTCAAGGAACTCATCAAGCCCCCTCGCCGCATCATCTGCGGCGTCGCCCTCTGGCCATTGCTGTTGAAGAATTCTACACCTTAGCTATACATTGAGGGAAAAGGGAAGGCGCTAGACTTACTTTGTCCCGGTGTTCTCGGTATCGAGGGCGATTCTTGTGCACTCTGGACTGGTGGTATCACAGACAGCAATTCCCTTGCATAAGCCGCTGCGGTACTTGCGGCATATTCTTGCCATTGTTTTGTCTTGTGGGAATCTGAATAATCGCCAATGCCCCGGATGACGAGGCATGGGAAATGATCCATGAAACCATTTGCATCCTTCTCAAAACAGTATATATCGCCATACCTTGTGCTGGCGAGGAGATCGCGTGTTAGGCCATGCTTCATGGTATCGTTCGCAGAGGCTATGGTGCCATGATGGATACGTGGGTTGTTGTCGGGTCTCGCATTGCGGTAGACGAGCTCGGCTGGATCGCAACTTTCGCAAGTTTCACCTACATGTTCGTAGGTAGCCGCGTATAATCGGTCTTGTTCAACGCCAGGATACGTGTAGGCTGACATTGTAGGATTCCGTCGTATCATCTCGGAGTGGATCAAGGGTATCGAACTGGATTGCCCTTCATGATCGGCCCGCAGCTTGGCGACTGCCCTGAGAATATTCTCAGGGAGTTCTTCTCTGGGTCCCCCCTTGTGGAATTGCCGAGTGTTTTCAATCGTACCAAAGTCGCCTTTTGTGACGTGGGGAAAGTACACTGTGCCGCTACTGACCACAACATCCCCGAGTCGCATGTCGCCTTTGCTGGGAACACCGCCGCCAATCCCAACTGCCAGCTGTATGCAGATAGAAGGGAAGTTCCAACGCATTTTGTTTGCCAAAATAGCAGCCCTGGTTGTGCCGTATTGCTCTGGCGATAGGCAAACAATAACGATGTTGTGGTGATCGATGCTGCCGAAAACATACTGGTTGGTGTCGTTAGGATTCATCGAGAGGGGCTTGTGCACAACTTCGAGCATCGCTTTCGCCGCAGCCATTTCCGAAGGAAGCGCGCACACCCATGCAACGGTGTAGTCTCCATTGGAAAGCTCTATAATCGTGTGCTGTTCGGAGTTGTCGGGTTTATTGAGATCAAAAGCCATCGAGCGTGGTTGTCTCCCAAGAGTTGCTGTTCTGTCCTGGTTCTCGTTCGTGGAATCCCATGCCATATTTCCCTGGGCATATTTCGGCGCTGATTCGGTCGGCATGACGATACCACGACGGTCGTGATGATGAGACATTGCTGATCAGGCTGGACAAACGTGGGTTGAAACAAGAGGAGGGGGATGGAAGAGCTTGGCAGTCAGGTTCCTTCCGTCTGTAGGGGACAGCCGTAATCTTACATGAACACACCTAGATGGTCTCGCTTGGTTGAGATGTCGCTGGGACACTGCTGCCTGCATGCGAACCAATAAATACCCTTGCTGCGATATGGGTATTTCAGCAGAGCCCCTCTTTCACGAGTTTATTCGTATGAGCGGCTAAAGAAGACAACCGCCGTTTTATTACTTATCTCCGATACTAGAACGCCTTACCCATTGTAGAAGGAGTTGCAGGCTACACCAGGAACAATATGTCGCCAGCCCTCGGACTCGGTCTTGACTGAGGTCTGGAAGCTCCTTCGGAGCTCATGAGATTGCAAGACTGGGGGAATAATGAGCCCCAAAGGCTCCAATTCAGCCCAGATTAAAGCCAGTCCAGCCAAAAAGATGGGAAAATGCTTTCAGACCATTTCCGCGGCGACTTGGCGATCCCGGCGATGAAAACATTGTTAAGTGCGGATCTTTTCGCTTCTGGTAAGCCTGAGATTGCTTCCCTATTTCACGCTTTTGGCAACTTCTCTACATGTACTGGCGATGTTAGACCGTCATATTCTTTCAACCGATCGAAGCTGACTGAAAATATTCCGCTACAGACGAGTTCGAACATGCGGAAGATAGACATGAAGCAGCAATCTATGGCTACTGCAGCCCGACAAGAGGCTTGCCAGATTCAGAGAAAAAGACAGAGATGCAAAACAAGATAAATTGGAAACAGGTTTGCTAAAGCGGCCTCTTGGGACCAACTAAGATATCGATGACCGAGGAAGACAAACCTCTCACTAAATACAACTTTGATACAGGGCTACCATCATGTCGGTGACCATCAAGTGTGCTTACTCTAGACTGTTTCTTCCGTATGCACCAAGTTCTCCTCGTCTACAATCTCGTCATCGAACTGGTTTGCTATATCTTCTTCGTCGCTCAATTCCCCATTCGCGGATCCAGACCTGACCGAAGCTGCCTTCTCAGTGACTTCGTGACTCGAATAGGATTCGCTACCACCATCGTTGAATTCATGGTGAGAATGAAATATTGACTTGCCCAAGTAGCACTTGTAACACAAGTGGTAATTTGAGCAAGTAACGCATTCCGAGTACAAACCCCAGATCTCAACGAAGCAACAGTCGCACAATTTCCCTTCCCCATATGTGCCTCTCAAAATTGGACCTGAAGCTTCGTCTGTTGCTAAGCCACCTCCGAGCAGTTTTTCAATCCTGGATTACAAGTGAGTTAGCGGTTGTAACCCTAAGAAGAGTGAATGGCATGGTAACTGCGGGTGTTTCCACAGTTGGAATGGATATTGGATAACCCCCCACCCTCCAGGAGAGCTGAATAATAGCCCATAGTGACTCACTTCTCGTCTTGGTGATACTGAGCGATTTGTAGGGCGCTCCATTTTCGATTGAAACCATTGCCAAGTAGCTGTTTGTCAGCCCCTTTCTCAAGTAAAAATGAGATCACATCTTCATCTTGAGCGACTTCATCCTGAGAACGGTCAAACAAGCGTGAGGCCCGTGCTGCCCACATCAGCGGAGTCCAGTTGTTCTTGTCTACGACATTTATGTCGATGCCAACTCTTTCGGAGCGCAGCAAAACTTCCTCCACGAGCGCCATCTGTCCACTAAGAACGGCGTAATGAAGGGGCAGCCGCCCGGTTGAATCTACGACGGTGAAGTCCTCATCTGGGACCTCGAGGAGGTCTAACACCGCCAGTGAGTTGTAACAAGCGAAATGTATCGGTCTTCGACTGAAGTCGTCACTGACGTTGGTGGGAATTTTGCGGTCCAAAATACCTTGGACTATGTCGGAAGAGCACGCCCAGCAAGCAAAGTTGATGAGGTATCTCGTCGGACCAGCTGGCATGGCGGGGTCAGCGCCTTTCTCAAAGAGATATTCCATGATCCTGATTCGCTCCGTATCTTGGACGTCTTTATTTCGACCTCCAGCAGCCATCAAAGGAGTGGCTTGAACCACTCCACAAGAGCTGTTTACATCACAACCCTTTGCAACAAGTAAGCGTACCAGATTTAAGTTGCCAGAAAAACAAGCGGCCTGTAAAGGTCCAAAAACGTCTTTGACGGGAGGGGCCTTGAGACTAGCAAGGACGGGACTTTTTGTAAGCAAGTATGTGGCGGCCTCTTCGTGACCTATCGTCAAGGCGTTTATGATAGGAGTAACACCGAACTTGTTTGTTGCAGTCAGCTGGGCCCCGGCGTGCACCAGAAGGCGAACAGTCTCCAGGGGAGTCTCTGTTACGATCAAGTGCAGAGGTGTATTTTCGCTAGGACCTCTAGTGTTGATATTAGGGCGATATTCCAAAATGGAACGCATCAACGCCGGGCTTTTGTGCTGTACGGCGAGGGCAACAAGCGACCACCCGCTTTCGTCCGCAAGATTGACGTCTGCGCCGGCCTCGAGTACGAGAGCGACCACCTCTTGGTAATCCCAGGCTGCTGCATCTTGTAAGGCTTTTTTGGTGGAAGGAAGTGTCAAATCTGGAACGTTCTGCGCCTCTTCGAGCATGACTTTTACCGTTTCGACATGATTGCCTCGTACGGCCCTATCGAATGGCGTACGAAGCTCGTCGTTCTCCGAAGATGGCAGGTTGACATTTGCACCATGTTGGAGAAGGACTCTAACGGTCTCGGGAAACTTGATGGCGACATGCAACGGGGTCTCTGTGTTCTCCCCGCAGTATGAATTCACATCGACGCCGGCTCTGGCAAGGATGCGCACACTCTCTGTTCTACCGTATAGCGCTGATGCGAAGATTGCAGACCAGCCATCCTTATCAACTGCTTCAAGGTCCGCGCCTTTTGAAACGAGAAACTCCAAAATCTCAGGGTCCTCACGACATGCGGCAACGAGCACTGTAACGAGTTAATAGTTGTTAGCCGCAATTGAGAACCGGTACATACGAGGTGTGCGTTCCCAGAGAGTGGAACGCGTTTCCTTGGTTTCGATGTCCGCCCCATTGCCGACGAGAAGCCGGACCAAGTCCTTGAATTGTTTGCCCACTGCTGTGATGAGTGGGGTAGAGTGTTCTTTGTTGGCTGTCAAGTTGGAATCTGCCCCGTGTTGTAATAGAAGGCAGCAAATGTCAGCCTCGCCGGCACGAACTGCGTATTGCAGAGCCGTCTTGCCAAGCGAATCAGGCTGGTTTGGGTCTGCCCCGTACCGGAGCAGGATCTCAACGCTATTGTAAAAGCCTCCTCTTGCAGCCATTACTAGTGGCTGCTCTTGTATATCAGGAGGAAAATGTTCTGCCAGGCCTCTATGCCGAAGAAGCACTTCGATTGCGGCAGCACAGCCCCAAGCGGACGCTGATAACAAGGGCGTCCGGCCAGAGCGGCTCTGAGCGGTAAGAGATGACCCTTTATCAAGTAAAAGCTGAACGATCTCAGCACCTCCCATCATGGCCAGATGCAGGGGCGTAAAAGCTTCTGGGTCCGTCACAGCATCCAAATTCGCACCTGCATCTATCAATAGCTTGGCTGTCTCGGGATTGGGATTGAGAGCGGCCAGATGGAGAGCGCTTCTCTTTGATAGGTCTTGTTCTTCTGTTCCGTTGGGATCCACGCCGAGGGACAGCAGCTTCGAGACTATGTTGGCTAATCCTAAGTAGGATGCTCTATTCAGCGGCGATATCAACCAACGCATGTGTTCATGGAAAGTTTCTGTATCTGGGTCTCCATCGTTAGAAGCGTCGTCTGGAAGTTGCTCGTTAGGTAAATCCTTCGCGCCAGACCCCGCAGATATAAGCTGTTTTTCGACAGCAATCATCGCCTTCTCACCTGATTTAAGGCTCTTTTCTTGGAGATTATCTCCAAAAGCCTCCTCTTGAAGACTTTTGGTATGGCTTTGGGGAGTTGGAGCTGGTACAGATTTCAGTAGAATCTTGAAAAGCTCATCGTGTCCGCATGAGCATGCCGCTTGCATTGCGGCCTGCACATATGAGTCGTTCAAATCCAGAATGCCCGATTTTGACGTGATAAGGATTCGAAGACAAGATTTCTGGCCTTTCCTGGCAGTCTCGATCAAAGCTTGCCCTCGTGCTTCAATGTCGCCTAGGGTGTTCGGTAGGAGGGATTGTAGTATGTCATCGAGCCCAAAGTGCGCAGCAAGGGCAAGGGGAATCCGGCTTGAATCCATTGGCTTTAAGAATAAGTTGGGAAGTGCCATATATGCATTCATCCAGCGTTGGAACCTTGGTTTATCGTTGAAAAAGTCCGCTGAAAGAGTCGCTGCATTTCCCCCTGGCTGGCAGTGACTGACCCAGAACTCAGTTGCATACGGAAGTCTCATAGCCCAATCATCCCTACGATCTGCTTCGTAGTTCAGATGTGCCAAGCAGGCCTTCAAGATGTCACTGTGCCGTTCGTGTTCTGGTTTTGGTTGATACCAGCCACCTTCGCCTGACTCCAACCAAGGACGGATTGTCTCGTGGCTGAATCTGACTTCGTCATTGACCACGACAAGCATGCCACCAAAGTAGCGAAGTATTTCAAAAAGAGAGAGACGAGTTTTCGAGTCCTTCCAAGATGGATTTGTTCTGTCATAAGAAACTTCGGTGAGATATAGGTCTGATACGGAGCAAAGCTCTATAGGTCGTAAGGGTCTGAATGTCGATAAAACCCAAGAGGCCATCTTATGGGCCCAATCTTGCATCTCATGTGGTATTTGTGCCATAATCGCTGCGACTGTGTCTTCTGGGGTAACTGATCCGGGCTGGGCCACGAGGTGACTGATGGACATGATGGAGTCAGGGCTCGAATTCAACCATCCTACCACTAAGTAACATAGTTCCTCGTCTTCTTTGGCGCTTGATATTAAAGCAATTGCACTCTTGTACGTGCCCCCTGGATAAGGGGCAGGGTCGCCTCCGGCGAGTACTGGGACCCCAAAATCAAATGTCGAGGGAAGGTTCGGCTGAAATTCATAGTGTACCCTTCTCACTATAGATGGAGGAAACTTGGATAAAACGTCGTGGATAAGATGATCATTTGGCGACCCGTTTGTTGTGATTACAACCGTCTTGTGTTTTCCTTCACTCGCCATCCTTCTATGACGGATGCGAGAAAGGAACCACAGAGCTGAGTCGTCACATTCGTCAAGACACCCGAGAACATGAACAATGCCCTCGAAATCTTATATGGAATTAGAAAAAGTGATCACAACAGGGAGTTAACTTGCAACAACTTGCCGTATAAGTCCTCGACCCATGTCCATGCAGCGAACATTGCTTCTTTTGTCCACGAAAAGTGCGGAGTTCCACCGTGGTTGGATAGGCGCTTGACAAGTTCACTCAAAGCTTTTGGACGATTATATATAGCCTGCGTCGATAATGTACCAAGCATCAAGGCAACATTACTAAATCTGTTGTCGCAGGAATCGAAGCAGAAATAGAGCAATTTTGCCGGCTCAATGCCCTCGATGAGTTGGTTCCGCACGTTTTCAGAAAGTAACTGGGCACGAGAAGAGCAGCGGATGTGGAGGAAATGAGAAGACTTTTCCTTCAAGAATTCACCGAGTTCCGGGATGTCGAGAGTTGTCTTGCCAGCTAGTGATGGGTATATGGGCGATGCCTGGCTTAGCCTCTGGCGAAGCAGCGCGATCTCCTGGTTGGAAAGATCTTTTGCTGAAAACCCTGAGAAGTAGGTTAGAATGTATTTCATTAGTATCGTTAGAATTACGTACCAAACCAATCACCATTGACTGGGATATCAGGATGGGAGGGATACGAATCTTTTCCTTGAGTCAAATCCAGATGTGGCCTTGCATCACTTATCCGAGCCTCAAAAGCAATACCCATCTGCACAGTGGAGAGGTTGAAGATCTTACATTTGATAAGGTTAGCTTGGATTGTTGTAGTACGATATACCATCATGCTGAAAAAAATGACATACTCTCTCGAGTGGGTCTTCGTGCGTGGAGAATAGGTTGACATGCTTGGCCTGTTTGAGCAGATTTGTGTGTATGAATGCGCCGTTGATGCTGATTATGGTCGTCGCATAGCTTCGAACAAGTTTGTTGACATAGCCCTCTCTATAACGCTTCCTTTTGTGCGAAAAAAGCCGTTGAAGTTGTTCTTCGAGGTCGTCACTTGTCAGTGGCCGGTGTGGGTATCCAAAGAAAACCTATGATTGAAGGCTTGAATCAACTCTATCTGCACCCACCCACTTTACAAGACTTACAGTGGCTCTAGTAGAGTAAAGTATGTCGGAAAACTTTGCTTCGTGACGGCTAGCATGAACCAAGGCCTACCTATGGTTAGTCGGCATAGGGAAAAGTTAATGGTTCTGGGGCTACTTCACCGCTTTCACAATTAAACCTCCAATGTCGTGTGAGACGAAGAATATGGGTCTCCTAGCATTCTAAAGCCAAGTTAGTTTCGTGATTCTGAGATAGTAACGGGCCTAATGTATGAATAGAAACCTTGGCCGCTGGGTCTCGGAGTGCAGAGAGGCCTTCTAACAAGGCAACAGCCTCTCGATACACGCCCCCTACTGTTGAGCAATCAATCGAATACTCGTATGTATCATATCCGTATAGGATGACTCTTCCAATGTTTGTTTCCAAACTGAATGCCTCCGGTAGCCATGTCTTTTCTGGCGAGTCTGGGTCCCGTGCGCTCCAGGTAGCTCTGCTCTGTCCACGAATTCCATGAACAGCCACAACGCTGAGTATTTCGGACTCTAGTCAGTCACATGAACTAGGTTACGGAACTGTTGCCATAGTTTGATTAAAGAACTCACTCGAATTCAATGTCTTTCTTGCCGTCATCTGTTTCCGGGTTGTCGGCAGCCAAGCCAATCTTGTGAGCAGCTTTATCCAAACTTGTATCAGTTCCAGGTGCGTTCGAGCAGTCAATCGCTTTCACTATAGCTTCATCTTCAGTATCGCCGCCGGAAGAATTTTGGTTGCTTTTCGACTCAGATGCCATAAGCTGGGGAGGATCCTCAGCGGAAATGGTTTCGATGCCATCCAAATCTGGTTCACTCGGGTCCAACATGATGCCAATGAAGATCGAGACTTTCCGAACCACCCCTTAACATTCAATGGCGCGGCGATAATTCTTGAGTTCTTTCAGCACATGGGGGTCGTGAATAGCCGAAAAGGTGCAGCTTTCAACGAAAAGGTCTTGGATTGACGCGGCCTCTCGGAAGCGGGAGATCATGCCCAGCTGCTTACGCCCCCGCTTCGGGAAAAAGCAAGGCTGGCTGATGCTGACTGCATAAAGGCATGCACAGGGTATCACTGTGAGGCGAGAAGTTTTATTGGAATATTGGTAGCTACATGTACCTAATACTCGTAACCATTGAATCAGTGCATGACTTCAACCTCGCGGCCAAAGAGCTTTAGAATCTGTGCTAAGTCCAACTATAGGTGGAGCCTTCCATTCTCACAAGACACAGCTGGTATAAATCGACATTGCCTAAATTTTCAACACCATATTTTCTGCCCTTTTTGGGCCTTTTACCGGTCATCTTCGGGTTGAAGAGAACTGGATCGTCCAAAGGGACCTTCATGAACTTCCGTTCCAGGCCAGAGCGGGCATCCACGTCAGCGTCGAGAGTGACCCTGGCAGTGAAGGGGGCATTGTCTTCGCGGCGCAGTAGCACCGCAACGCTGACCGAGTCCGGTACGCCACCCTTCCGTTGCCTGTTCTCCTGCAGGTTCCACACAGCTACAGTTGAGTCGCCAGAGTTGCGGCCAGTGCCTAAGTTAATGCTTCCAGTGATGGTGGTGGCGCCGCTCACATCCCTGCTGACTGTCTTCTCCATCTTGCCTGTAACCCCAGCCTCGAGGAAAGGAACACCCGCAGCCCCGACGTTAATCTCGCCGCCCGTAGTGGTGGACGTCTGGTCAATCGTACGACTGACGGTCCAGCGCTGCTCTGGCGCGATAGCATCGACGATCGGAGCGTTGTTTTCGTCGTCAGAGGGAAGGAATTCGATATCGACTCGGGCTTGGATCACACGCCGTGTGTTCTTCTGAGGATCGAAGCGGAATCGAAAGACCATTAGTGTGGCTTCATCACCCGTGTCGTCGTATGTCCCATGTACAACATCCATCAGCTCGACGCGGATATGAATGTTGCCTTGCGTGCGTTCGATAATATTGCGCCGTTCCCAGTCGTCGATGGAAAGGTTCTGGGTGCGGAACGTACTGTCCTCGCCGATGACAACATCAGAGAGAAGCATCTCAAATGTAGCGAGAGGCTTATCATCATCGTATGTCGTTGGCTGAGCGGGTGAGTCTGTCATGACTATGGTTGATGTGCGAATCGAAAAGGGGCTTGCCGAGGAAATATTTGTTACGAATGTAATCATCAACAACCGAAAATGCACAAGCGAGGGTAGTCGGAGAGTATTTCAATATTTGTTTTTGCCTCTGGTCTCACCTTAGATGTTGCGTCACCATCAAGAATCACGCAGATCAGGCAGCAGATGAAAGTCACAGCTACACTCCATGTACCTACTGTAGTAGTAATTCACCTTTCAGCAGGTCGGAGATCTTACCTTATTTTGGATCCCTCGGTTAAGTAGCGTCCATATGATCTGACGAGGCACCCAATGGCTGGCCGTGGACAGCCTGTCTCTCTCGCGACATTTCGGCACCCATGTAAGCCACGCAGATTGGTGGGAGAAACACTAATCAATACTAAAGCTAGCAAGCAGAACTTCGCGGCTGTGACTAAGGTGGACCAATTCGATTGATCGAATTGCATCAACGTTGCTTCCCTTCTTCACATCACAGCATCACACACCGGAATCGGCGAACATCATGGCCCTCTCTATTCCTCCGTCGAGCCAGGCTTTGACGAATGACCAGGACTTCCATAACACAAAAGAATTACACCGCTCTTATACTGGACTTACGGATGATGAAAATGCTTTCGATTTGGGTTCTGACGAAGAGGAATTTGAGCCCCAAATAGCCACTGTTACTGGGTTTGACGACCAAGACCACGTCAAGTTACGGTTCCAGCGCGACCTCGAAGATGCGAGCAGTTTATTTTCGATAGCGCCAAAGACTGTGGAGCTGAAGAAGCAAGCTATGGCATTTGTCGTCGATCGAATGGCCGAGTGGGGGAAAACGACTCGGGAGGGCCAAACGTTTTTGCATTATTTGGCATATTACGACTATAAGTACAATCCATCCGTCAATTTGACATGGCTGATGACCCGAGCTATCTTCAAGCTGCCACACTTGATGGGCGTTATGGACAATTCAAAAAGAACGCCTCTCACAGTGGCTCTAAGCAGGAACAACGGAATGTTTACCTACGCAGCCTGCAATAACCTACCGCCACCGGCCACTTTAAGCCTTACCAAGGCTCTGCGCAGTGAGTGTGTCAAGAATCGAGAAATGGCAACGTGTCTCCATACCGCCCTGGATTCCACCTTTGACAGCGAGGAAAGAAGGGAAACCATCATCAAAACAATGTGCAAGTTCGTGCCAAAGGAAATGTTCACCATCGAAGATCCGCAAGGCCGTGTGCCTCTCCATTTAGCTATTGAGTATGAGAGATGCTGCAAAGCCCAAATCGGAATAGTCGATGAGATGCTTCTTCAAGGACCGGAAGCACTAACCGTTGAGTTCACTCCGCCATTTTCTGATCGACCTCTTTCTATCTATCAGTACTTTGAGAGATCACGGAGACGGGCTGCGAAACCCTCAGCAACTCAACAGAAAAAAACGCTACAGAATATTGCAACTTATGGAAAAGGCCCCCGAGACACACCATCTAGTCTCAAAGTTGAGTCTAAAAGCATAGAGTCAAGGACGGAGAACGGGGCGATGGAACCTCCACCGTTGCCAGATGCCAGGGTGGATCGTGTTGAATCCGGGCTACCACGGAGAGAGTCCTTCCCCACAGCAACATTAGGCGGCAACGAGACGCCCAGGTCTAATGAACGGAAAGCAAGGGTCTCGACCGTGACCAGGACCTCTGGCGGTTCTGCTCAAAATGCAATAGAGCAAGCTCTGCAGAAAGAGGAAGATCGAGAAAAAGCTGCTCAAACAATTGGAGAGCAGCTAAAACTCCATTACCTTCGTACACAACCGCCTGGGCGGATACTTCACTTACTACACTCGCCTGAGGAGAAAGGTACGTCGATGAATGAACACCGCAATTTTGAGTAGCCAGCCCATCATTTCTTATCAAATTCTAACCATATTCCAGCGATAAAAGAAATGTGGTTTGACTTTGGTCCACCCAGAACGTTCACCAAGGACAATTTTGGGAGGCACTTTGACCATCTTCAGTTTGACTCGGTCCTGCAGTACGTAGCTTTTCCACGGATTCAGCTGGAGAAGAAAAAAGACGAAGTCTCCGATACACGGCAAAAAAGTCGGACAGTACGTTTCATTCGACAGTTTGACCTATCCATGGTGCTCAAAGGCTGAAGACTTCAGGACTTGACTTTCTTCTTCAACTGGCTGAAAGAGAAAAAGAAGGTCAAGCGGATCTTGACGGTGTGACTCCACCCAGGCATGGTGTTCTTGTGTAGAATCATACATCTCACAGATAACGTAACAGGTCATTGTAGACGATCTTGAACCGCCTTTCCACAGCGACGAGGCAATAGAAGAAGCTTTGGAGTCATTCGTAAGTCCTAGTCTCTGAAATTCACACACAGTGTGTTCTCTTATTCTTTTTGTTCATCTGTGATAGGACGTCGAGATCCTCGACTGGCGGCGGCCGGATTTGGACCCAGTTACACTTGAGCGAGTAGGCAAATGCCTACGAAAAGTCTATCTTCAGTGGAGTGGCAGAAACACAGTGCTCAGAGCGTGGTCGGAGCCTGATGGCCTGGCCAAAATACTCACGTTAAAGTCGATCCATCTCAATCAAATTGAGGTACGTTGAGTAAAGGTTGAATCAGATTCACTTCGCGGTGCTGACTTTTACATCTCGCCATCAGGATTTAGAATCGGAAGAAAGAACCATGAAAAATATTAATGAGTTTGAGAAGAGGATCCGTGAGACATGGCCGCCTGGGCTGCCTCCACCGAAGGTTATTCGCCCAAAGCTAACCGGCGACATCTTCCGTGACGGAGGTCTTCAACTCAGTGTTCAGATGAGCCATAACGACGAGCGTCCGATTGATCCGCATAAATGGATGCAGTGCATGGCAGACTTTGCTAAGCACTTCCGGCAGGTTCGAGTGTTTCGAGACCCCGTTACTGACCAGTCTTTGGGTCCAGTTCAAGTCGCATTGATAGACGACGGAGCTGATACTACGCATGCTGGTCTCGAGGGAATCAAATTTCGAGGACAAAGCTTCTGTCACTATTGGGACGGTACGAGGTGGCGCGTCTCGCCGTACTGGCATTCGTCATCCGGTCATGGGACGGCGATGGCGATGCTCATTCACCACGTCTGCCCTAGCGCAATCATCCACGTCATCAAACTGGACACATTTGAAAGCTCCTCTAGGCTTCAGATCCGCCCAGAAAGCGCAATACAGGTGAGATGACTGAAACTTTCCCTTGCTGACGTTCACGTTTTTCTGACAGAAGACAAGGCCATCAGATACGCAATTGAACAAGGGGTACATATCATGTGCATGTCGTGGACGATGAAGCCGCCCTTAAAGGACTCCATCAGGGACGAATTTGAGGACGAGATAATCAAAGCTGGTAAGAAGGGTATCCTCATGTTCTGCGCAGCCAGCGACCAGGGGAAGACCGCCGACCAGACATATCCTCACAGTATCGGCACAAAAAGCTTTAGAATTGGCGCGGCAAAAGCGACTGGGGCGACCGCGAGCAACGTGGGTGATGCGGACTGGCTAAGCTATACTTTCCCTGGTCATGAGGGAACCATAGAGAGCGTGTACGGTACCGGCATCCAGAAGCTCGAGGGCCACTCAGGCAGCTCGGTTGCGAATGCCCTCGCCACGGGCCTGGCAGCCCTAATCATCGAATGCGTCAGGTTGGGCGTCTTCCATACCAGTCAGACAGGACAGCTCGACCCGACTGTGGCGATCCACAAAGAGGATTTGTCGAAGATACGCAAACGCGAGCAGATGGACTTCGCGCTGAAATCGATTGGGACAAACCGGAATACGGGACACAAATACATAGAGGTGTGGCAAATCTTCAGCCGCGCGGCGGAGAACCTAAAGCACGCTGGAGATGCCACTTCACAGTTGGACGTTATTGCTGGATTGGCTAGACATTTCTTGGGTAAGAACGTACTCATGTAATTCTGCCAGAAATAGGTCTGTTGTACGGTGTTTTCTATCTGTTGGAACAACTGGCATCATTAATATCCTGCTGGGATATCCGGAACCGGAATAGCTGGGACGCCGGTTACAGCCCCTATATATATCGCCCATCTGGCCAGACCCCCTCTTCTAGATTCCTTCTACTCTTCGGGCAATAGTAGATAATCAATCAGAGATCTATTGCTCCAACCGGCCGGAAGGCTTTGCCGTTATTGGCACCCACCTGTTAAACCAACACTATCCTCTCTGACACTGATACTTTCGTTTGAGTTCCTTGTGCCGTTTCGGATAAATCAGCATCTGCTATGATATTCTGTCGATTGATTACTCTGTGGACCATTTGGCATGAGTCGACTTCTCGTCAACAATCAACAAAGACAATCACAACTCTCTGCTATAAACAGTGAATCATCAATTGTTAGCGCATTCTGAAGCTTCTTCTAGCAGTAGCTGTGTACACTTTCATGGGAACATAATGAGTCAAGTGATAGGGCGGTGAAGCTCACCAACTGTACTTTACCTTGCCCTCCTTATCGGTTGTGTAGTAGACCGAGTTAGCAGAGCTATATTGTCCTCGGGCAAGACAACTTTTCCTCCGTTATATGAAGAGAATGATAGACTATCGGTCTACTCACGTCGCCATTTCTGCCAGTTGGCCAACCCTGGTTTCCTGATTCAGGCTAGCGTTCCCATAGGGGCCGTTGGAGCGACGCGCCTCATGCTCGTTCCGCCAACCAATCCGCTCTTTGGCTCTGTGCTGTTGGTAGAACAGAACCAGCCGCATAAACCCCAGTGCCCTCTTTCGCCCTTGGCTTAGTCTCCTATGTACGTAGACCGCAGCCAACAGGCCCCTATCTTGATAGCGCCACCACCTCTTGGCTCATTTGAAGCAGCATGTTGGTTTTTCTATGCCAGCGTCGTCCTCGGTGGACGCTCCGTTTCCGATGTTGTTGGCCGTCCGTGCCGGCAAGAAGAAATCTGCTATCATCACCTGGGTCCACTCTTCCAACGCTTCGACGGCAAGGTTGCCGATGATGGTTTTCATCCGCGCCGTGGCACTCTTTGCCATCCCGGCCATCGTGTTGGACGGCTTCTGAACTCAGAGGTCCTTATTTTCTTCTCTCTTCCAATCCTTGCCTCGAAAGCTGACGAGGTGACTGGCGGCTGGGTGTGGAGATGCATACAAGCTCATGGGTTGGTGCAAGAGGCCAAATATGGCAGGTGGAAGAAAAAGAATGGCAGCTCGCACCATGACTTATCCACTATAGCCAGCTAGCTGCCTTGTGCAAGAGGCCACGCAGCAGGGGCGTTGCGCTGCGCCGCGCAAGCTTGGGTGTTAAATCTCGTCGCGGCCCCCTTCAAAGACATTATCAAAACCCATGATCTCATCCCTTGTCCCCAAACAGCTGTGGGGTCATCGTATGTTGTAGCCGCCTCTGATCCCACGCCCTTATCTTGTCTTTGTTCCTTTCTCTTCCCTTTTTTCCACCTTTTGTTTCTCCACAGGCAAATTGACTCGACTCGACTGGAGCAAACGAGCTTCTCAACTGTATCCGTTGCTCAGCTTGGCTCTAGGAAGCCTAGGCTCGCGCCGAGGCAGCTGAGCTCATCATGCAACCTATTACACCCGAATTCATTTCCATCGCGACTTCGGCTTTTTTCTTGGTGCTGTTGCCAATCCGTCTACTCAAACTACGTGGCCAAACACTTAAAGTCGTCTCGAAGCACCACGGCCTAGACAAATTGGTAACTGCGTAGTGAACGATGCATGTCAATTTGTAGCAACTAACCCTAGGCGTAGATCATTACTATCCTGCTGTCACTGCTGCAATTGGTCTTTGTCATCACGGTAGCGTTTTCGCCGTTAGAGTACAATCATGGAATCCGCCTCTATTCTGCCATTGCCTCCTTAATTGCGTGTGTAGGCCTAGCCCCGCTGCTGTTCCTTGAGCACAACCGCTCACTCAAACCATCCGACCTTGCCATCGTCTACCTGCTCCTATCTTTGGCATGCGACTTGGCCGAGTCCGGCACGACTGAGTACGGGGATGCGACTTTCCCTTCTATCGTGCTTCGCATATCCAACCTTTGCATTAAAGCCTTACTTCTCATTGTCGAATGTCGTCGAAAGAGAACTATTCCGAAGCATAGACACGGCCAGTGGTCACCGGAGGAGCTGGCCAACATCCTAGACAGGACCTTCTTCTGGTGGATCAATCCGATCTTGGCGCTAGGAAACCGCCATGTCCTGACTGGGGACAACTTGCCCCCACTGTGTCAGGAGCTGTCGTCAAGACCGCTGCGCCAGCGAGCCTTACAGGTCTGGGATCAACGAGGTATTTGCATGCTTCTCGAGGTTCTGAATTAACCTGAGGATCTTTTCTGACAAGCGTACATTACAGTGAAGCCAGAGGGGAGAGCAACGCTGCCCAAAGTACTGGCGCGGAGCATGCTGCCATACTTCCTCGCGCCAGTCATCCCTCGGCTTTTTCTCATTCTTTTCCGCTATGCTCAGCCGGTATTGATTAGCAGCTCTATTCGCTTCCTTGCCGGATCTTCGACCCAATCGTCAGACACAGGGCGTTGGCTAATTTTCATGGCGGTGGTCATCTATGTTGGTCTGGCGGTAAGCTTGCTTCCCGTTAGCCAGCACTTGTTTTGAGTTGCTAATGGGCCTTTCAGATGTCCAGGGCAGTCTATTTCCACGCCCAGAACCGCCTTAAAATCATGATTAGAGGCGCTGTCGTTGGGCTCATCAACAACAAGTCATTCAGCCAGCAGTCAACGGGCCACGATGACGGTAGGGCGGTGACATTGATGAGTACAGATGCCGAGAGCGTGAGCCAGGCTGCCTCCATTTTTCACGAGACTTGGGCGCAGGTCATCGAAGTGTTGCTAGGCACTACCATGCTTGCCCGAGAGGTTGGATGGGTGTGCCTGGTTCCATACGTCATCATCTTCTGTGAGTAATTCATCTTCGCATCTTAGGCAAGACAAGCCTAAAGAAAGAATCGGTGAATGCTGAACATCGTTCAGTTTGCTCTCGAATGAGTCGATATCTGGCGAAGAACCTCCGGGGAAAGCAGAAGGAATGGACTGTGGCCACCCAGAAACGGCTTGCTATGACCGCATCGATGCTTGCTTCTATGAAGAGCTTGAAGATGCTCGGCGTTTCTCCCTACGCGGAATCTCTAGTTCAGAGCCTACGATATGATGAGTTGAACGCAGCCAAGAAGGTGCGTTGGATGATGGTCGCCTATAACGCAAGCGGTATGTGCCCCGATTGACTTCCCTATGTAAAAAAACACCATATCTAACCCCGGTAGCAAATGCCCTCGGTATATTCTCCCCTATTATCACTTTTGTGCTTTTTGTATTCGTGGCAAGCCTCCGGGGATCAGCGCTTGACACAGAAACCGCCTTCACAACTACTGCACTTCTCGGTCTAGTTACTCATCCAGCAAACATGATCATGTCGATTGTGCCACAAGCGGTGGGTTCTTTAGCCGCTTTCGAAAGGATCCAAGACTACTTGTTACAACCGCCCCGACGTGACCAGAGAATACCATTGAAGAAGACAGAAGAGAGCCTAGATACCACCTTAGCAGCCCTTCGCATTGAAAATGTCACCATTCAACCCCCGTCATCTGTGTCGCCTATCCTCACAAACATCAATTTTACTATTATCCGAGGGTCAGTCGTCATTTGCTCCGGCTCAGTAGGAAGTGGTAAGACAGCACTGCTTAAGTCCCTCATGGGTGAGCTCTCCTTTGCTAGCGGATCAATATCGGTATCATCGAAGCATATTGGCTACTGCGAGCAGTCACCTTGGCTCCCAAGTTGCACTATTAAGCAAGCTGTCTGTGGCTTTTCGCCAGAGGAACAAAGCTGGTATAAAGAAGTTATCAGACTTTGCTGTCTTGACGAGGACCTTTCGGCACTTCCCAAGGGAGACGACACTATGATTGGAAGCCGAGGCCTGAACCTATCTGGAGGACAGCGTCAGAGAGTGGTATGTTAAGCCCTTGTTTATATCTTATCTCGACGCTGAAGCCAGGGACATCCTTGCTGTTGCAAGCCGACACACCACTAATGGAAGGGTGGAGTCTCACGGCCATTGCTATCAAACTCCTCCCAGGCTGGATGCTTCACAGAGATCCGAAGACAATTGCTAATAAGTGCACAGGCTCTCGCTCGTGCACTGTATGCCCGGTGCGAGATTGTATTTTTGGATGATAGTTTCAGTGCTCTCGACGGCGGAACCGAAAGCCGTATTACCAACAACCTTCTCGGTCCCGCAGGCTTTTTCAGAAAGATGGGGACAACTGTTTTTCTTGTTACCAACTCTGGCAAGTTAATTACCTGTCCACCTACAGCCGCCTCCATGCTAATAGTATACAGCAACACACTTTCATTTAGCAGACCGAGTAATCCTTCTAGACAACAACACAGTTACATATGGAGGCCCCTGGGCCGGTCTTGCGCAAGACCGAAAGCACGTACTTAAGTTCAAAATCAATGAGTTGAAGAACGACAGCAAGGAACAACCTCAGATGGACAAGACAGTACTTAGCAAGAGCTTGAAGGTAGACGAAGCCGCCACCGACCTCAGCAGAGCCACTGGCGATATGTCACTTTATAGTAAGTTTACATGTTCGAGTCGGTCTCGAGTGCTTTCCCAACTGATCCCCTATTCCATAGGCTACTACCTACAGGCTGTAGGCCCCCGGAATCTGCTAGTGCTTCTTACTTGCACCGCTTCATACTCTTTCTTCATCACCTACCCTCAATACTGGCTGCAGAAATGGACCGAGGCGCCCGCCTCACAAACGATGTTTTATGTCGGCGGATATCTCATTTTGTCCCTGCTAGCATGGACTGCCACTAACGGCTCGATGTGGTAGGCGCAACACTCCATGTCACCACTGATGATGTCAATACTAAATCAAGAAGGTCTACGCATATTCTCATTGCTCCCCAGTCAGGAGTAGAACTGCATCGCCGTCTTCTTTCAACCATCATTGGGTTTGTGTGCATCGCCCTGTCTCTCGTTGTGCTTGTATTTATGGTGAACAGGGCCCCATTGTCTTACTTCTCTGCCACTGACAACGGTGTCATTTTAAATCGGTTAGTAATAGTGATGTTGTAAGACATAGCGTGCTAACATACCTTCGCAGCTTTGGCCAGGATATGCAACTTGTGGACAAGAGTCTTCCGCCTGCTGTTCTGTCCATCTCAAACCGTAAGTTCTACTGTAACTGCTGATAAAACCCTAGCTCACAACGACAGAGGTGTTCAAGCTTCTAGTACAAGTTATCTTGCTGTTTAGCGCGCAGAAGATGATGGCAACGACACTCCCTTTATGTATAATCGTTGTATATCTCGTTCAGAAGATATACTTGCGGACATCCCGACAACTACGGCTGCTGGATCTTGAGTCCCAGTCAGCGGTGTACTCGAGTGTTCTTGAATCGGTATGGACACTCATTTCAAACGTGCAACAACTTTGCATCTAAACATAGGACAGGTTGAAGGCATCGCAACGATCCGAGCGTTCGGTTGGGAGCAAAAGGCCGAGGCTGCCAACATCGAGTGTCTCGACAAAGCTCAACAGCCAGCGTACATTTTGTTCTGTCTCCAGCAGTGGCTGGGTGTCGTTCTCGACCTCATGATCGCCGCGATAGCGACCGGTCTTATCACACTGGCTATATTCCTTGAGAGGACAACAGCTGGCCAGATCGGCATGGCACTGAACATCGTGATCGTTGCAAATAGCACTCTGCTCGGTCTTGTGACATCTTGGACGAACATGGAGATATCACTGAGCGCTATGTAAGTTTCGTCTCTTTTGTCATAGTTTCTGCTTCGATCCCACACTCGTTTAATCTGACTGGACGCCTCTAACTGTTGGTTCGAAATTCCTGTGCGGAGCTAACAAGTTTTATAGATCTCGTCTGAAATCTTTAGAGGCCGAAACCCAGAAAGAAGACAAGCCATCCGAAGACTATATTCCCAAAGAGACTTGGCCGTCTTCTGGAAGCATTGAGTTGGATGGGGTTACGGTAGCATACAAGTAAGAACAGGGACTACTGCGAGCAAGTTGAAGCTTGAAAGCTAAATTATTTTACGTTCAGCTCCGACGCAGCCGCATTGCAAGATATCACCATGAAAGTTTCACCCGGCCAGCAATTGATGGTTTATGGCCGCACCGGCAGGTATGACGCACGCTGTTTTCTACATCTCATCCCAGGCCTTTACTGACTTTACTAAAGTGGGAAGAGCACCCTTCTACTCACACTTCTGCGGCTCTTGGACATTCAGTCTGGCACTATCAAGATAGACGGGGTTGATCTGAGTCTAGTCCCTCGGACCTTGATTCGCCAACGATGTTTCATCACGATCGCCCAGGACACATTAATTCTCGGCCAGGCTAGTCTTCGATTCAACCTAGACGTAAGTAACCCCCCTCAAGACAAGCAACGTCTGGATTGGACTAGCTGACCCCAGAGCTGCAGCCTACTGGTTCTCTCTCTGACAGCGTTATCGTGGCGGCCCTTGAACGAACTCACATGTGGTCACATTTCGAAGGGGGTGACTCTCCGCCAAAGAAGGCTCGCAAGATCCTCGAGAGTTCAATTTCGTCTCTACCGCAGATGTCAACCGGCCAATCCCAATTGTTCGCACTCTCCCGGGCCGTCCTTCGACTTCAGTCTCTTCAGGAAACGCAGGGCTTGCCCGGGCCCCAGCCGCAGGGTGAACGCGTCATGCCAATTCTACTTCTCGACGAGGCCACGTCGTCGCTCGATCCCGAGACTGAAGTTGCAATATGTAACATCATTCATGAAGAGTTTGTCGAGAAAGGGCATACCGTTATTGGAATCTCACACCGCCTGAGCGGCGTGACCCAAAGTGTGCAGTCAGGCCGCAATGTCGCTGCCTTCTTGTCACAGGGAAGAATTGAGAGGTTTGGAGCGGCCAATGAGATTCTAGCCATCCCTGATTCGCATAGCAATCAAGGCTTGTGAGATAGCTTTGCCGAATTCCAAAGGAAGCTTTTTCGATTGCTCTTACATACTTTCTTGTATGTTCGCTGGAATAACATTGATGTTGCCAGCACTGAAGAGACAGGGGTTGATGAAGTTTCGCCATGATGAAAAGCAGCCACCGTCACCTTTTTACTCTTGTTTCGCAGATGCACGGTCGCGAGGCAGTATTGTTGCGGTCATGACTTTGCAGTAAGGACACACGGCAGCACATCCTCCGGAGATAGATATCTTTTTTTTGGAGGCGAGACTGGCTTCAAGGGTCTTCTTCAGCATATCTATGAGGAAGATCCGTTTTTTCAGCGGCTTATTGACCTTGCAGCCGATTTTGGTGCAGACAGACCGAGAAAGCCTTTTGCGCTGTGGCAATATGTGGATACAGAGCTCAGAGATTTGGTTACCAAGATGACGAATTTGGATCCAGCAAGAAGGATTACTGCCCGCAAGGCACTGGTGCATCCTTGGTTCCAACAAGCAAATATATATTAGACATTTTCGAAACTGATGCAGCCTTAAAAGTTAATGCATCCCGATCGCCTCATCTTCTTGGCAGCATTTCAAAAGTGAAAACATAGGGATAAGTGCATCGTGAGTAAACCTGCCAGTATGGCCAATCAGATAAACGTCTAAATATTACATACTACAAGCAGTCCATTTCTCCTATTATATGACTACAGGGTGCTATTTGTATCAGAGTAGCCTATGCATTTAACTGACTGAAGAACTCTTGCATATCCTTTACATAGAGCTTCGGGTAGTGTTCAGCAGGGAAGTGACCGCCAAAGTCGTGGGTAGAAAGGAACGTCAAGTTGCTAAGTCTTTCGATCCAACTTGAGGGCTGTTCCATGATTTTCGTTGTCAGCAAATAGTTCAGAGGTGCTGTAAACGGGATCAGGATACAAACTCACAGCCAAGGGGAACTTGGCCAGTTCCTCAAACGGGCCATTCACGTTGCCCCACTGAGACACGCCTGTCGGCACATCTGATTGGGGAAAGTTCATACTCTCAGGCTTGTGTAAAAGATCGTATCGTTAGTTAACTGTTTTACTTTCGAATTTTCATACATCACATACCTGGAGCCATTCCAAGTAAGTCCTAATATTTCCATAGACACCAGGCGTCCATAGCAACAGGGTTCTCGTCACAATTTGCTTCAGGGTAAAGGGATATCCGTCGCTGATGGCGTTGATCAGATGCCAGATCCATCCCGCATATCCGACGGGACTATCATTGAGAGCTTGGCTAAGCTTCAGAGGGCCCTGGCTTTGGATCGTCATGTATGCGTTGAATCCACCAGTGAATGCCAGGACCCCAGCAATGTACACAGACTCGGTTTGATCAGTCTGGTTCTTGCTGAAGCGCTCGGTGTCGGCCGGGGTTGGCTGAGCAAAATAGAAATCGGTGAAGTGGCCGACGAGGTGTTCTTTATCGTCGTCAACCATAAACATGGCAACCCACCAGCCGGCGTCGGTGGAGACGATGCCGTACTTGTCATACCCCAACGTCTTCATCAGATTCGCATAGGCGGCGCCGGCTTGACGGGGACCGAATCCCCCGTGTGTTGGCGCAGGGCTAAAGCCAAAGCCTGGCATGTCGGGAGCCACCACATGAAAAGCGGGCGCGTCTGCGTCCTCGGGCGACGCGAGGGGCTTCGTAATCTCATTCCACTCGGTGTGCGTAGATGGCCACCCATGGAGCATCAAGAGAGGGATGGCATGAGGTCTCTCGGACTGCTCGTGAACGAAGTGTAGAGGCAAGGATTGATCGTACCCGTGTCCCGCCGAGACGTTCACAATGTAGTGGTGGCCGTTGGTGTTAAGTTCGTTCTGAACTTCGAGCCAGTCGTATTCATCCGCCCAATAGCGTGCAAGCGCCGTCATGTTTTCGGCTGGTGGACCTTCTCTCCAGGTGTCACTAGTGCCATCTTCCAACCCTAGAGATGGCCTATATAATTTGGCTCTTGTAGCGGCCTGCTTGATCAGCTTTGGGTCGACGGAGATTTGGTATGGAATGGGCTTGTTGTCGGCTTCTGCCACAGCAAGGAGCGCTATCGCACAGAGTGTTGAGTAAAGCATCGTTTATGCAAGAGATATTTGAGTGGTCAGTGAAGTAAAGAAGTTTAGCGATGCGGTATGGATCAAATGGTTCTCCCAGCTGAGTACTTAATAATGTTTTATATCTGCCCCGGCCTTTCTTGAAATTATCGATATTCTTACATGAGAGCCATTTTCTACTCCTAGGCAGAGCTATGATTGCTAAGCATGCACTGCTTAAAATCCTCACTGATGAAAAGGTTCTAGTGCTGACAGGAACACAACTTGCTCTAGGCATCCCGAATAAAAGAAATGAAAACTGGGTATATCATGGATTATCGTATCTCCTAAAACCTGTATTTATAAGCGATGCCAAGTAATAGCATAGTAAGCTTAGTAGATGACCTCAACGGCCAGACCTAAAGCGCAGGTATGTAAACTGTGGATTAGATGTTGACCACTTCTCCAATAGCTTCTTCGAAGATGCACGGCCAGGACTCAATACCTTCCTCTTTGATGTATGGTCCAGTATTCTTTGGGCCGAAAATAGTGTCATGATGGACATAACCTCGCAAATGAGTCTGCAAGGTGCAGCGTGGATCACTTCTGGTTGGTTGGGGTACCTTGGAAAGCCAGAATACTTTCGACTGAGGATGGCAACCGTTGTGCAAAAAAGTGAGGGCATGCGTGGTTAGTTGTTCGAGAACGATTGTCAGTGTATGTACTTGAACCGGACCGGATTCAGGGACTCAAGGCAGATTCAATTTACGTCTGACGGAGTGGGGCTTGTGACGATACCCAATGAGTTCAAGGACACTTTCCTCAAGATGACGGTTGGAAGAAGCAGTTAATTGAAGTGAATCGGCTTAATAGCACATTATGCAATCAAACAACATCTGCGCTGGCTCTTGTAAGCAACCACAGCCTGCCCAGCATCGTCCCCTCTAGTCCACACCAGTTCTTTTCCGATTTATACCAGCAGCGGTGAGACGCTGTATATCTAAACACCTCGTCACATCAACCTAGAAAAACAACTGCACCAAGCCAAACAGGTGAATTAAAGTAATTATAGCTAGTAAACTATAGAGTAGCAAGGTAGTACAAGTTCAATCTAACACTATCTTACTAACTTATTAGCTAGAATCCCACTCTTCTAGAAAAGCGTCACCTCCCAAGCACTGTTCAGATGGGGCAGACAAGCCCTTTTCTATGACGGATTTGATAACCTAGACTAAAAGTTACTGTTATCTCAAGCAAATGAAGCGGAACATGTGACTAACTACAACTTGACTGCAATGATGAATTCATTGTTCAATTAGTCTTTTGAGATTTTAGGCTTTCCCGACGTTGTTGTTGCTTCGCTGGCCCAAGGTACCCGCCCGAGGTACCTAAGTACACATGGTCGTATCTACTTTCAACAAGGGTTATCTTCCCGTGCGCCAGTAGTATGAACACCAGTTATTGAATCTTGTATCAAGCGATGGGCCCTGCCTTGTGCCGTGAGATTGGTATCCAATATTGAGTTTTTGCAGGTGGGCCTACTGCGTCGTCGTGGCCGAGGATTCTTTACTCAAATAACATTGTGCCGGATTACGGCTGAATGCTCGTTCTTTGTACTTGTACAAAACCTGGCCTTACCGACTACGTTATCCACAGTACCTAATCTCATGGATGTTTACAGCCCTATAAAAAGAAATGACAAATTTCTATTTAAGAAAGCTCCCTCCATACAAAAACGCAAGGGACGAACTTAATAGAGCTTGCTGTCAGCTACTTACAAGATTTGTTAGTCGCTGAAGGGCACCTGAGCAAAACGCCCGGAGCGGGGACTCAGCGGGGGCCCTTCGGCTCTTTGCTACACTCTGCTTTTCTCTATTTAATATGCAGATTTTAAATGGTGCTCGCTGTTGTTAACTACGGCGCTTCCGTAACCGACTCTAGCACCCCTTTAACCTCTTTCTCTTTTATTTCTCAAATCATGCAGCCAAGACAGGAAAAAAGTCACATTCCTAGTCGACCATTTCAAAGAGACGGCAATACTACGTTAGTAAATTAACCATATACAGCAAAAGCGTGCACGGACTGTCGATCTGCATACTTCCCCCTGTAAGTTCATCGCTCGCTCCGGACTACCTACTTTTAGTATTATGGCATTGATAAACTTATTACCAACAATTCAAAACCTACAGAAAGTAAAAGTAAAATAAACGGCACTCACTGGAACTAATAATCAGTTACTTGGGATAAAAAATCGTTTCAAGAGATAAATAGTAGATGGACAGCCTAGGTAGTTAGTTGCTTCTCTAGCCAACTAAAGCACTGTCTTCCTTGCTCCCAGCTCATCAATCAATACCTGATTTGTACGGGCCTTCTGTTCAGAATGATTGTCTCGTTCTTCTTCTTCTTAACATTCCTTCTGGTAAAGATTTGCCACGCAGATGATGCCGAAATCATCGACCTCCACAAATCTCTCGTCCAAATCCAGTCGACCACCAAGACCGGCGACCCAAAAACCGACGAACGAAACGTCCAAGCCTTTATAGAAAAATGGTTCAAAGACATGGGAAAAAGCCACGACCTCAAGATCAACGTTAAGCGCCAAGAAGTCACAAAAGGACGCGACAATCTCTACATCTACGCTGGTAAAAAGAATCAAACTCGCGTCATGTTGACGTCCCACGTCGACACCGTGCCCCCGCACTTCGATTACAGAGTCGAAGGCGACACGATATACGGACGTGGCGTAAATGATGACAAGGGAAGTGTCGCAGCCATGATGATCGCCTACAGAGATCTATTGGTGAACAAGCAGGTGGCGAGCGAAGGAGATCTCTCGCTTCTTTTCGTCGTGGGTGAAGAGATTGGCGGCGAGGGAATGAAGGAGGTATCGAAATTAGGATTGAAGTGGGACACGGTCATCTTCGGCGAGCCGACCGATAACAAGCTCGCCTCGGCCCAAATAGGAGGCATGGTGTTCAACGTCACCGCCACGGGGAAGACAGCTCACTCGGGGTTCCCTGAGCTCGGCATCAATGCGATCGATCGCATTCGCAAGGTCATGGACGCCCTGCATATGACATTAAACGACTTGCCTTCTGACCCCAAATACGGGAAGAACAGCCTCACGATAGCGCAAATCAGAGGAGGTGTGGCAGACAACGCTGTGCCTGAGAGTGCGTGGGTCTCTGGGTCTTACAGACTCACCGTCAAACCATCGGAAGTCGAAAAACGACTTGCGCCCCTTATTAACAAAGAGGCATGTCCTAAAACGACATTGAAGAAGGACAACACGGAAGAGCCCTGCAATTCTATCAAGATTGAGTATCCCTTACAAGAGGATCCGATGGATATTGATCACGACGTTCCAGGTAAGGCATCTAAATTATAATTGTATAAAATGACCTAGGTTACTAATATTTTGAACAGGTTTTAAAACATTCGTTGCTCGCTTTGGATCCGATATTAGCATTTTGGAAGGAGAACATAAGAAGTATCTTTACGGACCTGGCAGTATCCTTACGGCTCATAAGCCTAATGAGTCTGTTAAGAAACAGGAGCTTATTGATGCGGTTTCGGGTTACAAGAAAATTGTAACGTTTAACCTGGGGGACACAACTAAACAGGCAGAAGCCCCCGAAAAGTCCCAGAGAAGAAGACGCCAGACGGCAGGTCGTAGGGACCGTAGACTCTAAAGAGCCCTCAAGCATTATTGGTAAACTTTAATAGATAAATCCCTGAACATGGTAGATAAAATTTATAGTAGTAGTATCATGATGGTCAGATGACCAAACGGCCTTTGTCCTTGTATTGTGCGGGTACAGATTCTGCGAGGACAGTAAACCGTGCGGCGTGGCTCTCAAGAGGATGAATCTGGTCTTCCCATCATATCCCCAAAGAGTCATTCAAGAGCTCTTGCCTCAGGCAATGGATGCTTGAGCGAGGCGTGACAAGGAGCCATCGCGCTCAAAACCCCCACGAAAGGATCTGTCTAGTCCAAACAGAAGCTTGGGTGGGATTAAACTTGCGAATAAAACCTGTGCAACCAGTTCAGGAACAGCGTGTCGAACAGATTATTCTTGCATTCGATAAGCACCAATATCTATGTCGCTTCATCTCTTTCCGTCTCTGGCCTTAACCCATGATGGTCTGTCCCGAATCTCCCACCAAGCGCGAATGCGAACTTATGGATAATCTGATGCCTCAATGACACCACTAAATGATACGTCCCCGTTGAACCGCGGCAGAAGCCTTGTCCTGTTCCTCAGGAGTCAAGGGCGAGCGTCACTCCTCATGCCCTCCATCCACTCGTCGATGCATGCGCGTAAGCCCTCGATTCTCGTCAGGAGGTTGTCGAAGCCTTGATTAATCTCGTCGAGAATCTTGGTCGTCGGCTCGTCCAGTGTGCCGTTTCGCACATCCTGGATGGCGGCTCGAGCAACGTTGGTCCTGGTGCGTATGTCGTTGATCGTGTCACTCAAGTCCAGGATTTGGAGGTAATCAGCCAGGTTGTTCGCCTTTTGGCAGGTCTCGTGGACGTTCATGGACTTGAGACCCTCTGTGAACGTCTCGTACGTATTCTTGGCCTTCTGTATAATGGCCATGACGGAATCCTCCTATTGTTGTCATGTGTCAGACAACGCTTAGCAAGAAGGGCCAGGGGAAGCGTACCTTGGGCTCAGATTCGGGCTCAGCCGTGGGCTTGGGTGGCTGTTCCAGGTTGGATGGCTGTTCCATCTTGGGGTGGAGTTTCTCGTGACTTTTGGATGTCTTGGTCGATGACTCTATTCTCGTTGTCTGTTGGGGTGGCTGATGGTATGTTTCGAGCTTGATGGGAGAGATTGAAGATGGGGAGCAGTTGGACGAAGGGAATCTGATCTTCCAGTCATGTTCTCAGAGAGGCAGGATTGAAGGCAAATGAGTGCATGGATGGGAAGGCGCGAGACTCAGCTG
Organism: Colletotrichum somersetense; assembly: GCA_030867255.1. Taxonomy (NCBI): domain Eukaryota; kingdom Fungi; phylum Ascomycota; class Sordariomycetes; order Glomerellales; family Glomerellaceae; genus Colletotrichum; species Colletotrichum somersetense. Next base: position 14,190 of record MU843515.1, on the reverse strand, counting down.
CCTCCCGTTTGGTGCAAGTTCCCCCTTCCTCACCACAACATTTTCCCTCTAACCGACTTCACCCACCGCAACCAAGTCAACAACCGAACAACTCCCAAATGTTGAACAAGGAGGCATCAAAATTCAGCACAATAAGGTAAATATATTTGAACAGCTACTCTCCGTGTGAGTCAATACCGGGGAATCCGGACAGCAGTCGTAATTCCGGCTAGCGTCTTGTCCATCGCCCGGCAGTACCTACCTAGTTGTTGAAGCACAAGGGTCGGCCCTTTTCGACCAGGCCTCTCCCAGGAGGCGCATGTCTCGCCTCCTACGACAGCCGCAGTTGAGAGTTGCACAAACAACCTTCTGATATCGACTCTAGTCAACACCTTCTCAACATTCCTTGGTGTCCGCGACGGCGTCCTCTCTGGCCTTGCGGAGGAACTTCCTCAACGGCGAATGCGGTCCGAGATTTCCGTCAGCCTTTCTGGAAGAGTCTGGAAAAGCTTCCAACCACTCAAGGATATGGTCACAAACGTCTGGCAATGGGATTCGGCGGAATTTGACATGTTCCGGACATCGGACGAACTCTCACCGCTCCACGTCAACAGTTGTAATCGTCGGTCGGTCGGTCATTTCAAGATCCTTCCGGGTGGCAGCGTAAACTCGCACATAACGCGCCCCTATGCCCAATCCCTTGTCAAACTCTACATGGACGTCTGGGAGGGAGCCTGCTGGGCTGAACAGCCCTGTGCGGTCATCAACCCCATATCCTGGGCGGCCGTAGTGGTGCCCTCCTCCTCGTCCACGGACCACAGAAAGCCAAGTGTCGACCTCTTTGAAGACGGAGGGTTGATGGATTCGCCGACCAAGAGGTTTTCGATTCGTCATGGTGACTGCTACAGCCAGTGAAGCCCACTTCACGTCACTCCGTCCGAACATATATCGATCGGACATCTTGCCACCCACATTGGGAAAGGAGCGGCTGTTCATTATCATCCCTCACCCCCAGGAGTTCGGTAGAACAAACTCGCAGCTCTGAGGAGAGACTCGGTACGTCATTTGCTTCAATGACCTGCGTTTTTGGCTTGTTCTTAGTATATTTGTCATGACCTTGGGCTCTTCACCGCATTCTTGACTGTTCGCTTTCTAAACCGGGAGGCTAATGAACAGAAGTGGTCCAGTTGGCGTCCTTCCATGGCGTACTTCAGAGAGTTTTGCGAGAGGTTAAAGTCCTTCAGCCCGAAGGAGAGGAGGGCCATCATCTTCTACATCTGCGGCATCATGCTGTACAAATTCGGCCTCGAGGCGTTCAACGGATCCATCACCGCGCTTGCCACCAATCGATACGACTACGAGAGCCGCATCAAAGGCACACCCTCCCGCACCTTTGAGCGCCTCGGCCTGCTCCAGGGTCTCAACCAGGCCAGCCAGTGCGTCGGCTCTATTCTCATTGCCCCCCTCATCAAGCACTACCCGACTAAGAACGTGCTCTCGTCCGCCATCCTGATCTTCGGCCTGATGACCGCGATCCTGCTCATCCTCGACGCCGCGACCGGTGGCACCTTCATCCCCGCGGGCTACCGCCGCGAGAAGCACCCCAAGAACGACTGGCCGTACTACGGCATCTACAATAACGACGCCATCATCCCCATCTACACCATTACCGGCATCGCGTACGGCATGGTCGAGCTGATCCGCCGCGTCATCCCCCGCGACATCGTCGGCGGCGACGTGCAGAAGCTCCGCCAGATGGACAGCCTCGTACACATCTTCTACGAGACGGCCGGCGCGTCGGGCGCCTTCTTCACCGCCCTAGTCCTCATCCCCGACCTCGGCAACAACAGGTCCTTTGTTATCACCCCGGTCTGCTTCGCACTCGCCGCCGTCCTGTGGTTCTTCGTCGTCGACAGCAGCTACGAGCGCAACGCCCTGGCGCGGGCCGAGGCGCGCAAGGGGAACTACTTCGCCGCCATGGGCAAGGGCTTCCTTCTGTTCTTCGAGTCCATATGGGTCGGCGCCCGTATCCTCTTCACGTCGACCCGGTTCGTCTGGCTCGTGCCGGCCTACGGTGTCGCCCTCTACGCCCACAGGTACCTCGAGAACGGCGTCGCGCCGCAGGTCGCGCGCCGATACCTCGGCAACTCGGCCTGGTCACAGATCATGGTCGGGGGCTCCAACTTTGGCGAGCTCCTCGGCGCCCTCTTCGTCTTTCTGTTCACCAACGTCGTCAAGACGCCCATCCCTTGGCTAAGGATGGACTCCCTCATGCTGCTGATTCTCTGGTACATCCCTTACTGGCACCCGCCCTCAGGCCAGGTCGGCCAGGCCTGGGTCGTCGCTGCCACGTTCGTCCCGGTCGCCGTCGGGTGGGCCGCCGGCGACGTGTCCCTCACCGCCTTTATCCAGGCCTCCCTGGCGCGCCTTGAGGCTGACGAGCAGCGCGTTTCCCCACTGGGCGCCGTCATGGCGTTCCTGTACTCGTTCTACATCGTCACCTACGCCATCGCCGGCACCATCCTGGGGCGGTACCTCGACGACGTCTACAACAGCACCGGCTCCGTGCGCGAGGCGCTGGTGAACACTGTGGGCGTCCAGTTTACCGTCATAATGGCCATGGTGTTCGCGGCGACGTTCATCCCCAAGGGCTCCCGCTGCCTTAACCCGGAGATGCTGGATGGCACGCAACCTGACGATGATGTGGCTGATGACGCTTCGTCACCGCTTGAGAAGGACATGGTCCAGGACCCCAAGCTCAATGGCAAGGCGCCCGCTATTGTTGTTTAATCGTTCTATTCTGCAAGCCCCTTGTGAAGAATAGGGATTGGCAGGTCTGTATGATGGTTCTGTGTGCGCGAAATAGCTCTGTGGAGTCAGTTGGATTGCTTGAAGCGAACAGCCAGCATGAGTTGTTGTAAAATGAAGATTCGAACCAGAAAAGCGATTGCCAAACCCTGTTAAGGTTTATAGACCGTGGCTCTGCGTAATGACCATACGTCGAATATTCAGAGCAGCCGGGAATCTCAATTCATGAAAGCATACAACCCATACAGATAATTCTGCCGCTGGCTAGCCTATCGAAACCAAAAACAGGGTAGCCCTGTCAGTTATATTTGGCCAAGACGTATTCAAACACGACTCTCAAGCTCGCCGTCAATAAAGCCGTCTCTCCAATTGCGATCCAGGGTCCCATCATTCATGAAGAGCTGTATCTGCCCCAGCCCAAAGGTAGTCGAACAAAGCCTCGCCATTCCATGCAGCGGAAGAACGAATATATTAAGCCCACGGCCGATCCTGCAAGCGGATCTCCACGGGAGTGAACCGCAGTCCCAGTTGATTCAGGAACACATCGAGGTCCCGCGCGTTCCTGATGTGGGCCGGCAGGATCCAGTCCCCGGCGACGGGTTCGAAGAAGCTCACGCGGACACCTGGGTCCCTGCGTACGTCCAAGGGCTCCCACTCAACGCCCGGCCCAGGCGCCGCGCTAGAGATCCACTGGCCCCTACGGCGCATGCCGCGCTTGACAGTGCGGTACCAGCGCTTCCGCTGGGCGAAGGCGACGCGGTCGCGGGCCGGATCGCGAGGGTCGTTAGGGTCGCGCTCGGCGTCGGCGTCGTCGGCGGCCTCGGCGGCGGCGAGGGCCTCGGTTCGCTGGGCGAGGGCGCGGGCGGCGCGGAGGGTGCGACGGCGGGCGCGATGGTGGCGCCAGAGGGCTTGGTGGCGGGTCAGGGCGGCGCGGTGTGCGGTCAGGGTGTGATATGTCTCATCGGAAGCCCGAAGGACGCGGGAGGGGTTGAAAAAGAAGGTGTGGTGGAGGAGGTCACGGATCGAGCGGTGGTTGCGGTGGAGGGTGCTGCGGGTGATGCGAAGCTCGACGTCGCGAGGGGACTGGTGAGGCAGGTCAGTTGGACCGTCATCGACGCAAGGATGTGACGGAAGAGGGGTGTTTGACTGTGATAGAGACGTCAACGACAACTGACCATGTCGGTATATAATATACAGCTTTTCTTCCGATACTCTCGCTCAAAGTCGACCACCTGGTGGTAGAGCGCGTCTGCATCGGCCTTGGTGAAGGGCTTGGGCCGGAAACCTTGGGCTTCCCGGGTGTCAGAATCATCATCCCAGGCCCTGGATTGCTTGATGATGCGCCGTTTCTTGTGGATCGGAGAAAACAGAGTGTCAGAGAGACCTGAAGGGATCCTGTGTTTGCCTGCCATTGTTGGGGCCAGGGAGACTAGGTGGTGTTCTTTGCTGACGGACATAGGCTGAGAGGCGAGGATAGGCTTTGCTGTGTAATGAAAGGGGATGGCTGAGATGGAAAGGCTTTGGATAGAAATGGAGGCTATGATAATGGAGACTGGTTTCTTGCTGGGTGGTGTCTTGGACGGCTCATTTGGTGGTGGAAGACAATGCAGTATTCATCTGATGTAAAGTTGATGTTGTGACGACGACACTTGCCATGGATATTCACGTCTGCATCGGACATACCTGGCGACCTTCTAATTCGCTCAAGCTCCCAAAGCAGGCAAGAGGCCCTTTCCGCCTGTGACCTCGTCTCTTGCCTCTGCCTCCGATCTCCCACAGTTCCTTCTGCCTCATGCTCTATCATAGGTTAGTCTACACTTCAGGTCATACGCTTAAAGAGAACATCGTCATCTAAAGTGCCTTCCAACTACTGACTAGCCTCACTGCAGGTCCAGCATTATTCACACAAGTTTCGGAGACCAAAGAATGCTTATGAAATTACAGAAGTAACGACTCAACACTTTGGTTGAAAACAATACAATGCATACAACTTTTTTCCAAAAATGTAGTTTCATCCCTGACGTAGACTGTTCGACCCTGTTGTGCCAGACTGGTTTTAGATAGCTTCAAGATGCCCTGAACACGATGTTGATGGACAAGAGATGACACATCGGTATCAGACCAAATCACGTTGCCCCCCAGAAGCTCAATTTGCCCAAAAGAACTCCTCGCCCTTGTTTTTACCAAGTCTTTGTCCCTCTGATGTGAACAGACTTGACATCTTCAACACTATCACTGTGAAGCCGTCTGCCTCTCTGTGGGCCTTGAGGGTACAAGCAAGAGCCCGCCGGGATCAGCAAAGTCCCCCCAGTTGACGACATAATCGACTTTGGCAATCCGCCTAGATTCATCTATACAAACCCTTTCTTACCTCTTTTCCATTTTGCATTCAACTCTTCTTCTGCTTCGCCTCAATCTCGAGAATTTATCAGACCCTACTATCCCCCTCTCAAAGTTGCCCATTTGCTCAACACTGCTCGAAGCGTTCCAGTAAGTTGACTACTTGAACTGTTTCCCCGAGATTGGCTAATATCGTATCGAAAACCGCTAGAAATCCAAGATGGAACCGATCGTCAACAAGCAAAGATCCACCAACACGACACGGCCCACCAGCCCGGAGCAAACCGCCATCAGCTCTCACTTTTCCTTCTGCTTCGTAAGCCATCCTATATTGAATATCTAAAATAAAAAAATAAAAAAGATAAAAAAGCACCCTCGTTCCGAGTCTCTGATCCCGAGTTTTCACCCTCGCTGACCTCCCATTCGCGAAGAGCTTCGTGTCGGACGAGGTCGAGGCCACCGCCACCATCGAGTACATCGAGAAGCAAAAGCCTCGCAGCGCCGTCCACCCAGAGTACCTCGCTCACCTCTGCCGATACTCCAAGGAGCGTGTTGAGGTCTATGACAAGACTCTCGTTGCCCTCGCCCACGCCTCGCAGCACTCGGTCCGCCAGGGCGTCCTCGGCCCCGACCAGCAGGCCCCCGAGATCGCCACCCTCGAGGAGTACTGCGAGAACAACAAGAAGCTCTGGGAGAAGCTCCGGGGCCTTGTCGAGGCCTGAAACCGGGACGTAACTCCGGGCTCTGGGAGTGATGTCCTTAGGATACGTGCTAACTCAGCAACGATGGCAGCACACTTGAGGAAAGGACGTAGAGATTAAGGGGTTCCTTTTTTACATCAGATGCGCAGGATACAGCTCACTCTTGGAGGGTTCGTAAAAAGAGAACAGCTACATAGTTTACGAATTGAGCCACCTTCTCTACCCCGACACTTTTGGCATTGATAACCGCTGGCCTACGATCGTCACCTCGCGGTTGAGGGGATAGCAGCAGAGTCGTCAGATACGTACCTGGAATCGTGGGACGTCACTGTGCAACCACCCACGCATCACCCTGGATAATCGGTATAGTCGATTAACGTCTTTCTATCTTGCGTGTCTAGAAAACGTCTATCTGTCAACGCCAACTCATCAACGTCAAACCAAGAAACAATGTATGTTTCCACCCTTCCATTTGCGGTTTCTTGTTCGTGTATGCGCAACATCTGAAGAGAGACTTTCCCTGAAAACCAGAAATGCGACCGTTCATTTGGCGCGGACGTGAACATCCAACCCCGTGACTGCATGGTGGCTTCCTACCATCAACCTGAGCATCCCATGACCCTGTGCAGGAACTCCATGCTGGCTAGTAACTCTGCAAACACTGCTGCATTCCTCATACGCACTTGTGAAGGGGCTGAATCCGACCAGTCTACCAGCCATCCGAACAGGTCTTGAGCTCGGTCTCGGCAGCGGGCGCCTTGCCCCAACCATTATAATCATCATGCCGAGAATCCTTTCCCTCAACCTCCCAAGCGGGCGGCTTGTCCCAAACACCCCAGAACGCGGGCCGCTCTATGCCACCGAGGGGCTCCGAGTCGCAAGCGTTGGCTGCAACACAGCGGCTCACAATGGAGCCCTCAGACTTCATGAAGGATTCCCTGGAGGCCTTAGGGACGGGGACCTCGGGGAAGGGGACGGAGGCCTTGCGGAAGAGGACATTCGCGGTACGCTTAGCATGGCGCCCCTTGCCCCCCCAGCCAGGGACCCAAAGCTTCTCCTCCGTAGACTCGGAAGTGTCGGCCGCAGTCGAGGTGTCCAAACAACAGACGTCATCGATCTTCATGGAGAAGTTGGTATGAGCGGCATTCTGGGTAACTGGCTCTTGACGCTTCTTCGCGCGCGGCGTGTTGACGAGTGTCTCGTACCACCCCTGGAAGGCTCCGGCTCCCGGCTTCTCGTCAATGCGTCTCGCCATCTTGTCCTCGAGTTTCTTGCATTTCGCGTCAAAGGAGAGGATCGCATGGTCAAGGTTGTTCTGAAGCTCCTCCTCCTTGGCATCGATGCGGTGCAGGGCCTCTCTCATGTCCTCGTAGATTGCGTTGAGGAATCGCGGCTTGACACCGTCGGCCATCTCCTGGGATACGGCATCCTTGATCTCGTGCTTGATAAGCTCGTGTTTGATGTTCAAGTTGACATGATCAACGAGCTCTCCCTTGAGCTCAGCCTTGAGTTCGGCCATGAGATCCATCTTGGGTTCGGTCATTAGATCCATCTTGAGTTCGGTCATGATTTCGTCCTTGAGTTCGAACATGAGATCCATCTTGAGATCAGTGACCTTGTTCCTGAGCTTGTCCCTGAGCTTTATCTTGAGCTCGGCGCTGAGCTCAGCCTTTATATCAGCCTTCAGTGTCTCCTTCAGCTCCTGAATGATAGACGCTTTGAGGTCCTCTCGGTCTTCGGCCTGGGTATCGATGATTCCCTTCGTGGTTGGTTTGTTGAAGTCGTGGATACTCTGCTTGAGACCGTACTTGTCATCGCCCTTGATGCCATTCGCTATTCCCTCAGACTCTTCACGGCCCAGATGGATGTCCTCAAAAGCATCTTTCAGCGCGATCTTGAGGGCCTCAAGCTCGTCCTTCTCCTTCTGGAGCTCTGTCTGGACAGAAGCGAACTCATGGGGGTCAAAAATACCCATTCCAGAGCAGACGCTGGAAGTCGGGGTGAGGGTCGGTGGGTTGGAGTAGTTGGCGAATTTGTCGCACTGGAAGGCAACGAGGTCATCGACGGCTGCCATGGCCTTCTCCAGCTCAGCATTGATAGACGCAAACTCGGTGCCTTTCTCGAGAAGCTGCTGTTTGGCTGAGGCGAACTCGGCCTTCTCGATCATCAGGGCTTTGGTTGCAGCGTCGAGTCGGGCAGCGGCTTGGTTCAGAAGGGCGTTGGAGGCCTCATTGTTCTCCATCATCTGGAAGCATCGGTCAGTTCTCGCCCGCACTGACAAATTATTGACAATCCCGTCTGGGTTTCTGAGCAAGGTCCACTGGGTGAGAAAAGTTCAGCACTCACCTTTCTGATGTTGGCGGCCTGAGAGCCAATCTTGTTGTTCAGTTCCTGACGCATGGTGACTGATTTGTTTGTCTAATAAAACGGTGAGTTAGAACACTGAACCAAGAAAGTTGCAAACAAAGGAGTGAGTGAAAAAACACTCTTACTAGGTCTCTTACATGAATCTGGTATCAATTTTGTGAAATCAGGCGGTCGTGAGTGAAAGAGCTCGTCTGGGGGTAACTGCGGTGCAGTGTGTGCAAGGTGAGAGATTTGGATGGATGAGGCAAGTAAAGCTGAACCGAAAGAAAGGTAGAGAGGGTGTTGTCAACTTCAAGTGAGTTGTGTGGGCTGTCAAAGGTTGTTGCCCTAGGAGCCTCCTGCTTGTTGGGTTTGTTTTTGCTGGGAAGGAAGGTGCGCTACACCCATTGAATTTGGAAGGTGCGACAAAGAAGGTCAAAGTGAGGTCCTAAACTTGGGGGGTGCGGTTACTTCCAACTTGGTTATTCTCCATAAGTAACTCCTGGCAGATTTCTGTTCTGCGTGTTCCTTGAATATTGTCCGCTCTGTTGGCAGTGGTATTGCATCGAGGAAGCTGACCATGAAATAAGCACTGTGAGAACGGCTTGAAAGGAATCATAGTAACCCAAATCTATAAGGCATCACCGTGTTTTTTATGGAACATCTACTGGAAAGAAGCATCATGCCCCCAAGGTTGGCTGGAAGACATGTTCTTGATGCAAGTGGGACCTGTGATGGTACCGTCAATGTCACTTCGTTCCCTATAGCACTCACGATGCGCCGATGCCCCGTCTCTGTAGATGGAAACTTCTCCGCCATCGAGTTGAACTCCTTCCAGTCCAACCGCATCGAAGCCCGAGGGCCAACAAGAAAAACACATGAGACTGTCCACGGCGATATTGATATTGTACCAAGCTGACCACCGAACCCTCCGGGGCGCGCAAAGGTTTCAAGCTGGCGACGTAAAAGGCCGACGGCATCCAAGGAGAGATCGAAGAGACTGATAAGCACTCAAATAACCGCGAGTTTACATTGATGCTAGAAGGCACAGATTATCTGAGACCAGGCCCATCAGCTTCAATTCAAAATTTTCGTCTCCAGGTACACTGTGGCGAGTTTCAATTTCAACATAGATGAGCAGGTTATAGTCACCCAACAGTGAGTGGTCAAAGCAGTCAAGATTCGCCAGCAGGAAGTAACATGTAGTTCAATTGTGTGACTCGAAGAGCCAGAAGAATAGACCGATGTGCTGCCGTACCCAAGTGCACCGCGAGGTCTGAGACATACCAGTAGAACACAGCTCCCAGCCCGATTCTTTGGGCTTCTCTTGAGCCGCGCTCTTGCATTGGGCAAGCAACGTTTATGTCCCATTTGCCGTCAACACCAACTACTGGTCCATCTTCGCCAGCGCGCCAAGGAGCATGATGTTCTCAAAGACCCCGGACAACTCTTCTTCGAAACCTGTAACCGCTTGCTCGCCCTCTGCGAGGCAAACAGGAGATGTACGAAACGAAACCTGACAGAGTCAGCACTGCACATTTGGCAGGCAATGGAAAATTGCTCACCAGATCTGAGACGCAGATTCCGTGCTCGGCCAAACATGCCTTGCCGTTCTCCGACATGGCGATCTTCATGCGGCCGACGATTGCTTCAACCGCGCCCTCCAGCTTCCTGAGCTTGACTCGGAATTGCGTGTTGAGCTTTTCGGAATCAGTGAGTGACTGTCGAAGCATCTCCAGGCTTCGCAGGATAACGTTCGTGTCGTTTTGCAGATCTCGTCCAATCTTCAGCCGGTCCCACAGCTTGTCCATCTCCTAGCTCGAACTGATTAGCGCTGGCTCAATCTTGTTTTCGCCGGTGAAGCTGGTGAAGGTGGTCGAATATAGGACAGGGAAGGGTGTTCGGAACATACGGCCTCCTCTCCCATTATCACTGTGAGCTTTCTGCCCTTTTCGTCTTCGGAGACCTGCTGCATCAACTTGTTCTGCTCGGCCAGCACGTTGGCGACCTCCTCATGGGCACGAGGCTTCTTTGCCTTGGATTTCTGCTTCTTCTGCTTCTGCTTCTTTCCATGGCGTTTGGCCTTCTTCGGCATGATGGAGGATCGTTTGAAAAGACAAAATGGGGTTATACCGGGTAGTGGCGTAGTTGAGGAGGAAACAGTGTCGCGTTGATGACCCAGTCGATTGGTTGTGTATGATGTACGGCAGAGTTTGAAAGTTTTAACCGAGCACGAAAAAAGAGAAAAGTCTCTTCTTGCAGGTGGCTAGGTCGGTACGGACACATTCGATTCTCAACAAAACCAACCCGGGTCAATGATCCCGCGGGTGCTGGCAGATTCCGTGCAAACGGCCACACCGCCCGGGTTTCCGTGCCTTTCAGGTGTCTCTCCTTCTCTTCCACTCTCCTGTGCTTCTTTATGACCCAGGCCAAGTGATCTTTTACCAACTAGACGTCTCTATTATTCTATGATCTCGTCTTGCAAGTTATCCTGACCTGATTCCTTGGCTGCCCCTCCTCGGACAGGATCAGATCGGGGACGGCTGCCAGACCAGCCCCGGACCAGATACAAAAGGCCTATTTCCCTCGCTTTGCCGCTTTTGGCGTCTTTGAGGGTTTTTCTGACGACCCACTCTCAGACTTGAGCTTCTCAATCTCGTCGACTGTCCTCGTCCAAGCGGCCATGAAGATCTTCATCCTTGCAACGGCTTTGACGACCTCCGCATCCATGGGGGTCTCTCCCTGACCCTGCCACTCCTTGAACAGGTCGGAGAGCTTCTGCTTCAAATCTTCCGACTCAGCTGCCATGGCTGCGTGGTGGCTTTTCAGCTCTTCGATCACAACGGCGTAGAACCCATACATTGACTTTATCTCCCGGGTATCTGGAATCAGCCAACATCCTCAAACTTGCCAGCCTTCTTCTTTGCCACGTTAGGACCAGTAAAAAGTGTCGCTTCATACCTCGTCGGGAACCTTGTAATCCACGGGGAAGTCCATGAACTGGCCCACAAGCTTGACAACCTCGATGCATCTCGGAGCGGTGCACGGGTAGGGGTCGGTGTGCCAACTCTATTTCGTCGTCAGGACACCTTCTTGAAAGTGGCAAACTAACAAGGAATCAGGCACGGAAACACGTGGATGGCTTACACTCATTTGTCGAGAATCAGCAGGAATGTGTTTCTCCTTGTTTTTCATACCTTTCCTGGGGTCTTTTGAAGCCATGCGGGACAAATGAGGGATGGTAACTTGACAAAATCACTGTTCTCGACACTGACGATGGGAACTATCCTGGGCAGAGGGCAAAGCAGTCAAATAAATGGATGACTGTATGACGGCGAATATAGAGACCTATCCCGATCTGGGATATCTGGTGCGAAAAGTCTTTGTCAAAGGTGGCCGATTTTTGCGTTGGCGGCTTTGTTCCTACTTTTCACTGGTTGACTTTTGACACGTATCATACGTCTGTGGCTCCTGGACCAGGGAGCAGAGTTGGTATTATTTGACTGCATCAGCAGTGTAGGACCCACCTGTCCATTCAAGTAAGACACCTTGGTTCAGCTTGTTTGTTAAGATGGCGGCTAACCTAAAGGGAAATGGCCCGTCTAAGGGAGGATCCTGCCGGCATGCTTAACAATGAAACATTTATTATACCGATTGAAACACAATCCTGGGGTTAGGCGTCTTGGAGAATCTCCATCCATTGACCGTTGTTGCTTACCTTTGTTAGGTTTCACAGACATAAAAGGGGCCGTCTGTTGCCTTCTGCTTGATGATTCAAGACCACCACATATAGAACTCACTGAGAAATGGAGTCTTGATTGGAACTCCAACCCGCTCCATTGAGAACTGCTCTTCAATTATACCAAGACCAATCCAGCTGACTCATGTTTCCTTTCTCGTTACAAAGCTCCTCATCCCGGCCAATAATCAACCGTCTAGTTCACGTGCGGAATAGGTGGGATGCATTCTTTCAAGATTTGCTCTCCTTTAAGGCAGTTCCATGCATCCACATGGGCCTTAATCCTTGCGACCATGTTCGACATGTCCGTGTTAAACTCAAAGGTGAATCCCTGAACTAGAGCCATCCGAGCAGCCGCCAACTGCCTCTTGACCATCTCCATTTGCGGTCGCAGCTCGTACAGTCTTTCGACAACCAGCTTCTGAAGCGCTATGGCAGGAAGCCAATGCTCGCCCTGTGGCGAGGAATATCGTCAGTATCTTGGAAGGGAAGCAAGAAGAATTGAGTTCGAAGGGCGCCAAGCGGGGAGAGAACCTACTTCGTCAAGGACTTGGTAAGCCCGGGGAAGTGAGTCGAACTGGATGATGATGTCGTATATCTCATCGCATCGGCGATCAGTGGCCTTCCAAATGGCGTTCAAGGACATTGTGTGAGACGGAGTGCTTAGAGTTCGGGAAGAGGATAAAGGCGATTGGCTACTCTGTTGTGTTGTGCTTGAGGTTGAGGATTTCAAAGTCAGTCTTCAGGTTGAGTCGACTGATTTATAGAAATCACGGGATTTTCAGGCTCTGCATTCACTTTCTTAGACAGTTTCACAGCATCCAATTCACCGAGTTGACTTTGCGAGCACTTGACCTAACCAGGCCGTCAAAGATACTGGCCATCACTCAACGTCTGGCAACTCTTCAGAATATTAGTGTACTTGCACCAATTCCCCAATTAAAACAGCTAACTACTTTCAATCAAAGTGTTTCTCGAATCAATGTCAGTATAAGAGAGGTTAGTTGCAATTGTGAGTGGCGAGCAGAATGAATAATATGTGATAACAGCCATATCTTTCACACAACTAAAAAGTGCACAAAGTTGCCTTTTGAATTCAGGAACAGGTTACAGGCTATAGTTGGCTCAGCTGTCCCCGCCTATCAACCAGGCCACCCACCAGAGTCCAAAGAAGCCCGCAGGAATCAACAATCCTATTTGACATTCACCAGCATCCCAAAGAGGGCGTTCCATCCGTCTCAGACGCCCTTGTCAACCATAGAAATCGCGCTTTGCCTCCGCCACAATTCTCTTCAGCTCCAAGAGCTCCCAGTTATCCTGCGCCGCTGCGACTGCAAAGGCGCCTTTGCACTTGGCGTTTTCGTTGACGGCCTCCTTCTTGGCCGGCACAAGAGGGGCACCCATGCAGAAAGATTGGGTCTTTTTGAGAAGCTGATCCATGGCGTCTTCGCTGTCGGTCGGGAACGACTTGCCCTATGCAAATGTTTGAGACACTAGTTCACTTCTTTGGGTTTGAGACTTCATAGAGAGCCCACGGGACTACTTACAGCCTTTTGGGCTTTGCCGGCATCTTGCTTGGGATTCTTCCCTTTGGTTTCCATCCTATTATTTGTTCCTGGTGATGTTTAGTTATTTGTATTGATCCAGACAAAAAATGGCGGTTATAGAGTCTTTAGCTTGAAAACACTTGGATTTATTCACCTTGTTATGCTTGATTTTGATGCCTCCTTGTTTAAGTTTGGGAATCCTTTGGTTGGTGACCTGTTTGCGAGAGGTAACGTCGGTTCAAGGGAAAGTGGGAGGCAGCTGGGGCTCGCGCCTTCCCATCCATGTTCTCATCTGCTTTCAATCTTGCCTCTTCGAGAACATGATGGAAGACCAGATTCTGCCTCTTGAGAGCCATGTCGTTACAGATTTACCTGTGTGCATTGAATCACATTTTGCATATTTGAATGTCAGAAGGGGCTGCGTCATTGGCTTCTCGTTCGCATCCTCAGGTTCATGCTGATTCTATTTTGCTCTTACAACTCGTGGGACAGACGCCTCCAGGGTCTTGAAATCGACCTCAAGTTAACCCTAGCTCTCGTATGGTGCTACTTCCTTGTATAACTCCGACTTCCCTGCCAAAAAGCCCTCATTTCAGATATTACTGCGGCGTATCCATGGGGGCATGGAGGCGACAACAATGGTGGAAATCATTTAGCGTCGTTCAGGCCGCCAGTCTACAGAACAACGCCAGCAACAACAACCCTATCATTGTTGAGTTTGGATCGGAGC
>MU843514.1:156893-176412 GCA_030867255.1 Colletotrichum somersetense | reverse complement strand
CCTCCTTCCCCGCCCGAAACAAGACAACGAAAAACCGTTGGCAAAACGTCTTTTCTTCTTCTCACTCGTTTGGCCCCATTCCTGTTCGGGCCCCCCCTTGAAACTGTTAGGCGCGGGACTTCCCTAAGCGAGAGAGAGAGGAGGGAGGGAAAGGGAAAGGGAGAGATGTGACGAACAAACGAGAACAACAAAGAGGTCGGACGGTCTTGAGAGAACGGACGGTCAAACGCCCTTGGCTCCGGACGAGGTCGGTGTAGGGCTCTCTCGTCCGTTCATCTGGGCCCTCCCCCGAGTAAGGGGCGAGACGGATAGGCACGATTTCTCGAGTCGTGAAAGGAAACCCCTCTCCCCCCCGCGTCCATCATCAAGTCGTCGGCGCCGGAAGCGGCTACAATGCCAAGGTTCCTTCGAATCAAAGAATTCAATGCGTATTTTCGATGTTTTCCTCGGTTCGCAATCTCCCAAAACATGAAGAGAATGGGTGACAAAGGTTTCCGCAACAGCCGGCTTCGGCCAAGACCGGCCTCTCTTCCCCCCTTCCCCCAGCCAAGGAAACCCCACGCGACCATTTGCATTCAGAGCATTGTCGGAAGGCCGCGTCAATGGGGGCGACTTGCACATCCTTGAGGTTGGATTCCCTCACGCGATGAAAGGAAAAAAAGTTGAGCCATTCGTCCCTCGCCCCGGACGCAATCAGACAAACGCCGCCTCTCTCACCCGACGTCATGGTCGTCCTTTACGTCACAGTGCTCTCCCCCGTCTTCCTTCCCCCCCCCATTTTTAGAGGTGTAATCGCAACGCTAGAACTTTCTACAAGGGTCACTCCCGGGCCGGACGGTCACAAATAGAAACACAACCATATACATACATACATGGACAAGTACAGAAACAGAACACGGCACAAGAAACAGCCCATCTCAGACTTAGGGGGGGACGAGCGGGCCCGAGATCTCAGATACTAGCTCTAGGACCGTGAGAAAAGAGTAAACCTCCCGATCCAAGACTGAGAAGGGGGGCAGTGACGGGAGAGGAGGATGAGGGGCCGAGCACAAAATTCCCGAGTCTCAGAAACTAAGCCGCCGGCGCCGCCGCTTCCATTGTCGTAAGCGCCCCCCCTGTTCTGATAGTTTAGCGTCCCGAGTCGTACTTGGCCTTCTTTCATTCTCGCCCTGTTCGGCCCAACGAGTCCTCGCCTGGCCCGCGGAACCCCGGAAGAGGGGGGGAGGTTGTGAAACCCATGTAGTATAAACGGGGAGGAAGAGGGGGAGGTTTGATAAAAAGCAACTGCCGAGCGCAGGGAAACAAGGGGCCGGAAACCGGAAGCTTGGGATACGAAAAGGAAGAAGAAAGAATAAACGTGGCGGGCTCAAGATCGTCTGTGGGTAAAGGTTTCAAAACTCTGGATGAACAACACAGGCAGAGGGGGAGGGGGGAGCTCTGACCTCCGTCCCGGGATGATGCACAGACATCGCCGAACGTGATCTCAACGTCTAACTTTGAGGAGGCTCGGACCAACGCGTGGAGCACGCGCCAGCCCCACGACCGTGGGTCCTTTTATCCGTTATTGAGCACGTGTCCCGGAGTCCAAGCATGTATGGGAGCCTGTTTGTTATTTGTTTATGTGTATTTTCATTCAATCGAGTTATGAGCTAGTTCAGAACGATCCGACCATGGTCCGCTCTGTTTGGTTGGTAATTTCCTTTTTCATCGCCAGTACTGTACAGAAAGAGCATGGATTCACCCATGCGGCATTGCACGATTCGCAGCTTCCAAGCTTGCAGTGCTATTCATCCCCTGTCGCCAATA
Source organism: Colletotrichum somersetense (assembly GCA_030867255.1). Lineage (NCBI taxonomy): Eukaryota > Fungi > Ascomycota > Sordariomycetes > Glomerellales > Glomerellaceae > Colletotrichum > Colletotrichum somersetense. Next base: position 174,606 of record MU843514.1, on the reverse strand, counting down.
TTACAAGGCATTCCTAAGCAGCTGCTTTTCATCCACTGAATAGCTCTTCTCCCCGCTTCTGCGTGCTGACTGTTCCAGTCGCTCCTACGAATGTACACAGGGGAGGTTGTAGTCCTCCACCAAGCTTACCCATCGGCTGAAGGTCCGTGGGCTTTGTTTTGACGAAGAATAAAAATAATGTAAAGGGAATGGGTGTCGAGAGGTCTGTGTGAGTTTGTATGTGTGTGTGTGTTTTTTGTGCCATCCGATGGCAAGGATGTCGGGTATCCGGCGTTTGGAGAGAATAGCTTTGGTATCAGGTGAAGGTGGTCAAGTGACCGAGTTGAGCACAAAGGAAAATAAGGAAAAAGAAAAGCCGCCGAGTGTAGTTGGAAATGCGCCCCCCTGGTTAATGTGGGGAGACCGATAAGAGTCCAGGACCGAGATGTCATAGCAAAATGCTCCCGCGTCCGATATTCGAAGACACGAACGTCGCGGTGCGTGTGCGTCGAGGCCAATCCATCTCGGCGGACTTGCTCGACATCGTCGAGTGATGCAAGAAAATGGTAGTGACAAAGGAAAGAAAAGACCAAAGACAATGCTGTAAAATGCCGTCCGGGAGCCCATCCCAAGATGCCAGATCCAAAGTGGACTCCGTACAACCATATCAAGGCGATGCGGGGACAATGTGCCAAATGCGTCTAATGCCGGGTTGTTGTTTGTGCTGTATGTTCGAGTTGCTGTGCAGAACAGAGTTCGTAACGAGTTCTATTAGCGTAATAATATCAAGTCATCGCGGCCGTGAGCGTTAGCTGCTGCTGAGTCCGGATTGGTAAAGGCGGAATATGGGCAGTCGAATTGAATAGGGGTTGAAACGTGCAGGAATAAAGACGCGCGAAGAATCGATCGTCAGGCTGCTGTTGTTCGCCCTATTATGAGATGCCGAGTAGTAGTCGACGAGTCTGTACGCAGGGTAAAGGGTACAGCAATTAGACATCGTCGGGTTCCTCTGGAGAGGACCCCGTTCCCCCTTGCCAACCAAGAAAATTTGCCCATCCACGTGTGCAGCAGACAGCGTGTAAGGGGAGGAGGGGGGGCATGGTGTGTGTTATGTGCTAGTAAGACGCCATGCGACGTGCATGGCATCGTTCGCCGAGGATTGGAGAGTTGCCAATCATGGCGATGGGATCTTGTCGGAAGCTAATGCTGGGTCTCAGGCCGCTGGGGCGCGAGGGTGCGGTGGGTGATTGGTCCACGCCGAAGGACTCGCCAAAGGCGAAGGTCTGGGCTCTGCCGAAACCCTTGCGAGGGTTCTTGAGACGGCCCAGCTCGCGTTCGCAGGTGCGTTGATGAGCTTCGTCCGACATCTCCACATAGTTTTGAGGATAGCACCGGCAGCGGTGCTCGGCGAAGAAGCCGCTGTATCCTCCTTCAAGAATGTACACGTCAGGGTATGTAAGTCGCGGGTAGTGCTCGGCGTTGACAGTCCGGTCCTCGGAGCGGACGTGACGAGCCATCATGGGGGCGCGGTGGGCCGAGTACTCGCAATGGAATATGAGAATAGTGCGTCCTTGCATGGGGTGCTTGAACAGTTGAGAGGCGAGGAGGTCCTTGCTGTTGTAGTTGACGGCGCCGTCAATGTGACCACCGTCGTACTCGTACTCGAAGCGGCAGTCAATGATCATCTTCTGATCAAACTTGTCACTGTACTTGCCGTCCAAGAGATCAATCATGGTTTCCCTCGTGATGCGCGGAATGGTATCGGTTGGGTCATCCAGCAGGAAGTGAGGCAGCAGGGGTTCCTGTACATCATCGGCATCCATGCTGGCGTGGGACTCGGGGGTGGTGGGCGAAGAGTCACCGCCTTCCGACTTGGACTTGATAACGTCGCCGGGGTGCTCGAACATGCTCAGAGAGCGGCGGAACTGCTTGCGGGGACGCATGAAGGGATTAGAGGGCCGACGGCCGTGGCCGCTGCCAAAGGGGCTGCTGCGGTTGCCGGAGAGGCTGGAGAACTGAGGACGGGGACGAACGGCACCGGGCACGGCGGGAGTAGGGCTGTTGGCAGTCTGAGGTCTTCTTTCCTGGGGAGGGGATATGGCATCGAAGCACTCCCCGAGGGACATGGCACTGTTCATATGTGCCAAGCGATTCTCACCAAGACGGAAAGCGGGGAGCTGGTTGTCTGTGTTGGAACGGCCGGAAACGCCACTAGTCGAGTAGCCTTTCATCCGAGTCAGGGAAGGCCGGCGCATGGCTGGCTTTCTCCGTCTGCCCCTTGTGTTAGACGCGACCCCTTGAACTAGGAGGAATGTGGCAATCAAACTTACTCGGCCGCCAGTGGCTTGGGCGGTTCCAGTGATGCCTGCCGAGGAATGGGGGCTGGCGAGTCCAACATCATCTCATCGTCTTCGTCGCCCGTAGGGGTAGAGCCAGGCGTCGGTGACGTTATTGCGATCTGGGTCATGAACGGGAGCTTGTGCGGCAGCGGCGAGACATCCATCATCTCGTTGTGATGAGCCGGGGACGATTCAGGCAGAGGAGGTGTCGTCACGTAATCTGCTGTCTTGTCAGCATCAACATTCCCCTTTGCAGCGCAGGCTGTCAGGGTCAATGCTCACCATTCGACTCCATGTCGCCCATCATGTTGGACGTGAACAAGGCACGACGAGGCGTCGGAAACTTGGGACTGGAAATTGTGTTAGTCAAAGTGTGTTTGAAGCTGTCGGACGCCATGCGATGCACGCGTGCAGTCTGCCGTACCTTGACTCGCTGTCCAGACGGAAATTTTGGGAAAGGTCAGCGGCCAGGCTGGCGGCAGGCGATGAGCCGTGGACGTCCTTCACGTTGAAGTAATCGCCGGGCCTGTGAAGCTGCTCCCGCAGGCTGACGGGACCAGCCCCGCCGGGGAAAGCGTGAGGGCGAGGACGGAAGAGGTCCTTGTTTCCCCAGCAAGGCACGGCCATGGGGCGGTGCATAGCCGCCAAGGGTGAAGACGACTCCATGATTGGAAATGGGTCGAGAGGGAGGGGGGACTCGAAGGTGTAATGTCGAGTCCGGTAGCGAAAGTACTATTTAGTGGCACTGGTGGTGTAGTAGTGCGCGGTTGGGGAGTGCTGCGTCCAAGACGATACTCGATATGCCGTGACGAGGGATGTTGGTAAAGCGAGAGGCAATCGTCAAATGGGCCGCAAAACGAGAGTTGCGGTAGTTGCTTGGATGATTGCTGTTTTAATCCTTGCCAGTCAATGGAGGATCAGACGAAAAAGGTTGTAGTCGACGTCGGGTGAGTTGGTCGAGTATTAATCGAAACGGCGAGCGGGAAGGAATCGGGCTTCTTCTTTTCGATGTCGGAATCGAGAGCGAGTTGAGCTGAGTGCAGCGGGTGTGTAGATCTGCGCTAGTGCTGAGCGCGATTTCGGCTGGGATCGAGGAGTTTAGATGGAGGGGCCGTTCGTTATTGCGACGCTGCAAGTAACATCGGAGAGCCGGCGAGATGAATTGTTTGGGAGTGAATTGCGAATCGGTCCTTTCCCTCAGAGTCATGTACTTGGTTCTCGTCCTCCTGCAAAAGACTCGAAGTCGAGGTCGAGGTCGGCGACGGCGACTCTTTGGGGGAAGAGAGGCGAGGCGAAAGAGGCCGGTCCGCGATGGGCCCTGTGGTGTGTTGGGTGGGGAGGAGCTGAGATGGGAGCGAGGCGGTTTTGTTGCATGGAACGTCCTTCTCTTGGAGAACGGCCGACGATCCTTCTGCCTTGGACCGGGAGTGCCTAGGAGCAGAGCAGGAGCAGTGCGGTGCGGTGCAGTGCGGGATGCAGCAGTGCAGTGCGGCGGTCGGTGTCGTTGTGCGTTTCGGAGGCTACGACCTTTAGTTCTCGCTCGAGCTACGCTTTTTCGGTGGCCGAGCAGAGGGAAGGAGAGGAAGCGAGAGGATCCGAGAGTAGGTAGGTACACCAAGAATATGACAGAGCAGAGAAGCAATGCAATTCCTTGGTATCTAGGTGGTGCCGGCGAGCAGGTTCTAGCCTTGCAACAACAACCCAAAAAACAACAACCAAACGTCCCTTTTCTTGTCCCTTTTCTTTTTTGTTTCCTTTCCCCAATGCCCGACGGAGGAAGCAGCGTGCAAAACAGAAAAAAAGACAAGGGGCTGTTGATTTGGGTGGATTTGCCAGCAAATTGGGCGGGCGTCGAATAGATGTCCGGGACGAGGCTCGGATAACGGATGGGTTGGCGGGCGTAAGTAAGCGCGGTGCGGTGCGGTGCGGCGTTCAAAGTGAGTGAGAGATATGGATTTTGGGTGCACGTTGAGTACGATAAGTTGTAGAGAACGGCTGGTCCTAGAAGGAAGGGAAGAAGACCCTTTGAATCTGGGAACCTGAAGCGAACCTGGGACCTTTTGGACAAGGTATTGGGAACGAACTTCTCTAAACCTACCGTACCGTCGGACCGTTGGTAGGATGCTGGTCGGGGATGAGGGGGAAAGAAGAGGGAGGGAAGAGGTCAGAAGAAAGAGGATACTAGAGATATTTGAATAGAGGTGTGTGGATGGTGGTGTAAGGTGAGCCGGTCCATAGATGGAAAAGCAGAGGGTGTGTGTGTGAGTAACGGGGTGGGATACCACCATGGAAGCAGCAACCAAGCAACGACCAGAAACACAATAGCCAGAGCGAGTGCGTCGTGAGAGAGCGAGGGCGTGTGTGGATGACAACGTGAACCAGGTCCAGGAAGGGAACTTGACGGGGTGGATTGAGACGTGACTGGGATTGGGATGTCACTGTCAGTTGCTAGCTAGCCCAGGATGGATGGGTGATTGATGGAGTGGACTGGACGGGGGGGAGAGGACGTATTCGACTAGGACTGGGAATGGTAGCTGGAACTGGAAACTGGAAACTGGAACAGGCACAGGCACAGGCACAAGAACCGACAGGACCAAGACAGGAACAGGTACAAGATGACATAGTACGTGCTGCTGTTGAGGTGGTGTGTACGAAGCAGTGTAGTATAGGTATCCGTAGGCAGGTACGAATCCATGGTCGACGGCGAGAGAGAGTCCCGAGGAGAAGGACAAGTACGTACGGCCATGTACCTTTTTTCCCCTCGTGCCAGAAGAAACAGCCCGAAAAGCCAGCGAGAAGCGAGGAAGAGGGGGGCCAGATCAGGGAAGCGTCAAACGGGGGAGACCAGCCTAGACAACGGATACCTTACGTAGTGGTGAGCCAAGGTGCGGATAAGGTAGGAAGGACGACCAAGGGGGCGGTACCTTGCTGCTGCTGAGCCTGCGCGGGGTACGTACATGGAGATACCTACATGCCTACTCTTCTGTGGTGCCAGACCAGGTAGCTACCTATTTTCAAAGTACGTACTGCTTGTAGCCATACCCTACCTATGTAGATAGGTACCTACCTGGATTTTTTTTTACCCTCTCCTAGGTACGCAATGGGATGGGACGGAGACCTGGCTCGATGGAGCCTCTTTTTTTTTCCCTTTCCTTCCTTCCATGGATGATCTTCCCTCCGTATAACCACCGGCCATTCAAACAACCTTCGGCAACCGGTTGTCAGGGGCGATTTGGTTGCTGCTGCAGCTACACTACTAGACGTGCAGCTGCATCAGAGTCTGTCTTCTGGCTGGATGGAGACGACAGGGGGGGTTCGTGGTGCAGGTTCAGCTGTGCAGCGGAGATGGACGGATCGTGGAGCCCTTTGCGCCGCCCTGCTTCCTGTTTGCCAGTTTCCGTTCAGGCTGGGCTGACCACCAGACTACCAACTTACCTGCCTATGGCCATGTGTCTCTCATTTCTCTGTGTGTCACTACAAGAGATACTTGCATACACGTACCGAACCACGACATCGCTCAGTGTATCTAGCTACCGTATCTACGTGGCACGCGTCCGCGATTGGATTGGGCAGAGCACACTTCCCGATAGAGATGATTGATATACCGTACCATACCATACCCTAGTGTACGGATACAGATGCAGGTAATGCATCCAGCACTTGCTTGCATCTGATGCGATGCACCATTGCATTAGGGTAGTGGCGCGCTATGCCATGTTTCTTGCATGCGAGAAGGAGAAGGCATGGCCCCGGTTCCTAGTCTGTCCGTCTGTTTCCTTCTGCGCTGGCTGCGTTGCACTGTTTCTCATTTCCACAGGGCCATACCCAGTAACACACCCGCACCTTATTCTAGCGTCCCTCTCGCTTGTATCTTCTCCCTTTCCACACGTTGCCAAGGCAGAGACACACAGGGGAGGTGGGTGTATGTGCGGGTGTGTGTGTGTGTGTGTGTGTGTGTTCCCTCAAGGCTAACTACCTACCTACCTAGGCACGCTTGGTTTTGCTTTCTCTGCCCTGCGTCCGATGCTTTGCCTGGTTCCTTCTTGCCGGGCTATGGCGGTGTTACTCAGTAGTTGAAATAATGAATAAAAACAAATGGTCGGACACCGCGGTACCTTGCCCTCTACCGTGGCAGGGCAGGCAGAGAACGTGCAAGGAGCACGTGGCCGGGGCATTCGGCCCTCTGATGCCCGGTTCCTCACATTAGCTGCATCGGAGCTGACCAGCAGCTTCGCTGCCCCCGACGCTGATCTGTGCTGTGCAGCAGCAAACCCGACCAGAACCGTACCAGTCGTCCAAATGCTCTCCCCTCCCAGCCAACGCGCTCTTCCCGCGTGCTCTGCCACCTCCTGCTCGGCGCGGTGCACAGCGCAAGCACCGTCAGCACGAGCACAAGCACAAGCACAAGCACAAGCAATTGGACAATGGGCAATGAGTACCTCATGAGCGAGCAATAAGCGGGAGCGGGAGCGGAAGCGGCAGCAGCAGCAAGCAATGGCTCTAGACCGCAGGTACGAATACCTAACCGGGCTGGCCTGTGCCCATCCATTCATTTATCCATCCATCCGTCTGCGTCCTCCACAGACAAGAAGAGACACCGATTTGATTCCATCACTTACGGACGACACGCCCCCCAAATCCACTCGTCCACCCAGCAGCACCGCATTACCGACATGAACCACGCCCACACTCGCCCTGTCGTCCCGCGAGATGCCCGCGGCGTCTTCCGTGCGTAGGGTACCTGACAGGAGACAGAGGGCACTGCTGCGCCGGACATGGCATCCCACGCCGACGCCGCCGCCCCTCGGCGCCCTCTGAGTCTCCAACGACTCAGCCGCCCAACAACGCCGTTGCGGCGTACAGGGGGCCCGACGTTTGGCCCCAAATCCCCTGGGAAACTTTCCCCCCTTACAGACGGTTGCCGCAACGATTGACGATGGGTCGCAGGCTACTTGCTTACCGCACTCTAGCGAGCGGCGGCTTTCCCATATTCACCCCACCAAGCTGCCGTAGGTTGATGATAGTACGAGATGCTTCTATCAGATGAGGCGTCAGCCCCTCAGGGGGCCTCTTCCATATCATGCCTTCGTACGGAAGTACAGCCGAGTAGAGTACACTTAGGGCCATTCCGACCTACCTTTATCTCACTCCGCTGGCGTGGTCGAGATGGTTTTAGGGCTCGGCACTACCCAAGTGCACGTACCCTGCTCACGCCGTCCTCCAGTGGATTCCGTGTCATCCAAGGGCACGTACAGGTATATATGTGGGTAACGTATAGCATGTATGTACGAATAGGTAGGCAACCTGTGTACTCCGTATATCGAGGCAGTACGTACGGAATGTCACGGAGAAGAGCGATGCTTGGCTGGTCTGGTCTCGTCCGTGATCCATAGCGATGCGAAGAGTATCCAGTGGCTCAAGTGGTTCCCGTGCTTCAAATTGTCAAGTCGTCGCCCACCTGTTCGGTCTTGTTTCTGTCTGGCGTTAGAACGGGGGGGGTCTCTGAGAAGAGTTTTTGATGCCCGCAGTGGTCCGTGAGTAGTGTATTGCAATTCTGCACCTCCGTGTGGACATCCCGATGGTCTGTGGTCTCTGTGGGCGCCCATCACTGGAGCATCCAAGACGGTCGCCGGGCAGCTTCTGGGACACGGGATCCAGACGGAACGGTCTGGTCAGGCCATCGAACCAGTAAGCCAGTGTCATGCTCTCGTTCGACCCGTCAGGTCAGGGCCCTGCCCCGTTGTCGCTGCTGCGGCCTTGAGACTTGCGTGTTGAGAAAATGGAACTATATGCTGTCTGAGAGAGGAACTGGTGCCCACTCTCTGCCCGTACCGTACCGTACCTACCCTGACCCGGACGGACCTCTTTCGCAAGCGTGTATCCAAGGGAAACGAAAATGAAAAACCCTTCTCGAACCCCAGCTGTTTCCACGCCAGCGACGGACGGCGGAGGCGAGCCGGAGCCCCAAGGGAATAGTTCGGGTTGCTCAGTGGAAGGGTTTGGTAGTACGGTGATCCGTCTGCAGGGAGAGAAAATGAGCATAGAATATTAACTAGGTAGTGTAGAAGGAAGGGGATAGAAACCGTGCACCGGACCCGGCGCCGACCCAACATGATCCAACCAGCGGCGGGCGACATTCATCAGTCAGTCAGTCATTGACAAATGGCAAGGAAGGTAGGTACGTACACCACTAGGAAGGTAGCCTACAAGGGAAGGTACCTACCTACCCTTTTCTTTCCTGACCCCATAAGGGGGTAGGTAGTAGTCAGTCGTACCTACCTAGACCTAGGTAGGTAGACAAAAAGGATGGGTTTGTTACTAAGGCAAGGACGTTTCGCCCGTTGGACGGAGAGCAATGCTTTGTGCCGTGTGCTTTGTGCTGTGCAAATCTAATTCTAGCTTAAACAATGCTCGATATGTCACACCTTTGCATTGTGTTTTCGCCATAATCACTTGTACAACCAACTCCCTTTTCCCTCTTGCCCTACGCTACCTACCAAGTTAGGTAGGCATCTATCTGTACTCTTTCTCATGACATCAAGCCCGGCAACAACCCAGAGACCTCCTGCCTTGCCTAGCGTCCAAGGCACAACGGATACCTAGGTGGCTTTTGGCTTGGAACACAGCTTCTGGTAACGCATTCGAGAGCATCCATGCGCAACACCCGAGCTGGCGAGCGACGATACAGGTACACACGCAGGAGGCAGATGACCGGCGTTAGCAAAGGATACCAACGACATCCGACAGATCTATCGCAAGCCATCCTCTGCTCGTCCCTTTTTGCCCCCCAACGGCTCTGCTGCCCTATCACTCTATCCAGTTTCACAAGCTCGCCGTCGCCTCGGACTATCGACCACGGTAATCTAGCTGGCGATGACCGCCGCGTTTGGCCAACGGACTGGCGCTAGTCTAATTTTCCGAAGAACCTAAGCGCCATTCAGCACCGCCCGTCGACCGATCAGAGTCAGGCAGGTCGAGGCCGAGGGCGACTTACAATGCCACGCTTGTCAGCTGAGCTGCCAGCTGGGGTTGTCAGTCTTGTCAACCTCTCAAATGCCTCCGCCTACACTAGCCAACATGACTTGGGAAAACCGGGCCTAGACCATCGGCTTACATCATTGCTCGGCACCATCCATCATCCAACCAAGCCCGCCATCGTCGTCGACCAAGCCGCACCTCGTTCCTTCTTAGAACCTCCAAGGTCTCCTACCGTCGGCCACCAGGAAATGAGCGGTGTGTTGGCGTATCGCCTTACCGAGCTTGTCTCCCCCTGTCTGGTGTTCGCCTTGCTACTACAGACCATCTCCTAATCTGTGCCCTGGGTGTTGGTACGCAGTCTCCTGTTGAGTTATCCGCACACAAGCAGGTACCGGATACGCACGGCAATTAGAGTGCGTGCTGTCTTGTCTCTCCTGTATGTCGCTCGTATGCCAGCGCACACACACTGACCGACTCCCCCCTGCTCTTAGCAACTAAGCGTTTGGCCTATCAGCGTTCAGCATCAGGGCCCAGGCAATTACACCAGGCGCCGCCTTGCCTATTGCGCTACCCGCTCTCTGCACTCTAATCGTGCAATTCCCATCTTTGTTCGTCGAGACCCTTGGCCATCGCCTCCATCCTTAATATTCGACACAGGTTGGCAAGGCTACAGCACCTCCAAGCCGCAGAAACAGAAACGCCTGGCTGCTTCGGACAGGGCTCCCACGCCCGTGATCTCCCAAATCTTGCCCGTCTCGTCATCCCTTCCGCTCGGCCCAGACGGGGGTTGTTCACAGCAGCCGGCACACCAAGCTTCCGACTTGGTCCTGATGCCCCCCAAGCAATCGCGCACAAAGATACCTAGTCCAAGACAGACTAATCGCTGCCGCCGCAAGGCCCTATCATGCATCGGACTGCGGAAATAGACGGCAATGGTCCTGGAGAGAAGAGAACCGAAGTAAGACTCGAGTGCCCAACATGACTCCTTGCAGCATTCTTCGGTTGCCAGGTGGAAGTCTGCGAGAAGGGTCCTGCCTGAGACAAGGTTGGTACAAAATTGCGCGGTGGCTGAACCCCCCATATCATGCGTATTGTGGCTGCTAGCCGCTGACTGCTGACTAACCTAATCGTCCAAAGGCATGACTGGTTGATCTGAACGAATGCCATCTCGCAGATTCGAGCTGCCGATCTTCTAGAAACAACGCCTTTTGTTTTCCCGTCCTGGGGGGTCTGCTGCATCGACCGAACATTCTTGCTCTCAGTGATAAAAAAGACAATCCCATTCCTGGGTGACCTCGGCGCGACCTACAGTGTCATTCACAAAGGCCAGAATGACGTACAAAGGATGCAGGCCACATCTCGATGGCCCTGTTTGTGCAAGGTAGCTTCCATCTGGCAAACCTGGCGCACCCCAAAGTAAAGTCGACCCAACAGTACGGCCAGCCAACCGGGGCCGAGACTCTGGTAACCGGTTCTACCGAATTATTTCGCATTGACGGCACGACCAGAACGGAGTTTTGGCACATCTGGCACAGAGACAATGCATGACGGCGGCACCCCTTTTGAGACTTTCACGCTAGGCATATTTACGCAGCTGAAGCAATCTGCAAAGATTTTTCAGAGTGACATGTGCTTCTGGAAATGGCTACTGGTACTGCTCTCCGCAAAGCGGATCTGAGAGCGATGGACCAGCAACGCGGGAAACGAGTCTCCGGGGCAGAAGGAAATTTCCAAAGGGGGGAAAAAGAAGAAGAAGCGATCCATTCGCCCCATCGTCATCTTCTCCCCACAGCAACCAACGGGGCCAGCCCTGGGCTGACGACGTGGGACCGACTGGGATCTGCTGAGCTGCAACTGGGGATCGCCGGGGGGGGGTGTCTCGGCAACTCACAAGGCTTCACCTCCATCTCCGTCAAGTCTCTCAGCCAAGCTCAGGGCAATCCCTCGCTTACCCCCGCCCATCGGCCTGGCCTCGCTCCCGGCCCTGACCCCGGTTACGCTACACTACTCACTCGTGCGGTGCGAGTGTTTGCGTGCTGCGACTCCGCTCTTCCCGCCCACTGAAAATGGTAGGATTGATTACTTATCGCTGTTCCATCGTCCTGTGCAACCCAACCTTTGTTCTGCGTTGCAGTTCTCGAATAAACAATTCACGCCTGTCAGAACTTGCTGACAAGCCCGATATGGTACCTTAATTGGCTTCAAGCTGCCGGCTGCTGACAGAGGAATTCCAGGGTCCCCCGAAGGCTGAGACAGGCCCTTGGGGCTTTGGTGGCTGACGAGGCATCCTGATCCGGAAGGGTGGTCGGCACGCACCAATGGAGCTCTCTCCGCTACATAGGAATAGCTCGGAACCCTTGGGGAGCTGGGGTTTGGAAAGCTGGAGCTTGGGGGAGCTCGGCCACCACCAAACCAGACCAGACCTGAGCGAGCGATACATGATTCTGCACCATGGTGATGGCTGCCAACGACATTCTGACAGAGCCATCGGTGTCGACTCCGCCCTGGCTCTCTGTGTCGTCCCCGTGATGCTGTTCCACACAGCCGGTCTAGGCCATCCCCAAGCCTTGGCTGATCTGGCGGCGAACAGACGGGCGAATGGCAGCTTGTCCGCTGTTGACCAGAACCCTCCATCATCAGCGGCGCTGGATAAGCGTTGAAGTGATGGGAGTTGTTGAGCGGCGGCGCGACCCCCCATAGCGCAGGGCACGGGCGTTGAAGGCTGCCAGACGCCAGATCAGATGCCAGTCACACTCTGTCTAAGACCAGCCGGCGGTGAAGCGGCACGCTCAGTCGTTCATCTCCACAATATGTTCCGTGCAGGAGCAAGAGACAATGATGCTGCGTATATTCGCACGTGTATCGCGCTCAATGGCTAGATCTGACGTGAAGTGAAGACGGCGGCTGCGGAAATTGGTCGTCTGACAAGAGTGTCGAAGTTTTGGCGACATGGCCGCAGAACAGGCCGATGTTTGTTTGAAGAAAAAAAAAACCCCCCAACGACAATCTAGCTCATGGATTTGTTCCACGAGCAACAGAAAGTGATGGACGGGCCGGCGCCAGCCCACCTGTTCCCCCGCCCACGCCGCGGTGGGCTGCAGCTACCGGTATGCTGTACATCAGGGTGCAGTAGTCAGTGTGTGTACGAGTTCATATGCAGAGGGTTTGAGTGTGCAGTGTGGAAGGATGGATGGATGGATACCGCGGACGGATGCAGAGCTATACTTTGCATTGCGGGCAACCAGCCAAGCTGCCGCTGCAGCAGCTAAACTGCTACTGTAGCACTACTGTACGTGCGGCACAACCATGTTTCTGATGCTCTGCCAGATTGGCCAGCTCGACCACCTACCGTAGCTTCTACGGCCAGGGTCGTTCAGAGCTCCAACAGCTCCCCCAGTAATTGCAACTGTCGATGGAGAGCTGCTCCAGCTTCGTGCAGGAGTAGTCACGCAGCCGCGACAGACGAAGTGGGGACTTGGAAAGCTCTCGACAGAGATTCTCGTGTCTCGCGTTGCTGTCCCGGACGACGACACGGACGGCACGACAACATCAGCATCAGCAGCACTCAGCCAGGATTAGAGCTCCACCCGCAATGGCCTGGTCAAGGACATGTTTGTATGGTGATTCTCGGGTACACAGAACCCCTCTTCATTACCAAACCATGCAGCATCCCCAGCTCCCCTCAACATGCCCGCTTCTTAGGGGTCCTTTTGTTTACTTTGGACTGTTCTTGGACAGCTCGACACCATTACTCGGTCGGCAGCCTTGACGGACAAATGGATGTCCGTCCTTGATCACGGCCTATGTCGAGTTGAAGGTAAGCTCGACCTTGTTTGTCGCCTTATGGGTGATGGAATGGCCCTTGAAGAATTCCTCGGGGTCAGGGACGCGTACGGATGAGGCTTCCGAATTCCAGAATGGAAGAAACGGGGGGGGCTCACAAAGTTCTTGATTTCGCCAAAGGGCGGGCTGATGCCATCGTCAACCCTGTTTATATCGAAAGCGCACCCTGTCTACCTCCAGTCAGCAATTTGAGGTTGCTCGGTTGGAGGTGGGGAGAAAAAGTCGGCTACCGGGGGCGCGTCCGCCAAACCAAGCAAGCCACTTTCACCGAGCCCTCGACAAGTCGCGACATGGGGATACTACCTGCTGTACGAAGTATGAATTACGCCCAACTGCCGATTCCGTCTCTCTAGCCCGCTAGCTGCCATTGGCCCACGAGTGACTGGCTTCTTGACGGTACCTAGTTGCGAGTCGAAGGTTTCAAGTCAAAGCGTATGGTGCACGGGCATCCGCACCTGTCGGTCGTTGGTGAAGGCAGCGCGGGGAGAAATCCCAAAAGTTGACTAACAGTAGCTGACGGGCCATCACCTTTTGGGGCGCCTGTCTAGTTATTCGGATTGCGCCTCAAACCTTGTGACGAACGTCAGAAATTCGGCCGAGGCCTACGAAGTACTGCTAACCGAGCTGGGCGTCACGGTGAGCATCCCCGGTTCGACAAGATGGGTCTCCTTTCGCGTTGCTCCATCAATCGCACGAGCTTCACGCCAGCATGGGTCCAAGACGACAGGCTGTCAGAAGCTACACCTCCTGATGAAGATTATTATCCAACGGCAAAATAGACATGCGTCATCCGAAGTGTCCAAAATCCCAACACTACAAAACATCAAAAGTGAAAAAGCAAAGCCCAACCGAGAACCCCCTCCCTCCCCTCAACATATTTGTCGTCCAAGCGGTCGGAGAGTTACTGACATAAGCTCAAGCACAAGATGCGATGGCGGGTGACACGGCTACGTTGTCGTTGTGGTGTGCATGCATCTGTGTGTTGGGCGATCGCGATTCGGCTCTCCAGACGCGAGAAGGGAATTCGAGAATCAATGGCCACAAGCAGAATGACGGAGAGGAAACCCACCATGGCATTCAGGCATCTTCCCATGGTGAGGGGCATGGTCTCACCCTGGGGTTCTGCACATTGCGAAAGAGTAAAACATAAAGAGATAACAAGGTCACCCCACCAGCATTGCCGTTGGGCTACGGGCTGCGTAGACGGCCGGTAGGTATGTATGGGCGAGTGAGCGACGACGTAGAGGGCGGTGCAAAAATCACATCTGGATGAGTAAATCATCGATCTCGCACCTCCCGCCCCGATCACTCGCGGCGGGCGACGTTAGTTCCGGCCCTACAACAGACGTCATCCCTTCGGATTCAAGCCTGGCAGTGATCGTCATCGCGCAAGAAACCCCCCCCCCCCCCTCCCTTCCCTCCTGGCCCGCAGACCCTCTTCCCCAAGAACCAAGACAAGAAGCCGAGAGTAGTTCGCCTCATTCATCTGTATCGAGATCCTGCTCAACCGGGCCGTCATTCTCAGGTGGTCGTTTCGTCGGGGTTTTTTTTTCTCTGGGGCACTGGCACAATTCAAGGCATCAGTACCATGCCAGTGGCTCCCGATGTCGATTTCATGGCCAATTTGATGGCCATCGTTCGTACCCGAAAGCAGGGCAACAATAACAACAACAATAACAACAACAACATAATGCGCACCATCACAGCACCATCATCACGGACAAACATGTCGGTCAGTCTGACGCCTGACCGGCGAGCCCACCGATAAACCGGATTGGATGGCTTCGCCTTGTTTGTTTACCCGCGCGTACGAGACCTTGGTCGTTTGGGCGCTACAAGGGCGCACGATGCGTACCGTACCTGGGTTAGGCAGTGTAGGACCGATGAACCCGCCTTGCGCTATCGAAGATTGCCTGCATGGCGAGGGACAACAAGGCGTCGCAAACAATCCAATGAGGCGGCGTGATGGTATCGGGAGTTTAACGAGCTCAACCTTTAGCTCCGGGTTTGGCGCTGACAGACAGACAAGCGTCCGCCAAGACAGGCGCGCGATGGATGCAAGCCGAAGCCGCGTGACCGACCGACCCCTCCCGCGATGGCGGTTCCCCTCGGTGTGTTCCCCCCCTCTCTCTCAGCTGTGCCTCGTCGTGCACGGAGCCTGTCACTTGGCTCCCCTCCCCTTCACCCATTCTTTGCTTCTCACTTCTGTGCCCCTCCTTCTTCTGCCTTTCAGGAAGCCCATCCCACGATCAAACACGGGGATTCGTAGACAGGTAGGTAGGTAGGTAGTGCAAGTCGGCACTTCAAGTCGCGGGCAACGCAGAGCATAGGGAATGACCCCTCCTTTTTTGCCTCGTTCCTTTCTTTTCCTTTCTTAAACCCTCACTCTACGGCCGACTCTCCCTATCATGCTTCGACGTTTGAGGATTGTCCCTCCTAACCAGTGCTAGAGTACCGTTTGACGCCGCAACGGGGCTTTCCCCCCCCCCCCCCCCCCCTTTTTTTTTTCCGTTTTTCCCCTCATCTTTTTCTTTGTCCCATTCTCGTTGGTACGGTTATGGTGAGGGTAAGGGGAAACCGCGGGCGCGGGCGTTAAGGGACGCCCTGGCGTTGCAATGCGGGCAGAGATGGCGAAGACCTAGTACGGTACGGATACTCTTCTCTCCTCTCGGGTGCTTACTCGGCACTCTTCTGCCCCCCAGGTAGTAGGGGGCTCCTCGTTTTTTTCGTGGCGGGACACTTTGTTTACAAACTGCGGGCTCGCGACTCATGTAAACAATGGGCCTCTGCAGACCCTGCTCCCGACATCCCTGCTCAAACGCGAAATCACGTGCCTGGCGGCAAGGATGTCGGTCGTCCTCCGGGGTGTGACGTCTTCGCTCTAGCCGCCCGTCACCCAAGCCTTTGGCAGCTGGCACTGCGGTCGGGTTGGCGAGCTCGGTGATGATGGTGGGGGTGTGTGGGTCTGTGCACAGAGTGGGGTGGGGGTGGGGTGGGGGTGGTCTTGAAGGAGGAGCGGGGGAACGTGCACAGGAAGGAACACGAACCAGGAACCAGCAATACATAGATAGCATCAGCAGGCATCAGCAAGCAAGCATCAGCAGAAGAGAAGCAACACAGCAACAGGAAACGTCGGGCAGTGGAGCTTCACCTCGTGGGCTCGAGCGGGTTGGTTGGGCTTGGGTTTGGGTTTGGGAAGCTCGCCATCCCATCTTCCCTCACATCCGATACTGTAGTGTACCTACCTACCTACCTACCTACTGTACGGATGGATACCTACTCGACTTGCCTTGCCTTGCAGTGAGTGGTGGAGTTGGCACGACTCGGGTGCAGCGTACGGATACTCGATGCATGTTGGTCTCGGTGTGCGGACCAATGACGATTTCGTCTCTCGTATCTGTCTGGGCAGCTCCGCGTTGCTTGCTTGCTTGCATCATCGCATCACATCACATCATGGCACCGCCGGGATTCCAGCGAGTCGAGACGAGAACCCTGGCATCCACCTTCTCCCCTTGGAAATGGAGTCGCCGGCTGCTGCTATACTATCGTCGTCGTCTGCGGCAAGGCTGTCGAGGGGAGGGATCCTGACTGCTTACCCCTCCTTCACTTTTGCACCACTCCCGTCATCACCAGCTCCTCCGAAATACCTGGGTGTTGCTAGGCCGAGACCGAACCCCCCTCCCACACGGAAGGAAAGGAAGGCATACATGGGTTATTCTGACCTCAGCTGGGACTCGACGAGGTTCCCCGCTTTGTTGCCCGTCGGAGGAGAGGGCGGGGTGAGGAGAGCTTCTATTCTGAGACGCAGCAGCAGCAGCAGCAGCAGGGCAACATGGCTGCAAGCAAGCGCAGTCAGTCTTACTGGGATGGTTATTCGTAGTTACCTACTCCGTACTAAGGCTTCCGAAAACCCCCCAATGTCGAACGTGTTCATGCCGGGTCAGCTGTTTTACCCTGCCCAAGTCTACGACGCGACGATCCCACGGCTGGGTCGAAACAACGCCGCCGTGCATACGAACCAGGGGGGGGTGGGCAAGGGGACGGACTGACGGTTTCCCATTAATTGCGTCCTGGCCGCCCGACTCTTTTATTTCCATTTCCTTCCTTGAGGGAGAGCCCGCCGCACACCGATGTCTGAAACGGACGATATCACCCGGCTGAGCCGTGTGTTCTCGATATGTCGCGTTGCCGAACAACGGGAATGATGCGTTGCTCCCTCCGTCTGACCGAATGGACTGGGCCTCCTTTTCCCCAAGGGCTCCGCCCTTGACGCAACGAGAAGCACCCAGCGCGCGCGAGAGAGGCCGGAACAAAACAAAAAAGCATAAACACGAGCAGAAAGCAGCAGCAGCAGCCGATGTCGCAGCATCGTAGGTACGAACAGAATAGTGAGCCGGCCTTAGTGAGCCTCAAGTCGCCGCGCGAACTGAGCTCTCTCTGCCATTAGCAGGGTGCGGACCGCCGCCGTTCACCCTGTTCGGAACCATGTCAAGCAAAAGCATGAAGCGCTGTGCATTGCGCGTCGGATTGATTTGCATATCCCATTCTCAAACAGCGAATGCATCCAACCCCCC
>MU843514.1:0-156313 GCA_030867255.1 Colletotrichum somersetense | reverse complement strand
GGCCGCGATGCGAGCGACTACCCTATGCACCTATGCATAACCCCTTTTGGAGACGGACGCTCGGCGCGCAGCTCAAGTCGTTGATTTCTTTGTTTGTTTCGAATCTCTAGTTGATGACCATGTGTGACAGACGGCGGAGGGTCCGTCGTTTAGGGGGTTAAGGGGCGGAGGATGGCGGACGGGATCCCCTCACGGGCTACCTGGCCGGCGCCTGTGACGGCGTGCGTCATCGGTTGCCGTTTCTACCCGCATGCGTTTGTGGCGGCGGCCGGGCTGCAGGTTGGATGACCGTCGATGGGAGCCATCCTCCGGCCGCTGAGCTAAAACATCAAACATTCCTCCACGAGGGGTGCAGCGACAAAGACAAAGAAAAGGAGACAAGGGGGGGTGGCGAGAGCTGTGGAATGGTGATGACATGGTAGGAGAGACAGAAACTCCCAAGGTTCACACACGCACACCCCATCCTGAGCTGGCCGGATCAGAGTCCGAGGTTTGTCATGTCTTGCTATTCCCTGATGGGCATCAATCGCGTCGTAGGCCTCTTGGTCTACCGTTCCTGGAATCCGTCCGCAGTAGTTCTGTTGCGCGAATCACGGGAGCCGGGTGTAAGAGGCTTCGCTCCACCTCCACCCCCTTAGCCGTCGTTCCAAGGCGTCTTGCCCCTGGGTTTGGGATGCATCTTCGTCGTTGCTACCCACCCCCTGACCCCTGAGTTTTGACTCCAAGAAACCCCGGGCTCTCTTGTCACCTCCATGCCGCGGACGCGGAACCGGAACGCAGAGGCGGCGCCTCGCCGAAGACGGCCTCGTACCAGCGTACCAGGCGCCCGCAGCCGTCCTCATTGGCGTTGGCGTCGTCGGCATCGTTGCTACCGCCGGCGGGCACCTGGGACGCCGGGCTGCAGGCCTTGGCTGCCAGCACGACATCCCACATGCGACGCTCGACGTCGAAGCCGCTGTCCTCGACCAGCTGGCCCCCTCCCCCCGGGCCCCACAGCCGGCCGGCCCTGCCCTCCTCGTCGAGGCGGAACATGGGGTCCGAGGCGGCGCCGACGGCGCCGACGTCGAGCTTGAAGAGGTTGTGGTGGATGAAGAAGGTCTTGGCGGCCCTGCGCCGCGACTCGTCCGGGTCCTCGCGCGCGTGGTCGCGGGCGGCGGTGGCGTTGAAGAGGCGGAAGTCCTCGGCCGGGTCGGCCTGGCGCATGGTGGCGGTCTCGAAGGAGCCGTTGATCCAGCGGCCGAGGACGGTGACGGGGGTGCGGACGTCCCAGAAGGGCCGGGCCAGGGCGGCGGCGGCGTGGAGGAAGGTCTCCTTGTCGCCCTCGCCGGGGGCGCCCTGGGAGAGGAGGGGGTAGAAGCAGTCCGGGCCGAACCAGTTGTAGTAGGTCGCGAGTAGGAGGTCGTCGGCGTGGGTGGCCTTGTCGTACAGCAGGATCCCGGATTCGGAGCTGCGCCGGGTGAGGGGCCGCGGGGGCGGGAGGGTGGAGTTGGCGATGCGGTAGTAGCTGGGAGACGCCGTCTCCAGCCAGAAGTCGGGCCAGGTGACGAGGCCGTGGGAGGCGAAGGGCTCGGAGGTGAAGAGCGGCTCCGGGTCGTGGATGGGCCAGGCATCCGAGTCGAGGTAGAGGGTCTGCTGGAAGGGGGAGAGGAGGATGGAGAGGACCTTGTACTGGTAGTGCCTGATGGCGGCGGCGTTAGTGTTGCTGGCAAGGAGGAGGTCTTCCACGACGAGGCACTCCACGGCCATCCGTCGGAGGATGCCGTCGCAGAAGCCGGCGGCGGCGGCCCGCTCGGCGCGGGTGTCGAGGAAGAGGTGGACGGGGAGCCGGGAGCCGGAGCGCCGGAGCATGAGGATCGAGGTCAGGGCGGTGCCGAGGTAGCCGCCGCCGGCGGTCATGATGACGCCGCGGGTGCCTTTCCAGTAGGGTAGCTTCTCGGACAGTGTGGACCTGACGGCGGACACGAAGGCGGCGTGCCGCGCGGTGAGGGACTCGAGGGAGGCGTCGTCGAGGGCGATGCGGTTCCGGCGCGGGGCATCGTTTGTGATGGCCTTGGAGGAGGGGCTCGAGTCGAGCTCGTCCGCGGAGAGCGGGGGGCCGATGGTCGCGCGGAGGGGGGAGGGGAGGGCGGGTTCGGCGGCATGGAGAGCGGTCTGGAGGGATTTCCAGAAGACCTGGACGGGCACCGACTCCAGGTGGGAAGCCGCCGAGGAGTGGTCCTGGCCGTCATTATGTGTTGGGAAGTTGGCATTATAGGGGAGGAGGGTCGAGGGAATGTGGAACGAGTGAATGTGTGCCAGGAGGAGGAGGCCCAGGACCGGGGGCACGAGGTAGAGCCATAGCGGCCTCCGTCGTTTCGTGGGGAAGAGGACTGCTGCCAGTGACATTGTGTCGTCGTGGTGCTTGGCTTGTTGTTTCGATACTTTGATCTGGTAGGTTTCAATTTCGGAGACTCTGGAGACAAACAACAATTGCGTCGCCGCGCAAGCAGAAAGCCCAGAATTGGTGTGATTGGGTGATTAATGACAACGGTACGGTAAGATGCAGATTGTTATAGGTGAGGAACAAGCTGTCACCATATCGCCGTTGACGTCGACGCAGCGATTCTTTTTCTTTTGCCCTCAGGGCCGTTGCTGGCGATGACTGGACAGTTTAGGGGAGCACGACAGGCTACCTCATCTCTTTGAGCGGTCGGTCGAGAAGAGAGAGCGACACACACGCTGGGCCGGGGCGGCAGGACAGCAAGGCGATGGATATATAGCAAACGGCAGACAGACGGTGGTGAGGGTGACGAGGATGGTGTGGGCGGGCGAATATGACCACATGCACGGGAGATTTCCACCCCTGTCCGACTTTGATTTGCGACTACATACGGAAGTACAACCCGTACGTCCCCACGAGCTGATTTCGTGCCGTTCGTATCCACCAAGACACGATCGTACGTAGTACATGTACGTGCACACTTTGGAGGAGCAGGGAAAGGGAAAGGGAAAGGTTGAGGTGGCGTTTAGTTTGCTGTTTTTCTGCTACAGAAAACGCTCCATCAGGGTCCAAGAAGAGGTCTTCTCTCGTTCGTGGAGCCCTGGGGAGGCAAAAAGGCCATGTTTGCACTCAAAGGGGGAGGTGTGTATGACATTTGGCAGGTTTGCGAAATCGTTTGTGCGGAGGAAACATAGAAAAAGCAAGCAGATAGAGAGAAGTTGCAAAAGCCTCCGGGACATTCATCGCGAACCGAGCACTTTCCAACATAGTCTTCCTCGCTCCCTCGCGTGTTTGGTGGTCTTTGCCTCTAGCACCCAGAGTGGCCGGCGGGGGGTTCTCTCCCTCTTCTAGAAGGCTTGAGGCATCAGCACGGTAAGTAACAGGCAGGGCGGCGAGAGGTATTGAAGAGGAACGAACAAGGTATGTTAGAGGCTCCTGACTGGCCCGTCGTCACTGGCGTGGGAGGCGGGAATACGAGGTTCGCGGCCGACGTTGGGAAAAGCCTACTGACTGGCATGCACGCTGGGGCACACGTACATGGTGCGGAACCATCCATCCCAGGCCTGCTGCGTAGGTTGTGCTCACGAGGACGACACGAAGAGCGGTTGTTCAGCGAGTCCTCTATCGTGTGTGTGGTGGTGTCTTTTCAGCTTGTGTCGGGCGAAAGAAAAACTTCGTATTTGGGGGGCCGATGAGTGAGCGACGGTGTTAGACATGCCTACCCCTGTCATGGCCAGTCCGGGGGGCCCATGGAGCTCACGGAGCTAGAGAGAGGGAAAGGCAGGTGGCAGATGGCAGAATTGGGCAGGGTGCCATGTCTGCGAGGCACAGATGACATGGTGTGATTAATATTGCCTGGCATGGCCAGTCGATTTGCAGATTTCCGAAATTGGCGCCATGCGGGCTGACAGGTCCTATCCTAGGCCGAAGAGGATGATTTCCATGGTGGTGCGAATGGGTGGGATGAGTAGCAGGTCGGACCCAGAGAGAGAAAAAGAGATGACGGAGATCCCGGGCGTCTGGAAAGCTGGGATTTGACTTTGAGATATACGTGATACAGTACTCTGCACTTCCTGGGCACACCAACGAGGTACCTAGGTAGGTTAGTAGGATGTACATCGTAACTTTGATGGGAGGGAGGGCACAGACGGGAAGAGGCGGAACAGACGATCATGATGAAATAGAAAGGTACTTCTCCTAAGATTAGGGTGCAGCGAGAAAGAAGGTACATGATTAACCGCCAGATAAGCACTGGATCAGTGGACGGGTAGAAGTGGATACCTACGCGCAGGGGCACAGCCCCCACCAACGGCGGGGCGTGGGTGAGGTGAGGTGGTGATCTGCTGGTGGTCGAGGCGGTCAATGCCGGCAGAATCTTTTTTGCCCTCTAAACTTTTTGAACGGCACCCTAGCGGCGATCAGTGAGTGCATTTGCGACGGCCCAAGAAAAGAAGAAGAGGGGACAGAAAAAGCAATCATTCGAGTTGGTCCCATTGGTGGCCCGAACAGCATTTTCAAGCGGCTGCGGCATAAAAATAAAATAAAAAAGGTGTCAATTGACGCAGAAATCAATACGACAGACACAATATGACCAAGACGGCGAGCGCAAAGCGCAAACGCGCCGAGAGGGAAGCCCTCAAGGCCGCCCAGTCCAACAAGCGCGCAAAGGGCTCCCACGACGCCTCGGCCGACGACAGCAACTCCCCCGACCCGAATGACGCCGCCGCTCGCGGTGCCAATGGCCCCAGGCTGCCCAAGATGCTCCAAGAGAAGAAGCTCTTCGTCGAGAACTCGGTGGGCAAAGACCGCCTGCGCGAGGCGAAGCTCTACGACCTCCTCAGCAGCGAGAACGAGACGGACCGCCTCGAGGCTGCCAGCGCCATCATCTCCAGCCTCCTCGACGGCGAGGGCGTCACCGAGGCCGTGCTACAGCGCCACCTCGACTGGCGCCTATTCCGCGGTCTCGCCAGCGGCAGGGCCGCCTCGAGGCTGGGCTACAGCGTCGTCCTGACGGAAATCTTGAGCCAGCTCCTCGGCCCGCCGAGAAACCTGAGCCGCGACAAGTACCCCGGCCTGACGTTTGATAAGGTGCTGGGGATGCTTATGGAGAGGACACACGTCGGCGGCAATATGCCGGGTCAGGAGGAGCGGGACCTGTGGTTCGGCCAGCTGTTTGGGCTCGAGTGCTTCGTGCGCGCCAGGGTGCTGTTCACACCGGACGAGGGCCCCGACAGGTGGAACGAGGTCCTGAGGCTTCTGGTGAAGCTGGGGAACAAGAAGGTCTGGCTGCGGCCGCAGTGCGGGTGGGTCGTGGCCCAGGCGCTCACGCAGCTGGACCGGGACCGCGTCGAGATGGTTCTGCAGCAGCTTGTCGAGCTGGGCTGGGCCAAGACTCCAGAAGGCGTCGGCATCTGGCTCGTCGCCTTCGAGCAGTGCCCTGACCTGAGCAGCGGCGACCAGTCCAAGCACCATCACCCTCTCTCGTCGAGGAACCTGGGCGAGCTTGCCGCTATCCTGAAGGAAAGTGGCCAGGACGACGTGGAGAAGCAGCAGAAGCAGCAACAGCAGCAACAGCAAAGAAGAGGGGGCGGCTTCAGCAAGAACAAGCAGGCCAACTGGACGCCCCAGCTTCACTTCGTTTGGGATCTCATTGTGCGTCACTTCTTGCGCAGGGGCCCCGAGCATGTCGACGAGTTCAGGGCCTTCTGGCAACGGGTTGTTGATGGTGGGTTCTTCGACTGCTCGACTTTTCTGGAGACGAGACTAATCAGCATTGTACAGACAACTTCTTCGCAAAGACCGCCACCGAGGGACAAAAGTTCAGGGGCTTCCTGGTTTTCCAGAAGATGCTCCAGAGCTACGCCGACATCGACGACCTCCTTGATATTCTCTTCAGCAGGAACCTGATGACCTGTCTCATCAACCAGGCCGCGCAGGAGGACCGCTTCCTCCACCGCGCGGCTCTCAAGACCTGCAAGGTTATCGAGGAAACGTCTGCGGCGCACCCCGAAGCCACCGGTATTATCCTCGACAATCTGATCAATAACAACGGCCTGTACCGATTCGACGTCATGACCAAGAGCAAGACCGTCGACAAGATTCTCCAGCACGTAAAAGCCGATACGGGCGAGGATGTCATCCAGGTCCTGAGTGGGCCCGTCATGAAGACCTCCACCACGTCGTACGTCGAATGCCCCAAAACCTCATTTGTGGCTTGAAACTGACAATTGCCACAGAAGGGACATCAACGCGGTCAAGCTTGACCTCCGCGTCTACATCGAATACATATTCCGCCTGACCACCTCGGCACCTGAGGTCGCGCTGCAAGAGCTGACTTCGCTCGCATACGCAAAGCCCATCTGGATCCCGGAGAACGCGCACTCTCTGGTGACGGAACTTAGCAGAAGCCGTCTCCAGTCCGCCTTCGCCAAGCTTTCGCGCAAGACCGAGGACTCGAACTACCTATGCACCGCAGTCCTGTCGATCAACCCAGAGTACATTCGCATGGAGGGCGAGATGAAGAAGGAAGTCAATTCGGCACGCAAGCGCTTGGAGAAGCTCATGAAGACGAGCACCTCTGCGGGCGAGAGCGCCTCGGACGAGCTCAAGATTGCACAAGGTCTGGCTCTCCTCCACGCCATTGCCATCTTTCAACTTTACAACGAGGAGCCGGACGCGTTCCAGCTTCTGAGCGACCTGAAGGAGTACCAGACTCGTCTCCAGACGGATGAGGAGGGCGCCGCGGAGTTTTTGGTCGAGATTCTGCTGTCTCTTGTCTCTCAGCAATCCTCGCTCTTACGAGAGATCTCGCAACGGGTGTTTGGCAACTTTACCACTCGGGTTTCTCCCAAGGCACTGGAGCTGCTATTGGACGTCCTCTCCGCCGACGAGAGCGCCAAGGGCCAGCAGTCACTGTTCGATGATGTAAACGAAGACGATATGGATGGCGAAGACATGGAGGACGACGGCGAAGACGATTCCGACGACGAGCTCGGCTCCGACGTCGAAGTGGACTCGGACGTTGAGTTTGTCGGCCTCAACACTGGCGACGGCGAGGAGGAGGACGAGGATGAGGATGAAGATGAAGAATCGGGATCGGACGAGGAGGCCGACGCTGAAGATGGCAAGAACCTCGAGGCCCTTGACGACGCCCTCAGCAAGATCCTCAACAGCCACCGGCTCGACAAGGACAAGGACGCCGAGACCTCAGACGATGACTCAGACATGAGCGACTCGGACATGCTGGAACTGGACAGCAAGCTGGCCGAGGTGTTCAAGCAGCGCGCCAAGGCGGCGCCGAGCAAGAAGAAGGAGCGCAAGGCCGCCAAGGAGTCCGTCGTCAACTTCAAGCGGCGCGTGCTGGACCTGCTCGAGATCTACGTGAGGAACGAGGCGGCGAACCCGGCGGCCCTCGCCGTCCTGCAGCCGCTTCTGCAGCTCGTCCGCACGTCGACCATCAAGACGCTCTCCGACCGGGCGTTTGAGCTGATCAAGGACTACCAGAAGAAGCTGCGCAAGGCGCGTTCCGGGGCCGGCGGCGGCAGGAAGGAGGACAAGAAGGTCGACAGGGAGGAGGCGCTCGAGGTGCTGATGGGCGTGTACGAGGAGCTGAAGGCTGGCGAGACCAAGGCGCACGCCAGGGCGGCGGTGCCGGCGTGCCTGATCGCGGCCTCGAGCGTGTTCCACGCCGGCAAGGGCGACCGCGCCGCCGTGGACGCCGTGGTCGGGAACCCCGGGGAGGGCTCGGCGGTGCAGGAGGAGATGAAGAAGGCCTGGGACGAGTGGTGCAGGAACCACGAGGCCCTGAAGAAGAGGGCCGCCGCCGCCGCCAATGCTGCTGGAAAAAGCAAGTAGAGCAGAGAAAAGGGAAGAGCACCGGACAAGACTATGGCGTGGTACCAAAGGATTCATTGTCGGCGCACCGGGCATGGGATAGGGAAAGAAAAAAAGAACCGATTCGAGGCACTTGAAGCAGTAGCCATTGATAGGCCTTAGGAAGGTTCTGGGCTTGAGTTACTGTTCGTATATAGTGTCATCAGATTCTATTCATACTGTTTAAGCAACTTCTACGGATCATATTGACGAAATCCACTTCGACCAGGCTGCTACGTTAATTTACTTGAGCAGAGCGGCTCGAGGCATCCGGGCCATCCTGGGTATGATGATGGATAATATGGGTGTTCCTTAGAGCAACTCACCCTTCCTCCCCTTCAACCATTTCTTAATGATGAGTCTTCATCACCTGAGCGGAAAGCAAACATTATTCCGGCAGGGTTTGATGCAGAGTTCAAATGAAGGGGAAAATCACGCCCCGTCTACGCGGGTTCCGGCTGAGCGAGGTGCTATAGAGGGGTGCGGGCGATGGTGGCGACGGCGGCAGTGGTGATAGCGCTGGAACAGAAACCAGTCTAGGCTGAACACGGGGGATCAGAATAGCGGCCCGAGCAGTCTCTGGCGGCCAAAAGATGATGGGCCCGTCAGGGCAAACGTCACGAGAAGAGTCACAAGGAGGTGCATAGCCACGACCGTCTCCAAGGTCAGGGGGCTGATACCGAGGCGAGGTGGGCGAGGTGGGCGAGGCAAGTTCTCGTGAGGGAACGGGGGTGTCAGAGGTGCCCAGCTTCCCTTCTGAGAGGGACTCATCTGGGTCCGGGCCGCACGCAACCAGGAGGTCCTGCGAGCCGTCATCATCACCAGTGGCAACCGGACGATCCGATCCGTCGTGGAGCAGAGACATGCGGTCGGGGTTGCGGACGACCAGCTGGCCTCTGTCAAGGTCGAGAAGGCGAGTCGCGGCGGCCACGGAGAACTCAAAGTGGTCGAAGACCACGCCGAAGGTTTCGCCTTCGGAAGGACAATCCTGCTCCAAGTCTGGGCTTGGGTTATTTGTCTCCTCCTCCGTCGTCGTTGTGGCCATCGTAGTTGTCGTCTTCTTCTTCTCCTGCGCGAGCACCTTGCGGTCGAGGTACTCGCTCCAAGCCGGCCTGTCCTCCACGCACGGCACGCCGGGAGGGGGGAACGGTTCCTGACGATACTCCAGGACCTTTCCGAGGAGGTAGGTGTTGTCCAGGGCGTCGCAGAAGCGGCTGCACAGACGGCGGAGGCGTGCGTGTGTGGAGAGCTTGGCCATGGGTGCTTGCTGCCCTGCGCCTGAGGGCTTATGTTTGTGGAAGTCGTGTTTTGTGTAAGTGTCAATCAGAAAAGTGGTGTGACGGACTGACGGACCTCTGTCAACTGCAAGTGAAAACATATAGACATTAATCCTTATAGAAAAATTAGGGGAGACCTCTGGCTACTTAGGTTGTTCAGCAGGCACTCAAGTTCCCTGACGGTGAATGAAGGACTTGTTCAGGTACAAACAAAGCATTGTTCAGTGAGCCTGAACGCTGCCTAGATCTCCAGTAGCACAGTATGGTTGAGGTTGCCCAAATTCTTAATTTTTGCTTCTCCAGTCAAGAACTTTATCCGAAGATTGCTGGGATTAGTACCTGCTGCCTAGGAGAGACATTGAGAAAACGCTGTTCCAAGAAGTATAAATGGGCAGATTGCCTAAATAGTAAGCAGCAAGTTTGATTCTAACCTTTACATGAGTGCTAGCCCTCCAGCGGATCATGAGATGAGTGAGTTTATGTGGGTTCTCTGTGTTAATTTATGATTGTGGTAAATTAGTTTCGTAAATGTAGCCCAGCTACGACCGCTAATGTCCGGAAGTAGGTCAATGATGAAAACCAACTCTGGCATCCGTTGTGGGGCCGTGCCCGGGCCGCATCCGGGCCGCATCCCGACCTCAACAAAGCCTCAAATTACTGATGTTCATGCCATATGTACATGACTTGTAAGAATTTATAAATTAAAATCAATCTATGGCCCAGTGTCTCACATAATCATCCACCAAGCATAGCAAAAGGCAGGAAACTAATTGATTAATGCGCGGTGGAGGTGAACATTGCATCAAATCTTACATGCCGCTCCATGCATTTCTGTAATTACTTCAAGGTCTTGAGGAACCATAGTATTAATTTCATGGTCGGCGCAGATGTATTGTTTATTTCCTGTCTATGTCCTGCCTCTAACATATCTATAATGACTCCATCACTGTGAGCTCTCCGGCGACTTCTCCCAATTAAGGTTTCATAACCCGGGAAGACCATAATCATTGTATTTACAGTCATGCATTACGTCAATTAACCTCCAGACCGACCAGAAATTGTGAGGTGAATGGCGACCTGTTGTTACATGGAGTTTCTTACGACAACGAGGTTTGGTATGTTTTGATGGATTTCGGGGTATGGCTGTGTCAGGGTTGTAAGGGCCAGAACGTGTGAACTTGGGATGCTCCTCTGCGTTGGATGTACTTGCGGGAGTTCATGCAGCTCAGGCAGAACTGAGTTCATAATCGACCTGCCAAGGTGTGTTGCAGGTATACGACGGTCCTGAAGGGAAATTGATCCAGAACTGAAGCCCCGTACCTGTTGTTCTCGGGAGTTTTGTATCTCAAGTTACACAGAGTCCGGCCGGCTGTGTCGGTCTTGCTTGTAAAACGTCGTCCTGAGATCTCGAGGAGGCCGAGGCCACGACAATACAAGGGCTGTTTGTGGCTGAGGTGGAGAGTGTCGCGAGCATCGATACTACTGTCCGAAGAGGTTGATGCTTGACAGCACATGAGAACTAGCGATGAGATATGCGATAGAGCTCGAGTCTATACGAAATTCGGATCGCCCGAGGGAGGCCACCGCCGCCAGGCGGCGCAGCATGGAAGGGGCCAAACGAAGCGATAAAGTCTACGCATCTGTACAAAGGAGTTGTCCAATGGAACAGCAACGTGTTGTTTCCGGACAAAGCGTCGAAGCTTTCCTGGCAAGGACATGCGACGTGTCCTTTGAGAGTGGAGAAAGCGTAGGACAAGATGCTATGGGCTTGCAATGTCAATCGTTTCCAGCTCTCAATGCCGACAATGGCTCTAGTTTTATTCTCCTCCGTATTGCGATACGCTCTGATGGATTATGGAGGTAGGCCACAACAATTCAAAGTTCTCTTGCCCCCTTTCAGAGAGCTAAAGGAGTTCTGTCTGTTCATCCCGTTGTTGATACTCAGCCTTTGTTCCACTATCATGTCAAAGCATAAGCAGGGTAACAGAGTCCTTGTTCTTCACCTTTGCAGATGACGGCAGCTGAATAAAGAGGATCGATTCCCTAACCTCAATTCCAGAAACATCGATTTTGATAAAGTCCGCCGAGTCCACCATGCCCACACACGTTTCTAAACTGCAGAAACCCATCCTTACCAAGCCTTACTCACCATTGCACATCAAGATTTAGAAAAACGGCGTAACTGACAACAAAATAACGGCACACAAGCGCTCCAGAACATCGACATGTGCTTAGAACTATGGCGCAGATACTTTTGTCCCAAGGCGCCGAATCACACGCCGACGAGCGATCTCAACCTCGGGACCGACGCTCATCCTCAGCCCAGGGCAGACGTGATCGGCCACTGTCTGGTCCTAGAATGCGACAACATCTTCAGGGAGAACGAGGAGAGTCCAGAGGATAACGTGGATGAGGGGCGCCAGATCCACTGGATGTACAACCTGGTACGGTGCGCTCACCTCTACTCCCACGAGTGCGCGGGATCGCCTTGCGTGGGCGTGAGGGTTCAACACTTTGACCGTCCATGCCCACACTGCACCGGTGGCATCGACGTGCACGTCAGGGACTGGGGCGAGGTCTTGCACGACGTCTGCTTAGCTTTGAGAATCCCAGCCAGCCAGAGACCACTGGACCCGGAGGTGATACAGAGGTTCGAAGAGTACCGGGAGAAGTACCTGCTCCGGTTGCTCCGGGTGTTCCACGTTGTGCTGATGAAGTCCCTTACGTTAGAGCCTGGTAGCGAGACGTGGAAGTCCTTGATCGAAGTCGCCTGGCCCGAGACCTTCTGCAGGCTGGAATATGGTCACATTGGCCACGGAGTCGTCGCCTGCGAATGCCCGGGGACGAAGGAGGAGTGGCGGACCAACACGGCGCACTCGAAACGGAAGAACGAGGCGTTGGCCTTGCTCGACGGCCTCAAAGACAGGTGCGGGCCCGATGGCGAGTACACCAATTTTTGGTTCACGGAGGGCTTTGGCACAGACCCGAACTGGGAACCGAGTGAGAGGGTGAACGACTTGTACGACAAGTTCGACGACAAAGACGACTTCTTGCCACACCAAATGCCGTTTGTAAACTTCAAGAAGCAGGAGTACGACCAGCGATATTCGATGCTTGAGAAACTGGCGGAAAACTGTCTGAGGCAGTTAAAAGAGAGGGGCAAAGACTACTCCCAAGAGCACCCGCAGGAGGGATACTGGCTGCAGTGCGGCATCATGTGGATGGGATCTGATGATTGGGAGAGGTCACTGGACCGGCGAATGGAGTTCCTGAAATGGGTTTACCAATTCCTCGCGCTCGACGCCGGCCTCCACGTGAACGTCATGATATACCTTGGCTCTGCGCTGCTCGCCATGCTCAACCCTTGGCCCAACTCTCAGAGCGGCTCACACCCCTCGCACCCCAGACTGTATACCCTGGACACGGAATTGGCGGCATACGATGTCCTCCAGGAGTGCATCTGGTGGGTCGAGTTTCTGTGGCCGCTGGATGACAGATTCTATGTGCAGGACAGCTATAAGGAGTCGATTGCCGCTAGCAGCGCGGTCAACCGGATCATCCAGCGCAACAAGGACATTGAGCTACTTGATATGAAGTCGCGCAATCGCACGGCGGCACACAAGACAAGACTATTTATGCTGCCGCCAGAGGTGGCCATTGCGCGGGGCGACGACATTTGTCCCTTGTGTCAGGAGGAATGGGGCCGCTTTCCGTTCCACGAGCCGGTCGAGCTGCCGTGCTGCAACAAGTTCGTCGGGCGCAGGTGTATGAAGCAGTTTCTGGCGTCCAAGCCGGTCCGGCCGGCAGGCGGCGACTACATGAGGCGGGATAAGTGGGTGGCAGAGTTCAGGTGCGCGCTGTGTCGCGAGAGCGTGGGACACCACTTCTCACCGCATTTCTACGGGCATTTGGTGGACGCTCCTCCCAGAGATATTCGTGAGCACAATTTCTATGACGATTTTGTAGGGTTTCAGAGGGGGATAGAGTATTGGCAATAAGTTGGAACCGTGGGACGTTGTGTATTGTATCGTTCAACACCCTTGGACAAACGAGCGAGGAGGGTGGACAATTGAAATTCAAAAGGCGTTTTCGAGGCAAGGCCTAGATCTAAGTCCATGCATTGGCCGTCTTGATTGGTACTGCAGAGACGAATACGATGTGTTATTTACAGAAATCGTCAGGCGAGGTGGGATTTGAAAATTCGAATGCGCTGGTTGGATCGACTTTGTGCATCGTGACAGCCGACATGGTGGTGGTTGTCGTTGTCGTCGTCGTCGTCGTCGGTGTCGGTATCATGGTTAGTGAGACGTGAGAGAAGGGAAAAAGCCGAGGGTGACAGTGGACATGGGAGAAGGAAGATGTTTGTAGCAAACAAGAAGGGAGAGACAAGACAGACAGCCTGACCGGCCAAGACAAAAAAGGAGCACCCGCTCATTCTGGAAGTCTCCTTCCTCTCTTTTGCTCATTCCCCAAGTGTTCCTGCCTCCTGCCTCCTACCTCACCTCACCTCACCTCACCGGTTCCCTTTTGACTTTTTCCTTCTTTGCCGCCCACCATCGACGGCATCACCAGCCAAAAGCTGTCAACCGCGTCGCTTCCAAACAAGAAAGGAATCTCCTCTGGAGGGCCTTTGTGAATCTCAGCCTCACATCTGCAATTTCTGTTGTATGTATCCATACATACCTACCAAGGAAGGCAGTCACAGATGTGCAAAGCATAACATATACTGACTTCACCAGGTCAGCCATTCCAGTTCACAGTTGTAATGGTTTCCTGGGTGATGCTCCGATGCGTTCTGCTTGCCTCTGCCCTGACATAATGCGATCCGCCGCAATGAGGTTGTATCTCCAACCCCATCTCACCGAGGCTCACCTGGTACCGTCCGCAAGGCGGCCATTCGCAAGGCGGATGGCAGGAAAACAAACACAAGAGAAGCGCAAGAGAAGGTTGCCTCATCCAGCTGAGTTTACCTCTGCAGCTTCGTCCTACATACCTAAACTAGGTAGGTAGGTAGGTAGGTATGCGTACAATATTCTGCAACAGAAGGACATCAAAGCAAGCCCACACAAGGGAGCGAGATCTGGATGCATCTTGGCCCAACATGGTCTGGTGCGATTTGCGACACTACCTGGATCCCTGCCCGGAACCGTCTCCTTTTAGTCAAGGCCCTTTTCTCTGCAGGTGCAGGCCCAAACACCCCCTGACACCCTACGACCCTTGGGCCATTGCGCTGCCTCGCACCCCGGCCGAGCCAGAGGCGAAAAAAAAAAGCTCCCTTGCCCACGGGAAATTCCATCTCGTGCATCTCTCCCCCAAGAGACCACATATCCCAATCGCAATTTGCTGGGACACATTTTCCGATTCTTGTCCGTCCGTCACAGCCAAGGCGAAGCGCACTGAAAGGGCCATTGTCAATTCGACAAGTACATTGCCTCAAATCAACCTTGGACGTATTAGAAGAGAGAAAAGGTATGTGGTCAACGCGCCCTGCTTGCTGTCAAGTTGTTGCTTCGCTGGCACATGTTCCCCACGTTGCTTAGTAGGTAGTTTACGAAGAAAGCTCCAAGCTAATTATAACACCTGGCATCCACAGACTCCCGGTTTGACTTCGAACCTTCGGCCATTTCGTGCCGCCCTCCCTTCGTCCACACCAGGCATCAACTGGACTCACCACCGCCGCCGCCGTCGCCATGAAGTTCAGCAGCATTCTGTCCGTCGGCCTGTTGGTCATGTCGCCCCTGGCCGCCGCCTGGAGCAAGGAAGGTGAGCACGCTACGAGACATGCAACTTGACCGCGCAACGTCAGCAGCTGACAAGGTGATGAATGGCCAGATCGCGAGATTTTCCGCATCCGCGACGAGATCAGGGCCCACGAGGCAAACCCCGACCAGACATTCTACGACCTTTTGGGTGTCAAGAACAGCGCCAGCATTGACGAGATCACCAAGGCCTACCGCAAGATCTCTCGCACCCTCCATCCTGACAAGGTCCGCCAGCAGATCATCGCCGAGCGCACCAAGGCTCAAAAGAAGGGGAACAAGGAGCCCGGGGTCAACGTGCAGAAGCCCCCTACGCAGAAGGAGATCAAGGCCGCCGTCAAGATCGCCTCGGAGCGCCAGGCTCGTCTGGGTCTCGTGCGCAAACTCCTCAGCGGCCCTGAACGCGACCGCTACGATCACTTCCTGAGGAATGGCTTCCCGGCTTGGAAGGGCACCAATTACTATTACAACCGCTACCGTCCCGGCCTGGGCACCGTGCTCTTCGGCGTCTTCCTCATGGGTGCCGGCGCATTCCACTACATTGCTCTGTATATGTCTTGGAGGCGCCAAAAGGACTTTGTCGAGCGTTACATCAAGTTTGCGCGCAACGCCGCATGGGGCGACAACCTCAGCATCCCCGGCATCGACTCGACCCCGGCGCCCGCCCCCGCCCAGGCGGCCGACGACGAGGAGGGTCCCCAGCAGCCGATGAACCGCAAGCAGCGCCGTATGCAGGAGCAAGTCGCTCGGAGAGAGGCCGCCAAAGAGCGCGGGGGCCGGTCTCGCAAGCCTGCCGCCGCCGGCAGCGGCACCGCCACTCCCCGTGAGGCATCCGCCCCCCAGAGTGGCCCTACCGGCTCCAAGAAGCGCGTTGTGGCCGAGAACGGCAAGATTCTGGTCGTCGATTCGCTCGGTGACGTCTACCTTGAGGAGCAAGACGAGGATGGCAACACGGAGCAGTACCTTCTTGATGTAAGCGCTCAAAACCAAGCAAGGCTTAACCACACCCCCGCCTATGCTACAATCTTGTCAGCCGATACTAACTGGAAGAAATCAGCCCAACGAACTGCCTCAACCCACCATCCGTGACACCGCGCTCGTCCGTCTTCCCATCTGGGCCTACAACCGCACTGTCGGCCGCGCTCTCGGCCAGAACAACGGCGACTTGAAGATCGAAACGGAAGACCTGGACTCTGACGAGGGCGAGGTCCAACACACCCCCAGCTCCGACTCGGCCGCCGACGACTTTGAGCTCCTCGAGAAGTCGACTGATTCCCTGGGCAAGGCCAAGGCGTCTGGCGCGCACACTGGCGGCAGGTCCAACAAGCGTAAGAACAAGAAGCGTTAAGAGGAGAACGGGCTGGGGTGTGCCAGATAGCAGCCCGTCCACGTCCCTTTCCGATCTGTTTTTTTCGTTGCTGTGACGTGACGGGTTATGTGACGTTTATAGTCTGGGTTGGTTGCTTGTCTCAACCTCGAGATTGGAGGGCTGTATGCTGCACAAGAAGGCTGCCGTCGCTCTCGCAATGCGTGTAGCTTAACTACGAATGCAAAACAAAACAAAAATTGGAGTTTTACAGTAAACGGCCCGACTTGGCTCTGAAAATAGCAGTGGTGGCATCAGTGCGGTGCATGTGCGTCAAGGCTTATCCAAAGGGAACGTGGAAGAGGTGTTTAAGCAAACGAGATGCTTATCTGTCGTGTTTGACGTCTGCGAGACAAAACGCACCTTCTTCTTGCACGGTGGCAGAGACGAGGGTTTTCCCTTCCGCTCACTCGTCCAGTCCAAATACACACGGGCTGTTTGCCCTTGTTGGCACCAATCAAGCTGTTCTGTTCCCATGAAGCGGGACTGTTATTCTGTCCCGAGCGATGTCAGATTGCTGTGCCCCTACGCCGCCGGTGCGTTGTGTCGTCTGTTGTTTCCCTACGCATCTCGCAACTCTGTTTCGTCCATTGCTTGGGTGCATGATGACACTGCGAACAACGGCGGCACCCGAATGCAATGTCAAGCGAGGTGACATTATGACTGCCAACCTCGACAAATACAACATAGAGAGAGAGAGGGAGTTGTGTCTACACTGCACCCTCCACACGGCATGCTATCGACATGTTTGCTGCCGTGTTTATAAAAAGGCATGCTTCCCACCCCCTCCCCGGCCGCGCCGAAACAAAAGAAACTCAACGCCAAAATAAACGGGCCACCCCGTTCCTGGGCTTGTTCTCAAAGGAATCAAAGAAAACAGAACGAACCTCCAGCCGAATGTTGAATGTTTCCTTTCCCCTTCGTTCCTCTTTCATCTAGCGGTATCCGTATTACATTCCGCTAACATAGGTGCCCGAGCGCTCCACCGCCAGGCGAGGGACTGCTCGAGCCCTGAGCCGGTCGAGAAGTTCCGAGTTCGCGCCCCTGTCTCTTCGATGATTTGTCCTCCCATACCTTAGCGTCTGTTCGCCAGGGACACCATTGCAGACGCTAAGCGGGACGCACTACCTCAATCTGGACTCTGCCACATGTTTTCTCTCGCCCTCTTCATCGACAAGGGGCGCCACGTTCGCCAGATCGGTCGTCTCCTATTCACGTGTACTCGACTCATCTCAAGCTTCCTTTCTGCCTTTGCACTACTGCCCAGATACGAGGACCTCTATATCAATGTGTTTGCGCTGCGGAACAGGCCTCACCGTTCTTCTGTATCTACCTACCTGCGCACAAGATCCGTTCTCGTTTCACACACAACCATGAGCCGATCCCAACTGCCCTCCCTCTGCCCTGAGAGCGCCAGAGATTGCAAGTCGTCATTGCTGAACCCTTGTATGGTACAGACGGTTGTGCCCGCCACCAATGGGCCAAACTAACACGGTCAGGCCGCCCGGTTCTGGACACCCGTGGCACTAACTGAGGCTATTCTTGATGCTTGGCGGTGCACACACATCGAAATAGTATACTTACCCCTAAACCAAACGCCACTCCCTTGGAGGTCATGATATGTGATATGTATACCGGGCGATCCTCCTGGACCCTGACGGGTCTTCCCTTCCCTGTCGCCTGCTCTCTTCTCGCTCTGTCAAACACACTCTACGACGATTCAATGCCACCCTTGTCATGATGTCTAGGTGAAACCCAAGAGAGAGAACACGAACTCCGAGGGACCGCTTGAGGGTGCCTGTATTGTCATTGCATATGATGGAGGATCGCAGCTGGCAGGTGTTTGCTGTGGCCGTCCTCTTCTTCCTACTATCATGGATCGCCGTCGCCCTGCGCGTTTACTGTCGTGGATGGATTGTACGCTCTTTCGGAGTCGACGATAAGCTCACCATTGGTCTCTTGGTATGTGGCATGCTCATCCGGAGACCGAGGCAGAATGTGGACTGACAGCAGAGTCAGCTCATCTATACCGTCTATCTCATCACGCTGATTCAAGGCGTTCGTTACGGCACCGGTCGACACACGATCGATCTTAGCCCGCAAGACAACCGCAATGCGCTCATGGTATGGCCTCGATGCCGTCTCTACGTCCATGCCCACCCAAACGTTACTCTGACTGACAATGATCTCGCAGTGCTGGTACATCTGCGAATTGCTCTACATCATCTCTACATGTCTACTCAAGATCTCCGTCGGTTACTTTCTTCTGCGGGTCTCCGTCCGTCGCGCCCACGTCTGGGTCATCCGTCTCCTCACGCTCGGCACCATCTTCTTCGGCACCGCCCTCTTTTTCATGGTCATGTTCCAGTGCACGCCCATACCGACCTTCTGGGAGGAGTCCCCTCGCGCGGCCGACAAATGCCTCGGCAACCGCGTCATCTTCGCCATGACATACGCGGCCTCCATCATCAACTGCCTCGCCGACTGGGCCTTTGGGATCCTTCCGCTTTTCATCCTCTGGTCACTCTCACTACCCAAACGGACCCAGCTCCTTGCCTTCGCCGTCCTGTTCCTTGCCGCCATCGGTTCTGTCGCGACCGTCGTCCAATCGGTTTACATACCGACCCTCCTCGACGGCGATGATTTCCTGTGGTCGACGACCGATGTTGCCCTATGGAGTACCGTCGAGGTCGGCATCGGCATCATGGCCGCGTCCATAGCCAACCTGCACCCCCTGTGGGAGCTAATAAGCCACCGCTCGGGTTTGAGTCCCCGCTCGCCTCAGTCTACTGCTTGGCGAGAGCGCTTCCATGCAAAGCCGAGCTACGTTCGCAGCGACGGGTCCGACCCGCGTCGAGATCCTCTGGAACCTATACCAAACAGTGCTTCTCCCGGCGGTGACGGGGCAGAGGCCCGTTCCGTGTTCCAGTCGGAGTTGCCGCCCATCCACGTTTCCCGTAACCGCTTCAGCTTGTCGACGAGCTCGCACCGGAGCCGCCGGAGCAAGCATTTCGAGATGGCTCCGCCCACGGAAGATAAACGCAGCGAAGGAAACAGGCGGAGCGCCGAAAACGCGCCGAGAGATGATGTGGAATCCTTGGTCACGTCCCGCGAGGACAGCGATGGAGGGCAGTGGCTGAGCCCCTCTCCTCCCCGTGACGTACGTTTGATAACCCTCCCTCCCCTCTGGCCCTGGTGAAGTACCAGTCGCAGAAAGCTCCCCATCTGGTGCTGACCCATTCTCACAGACAGACGAGGACTGCGACTTTGAGACCGAGGAAGGGTTCAACCTGACGCTGATGTCCTTAACACATGAAGCCCCGACCATCAACTGGTCCACCCCGCGCATGTCGACCATCTCGATGGGGTTCGGTCTATCCGACTGCGACTCGGCGTGCTCCGCCGCTCCGTCGTGGAGCTATAGCAGGTGCAACGGCACGATCAGGGTCAGCCAGATAAGCGGCTCGGCCCTCAACCACAGCAACAGCAGCCGGACGAGCAGGCGCAGCAACATCATGCATAGCAGTAGCATCAGGGCCAACAGCTCCAGGGCCAACAGCATCAGGGCCAACAGCATCCGGGCCAACAGTACCAGGGCCGGCAGGCTCAGCAGCATCAGCAACGCCAACGAGACCAGAGACGACCGCTCCGACGCGGGCGGCTCCGCTGGGTCGCAGGCGGCCGGCAGGGACCCTCCCCCTAACCCCTACGCCAGCAGGCACGACCGTCAAGGCCGGCAGGGCCGGACACCGCCGCGGGCGAGCAGTCACTACACCCGGGGGTCGCAGTTCCTGGCGCCGCCGTCGGTGGACTTCCAGCTGCCGACCCCGCCTTCCAGCGTGTGGCGGGGCAGCAGCGCCACCGTCGGTGACTCGACCAGCTCGGCGCAGTGGCTCTCATCCAGGATGACGGAGCACCCCGAGTACACGGATCCCAGTCGGCAGTAAGCAGGCAGGTTTCCGTCCCGAGACTCGAGCCGATGCTTCGTCTCGTGTATCATCAAACATGGTCTTCCACCACAACTGGGGGCGATCATTGAAAAGAATAAAATAAAAAAAACACTGTAAAAAAACCTATATACAAAAGAGCGGGAAATTATACCAGGCGTACAAGTGGTGGTGTTACTTGATGATGAACGTTTCCATAAAGGCATTGGCAAAACAGAGGGGTGGTTAGGGAGAGGGGGGGAAAGGGGCTGGGCGGCACGTGTATCATAGACCAGAGTTGCATATCACGAGTACCGCAATAAACACTACCAATACACAAGTTTCTTTTCTTTCACTTTTCCTTCTTTTTTTTATTTTTTATTTTTATCTTATTCTTTTCCTTTATTTCGATCAATGAAGTTGACAATGGTGGTGATATCAGCAAGGGGCGTTTGTGGAATGGAATTGAAAAAGGTGTTCAGAAACTATTAGACACCTCTCCCGAAAGGGAAACCCGACTGTGTGTCTGAGCAAAAGCCAGTCAAGTCGGTTCTCTTCCCGCCACGCCACGCCACGGCACCCGAGAGCCATCCGTCTAATGCATCTTGGCGAAACGGACATTGAGGCTACCCCAGAAATACGTAGGGCGCTCCCAACGGAACACCACAGTTTCATCATGACCAAGTATAGAAGCCATCTTTGAAGTGAAGAAGGGAGGGAGCCGGGTTGGGCAAGGAAACACCCGCAACTGTGCCGCCCGGCATCATCCGTCTTCACTCACTGGACGCCTCTTTTGTGTCTCTTTTGATTTGTAGTTCTGTTCATTCCTCATGCGTGCCTAGTGGTATCTGGCCAATTCCTTATTCATAACCATTTTGACAAAAGAAAACGTTCTCTAAACAAAGGAACCCGTTATTGCCTTGCTCTCCGCCCGTGCGTCCATCCGACATGCAGTCTAACTCATGAGAGAAAGAGGTATCTGCTGCTATGCTGAAAAGTGAATATGGTGCGCGCAAAGGTTTACAAAATCTCCATGGCCTCCATGTTACCGGCCTGGCCGCCATAATGCTGGAAGGCGCCGTACTGGTTCTCCATTTGCATCTGAATCTGCATCGCCTGCTCCCTGGCCCAGTCATCACCGAAACCCTTGTAGACGGGGTCAGTGGCCGGCTTATAACCGCCGACAGAGCCGCAGTGAGAGTAGTTGCCGCTGGGACGGGCCTCGACCTGCTCCCGCTCGTACTCGCGGCGCATCATCTCCTCATAGCCGGACATCATGTAGGGTTCGACCTGGTGGGAGATGGAGCTTGCCAGCCAGCGGCTGTCGTCGGACTGGACCGGGGTGCCATCGAGGCTCATGACAGCGTTCTGCTGCTGCTGCTTCTCCGCCTCCGCACGCTCATACCGCAGCTTCGCGAGCTGCTCCTCTTGCTCCAGCGTGGTACTTGTCCAGGCGAGCGAGGGGTTTTCTGACCTCGAGGTAGGCGGAGCGGCACGCCAGATTTCGATCAGACGTAGCTGGTGGGGTTCTTCGGAGATTCGGAAAAGTTGGATTTGGGAGGGGGAGAGCAAGTCAGGGTCAACGCCGTGCTGGCTGAGGACGATCTCGGGGGTCAACTGCTCAGTCTGAGGGGGTTCGGACGAGGGACGTTGAATGGAGACATGTTGAGCTTGTGGCTGACGAGCAATGTGCGCCGAGTGGGTGTAGTGCTGGGTGATGGAGTAGATGATGGGGGCCGGAGTTGGTGCGGCGTTGGTGGGGGCGGGGTCAGGGGTCTGCTTGAGCTCGTCTTCTGCCTTGGGCGACTGCACTTGGCCCTGCACCTCGGGGTTAAAGGTTAGGTTGCGGGAGAAGAGGGCGGCAAGGTCATCGTGAGACTGCATTGTAGATGCGTAGGAATTCATAGTCCTATTAAATCAGTTAGTTGTCGTGTATGGCTGCTGGCTTGGTGTTCCCGTGATGCGGCGGGAGAAATTCATTGCCGATAAAAGCCCGGCGGGGCCCCGAGACGGACAAGTAATGACTGACTGCTGCGTTCGAAAGTTGATTCAAGGGATGTAACTTACCTTGGTGGCGGATGGTGTGTTTGGGGCCAAGGCCAAAAGAAAAAAGACCAAAGAAAGGAAAAGAAGAAAAAATTTAGTCAGAGAAGAAATGTACGGTTCCCTCGTACAAGTGCGTGCGTGCGTGCTATGGAAGTGAATCTGGTCGTGGTGCAGAGGAAGACAGTGGGGTGCTGTCTTTGGGATCTTGTTCTTGGGTTTCTTTCTTGGTAATCGGGTTCGGAGGCTCGGACAGCGATAGAAAACAGAAGTGTTTCTTATATTGGCTACTCTATGTACTCTCGAGAGTTTTGCTGTGTCAAAGCAGGAAATAAGAGAACAGAGACTTGAGTAGAAGACGGAGGAGACGAAGGGAGGAAACGTCGAGGGTTAGGTAGGTAGGTAGGTAGTCTAGCCAAAGCGATAGATAGATAGCAAGGGTCGGGAAGCGGTGGATCGGGTTCGACGCGATGGTCCCTTGGGCAGGAAGACAGTAGTAGTGGTGACAGGGTTTGGGGTTTGTGTGGATGTGATGCGATGCGGGTGTGGTGGCCTGGTCAGCGGATGCAGTGGGATCAGATGGGTTAGTTAGTTAGTGGCGGGGTTGAGAGCTATCGTCTTGCTTGCTTGCTTCTTGGCGACGGCGTCGAAGAGGGTCGGTCTGGCAAAGGGTCGAGGGTGTTTGTGCGCAGAGTGATTCGTAGAATAGATGGTCAGTCGTGAGGATATGCGTCGAGTGCGAATCTGGACTTTATATGACCGAAGTCAATGTCTGGCGGGGAGGAAAGAGGGAGGAGAAGGAAGGAAGGAAGGAAGGAAGGAGGGAGAGAAGGCGGCAGGAGGGGAGGGGAGGGGAGGGAGGACCTTGCAGGGGGAAATTAGGAAAAAGGAGGGGCAACTAGCGGACAAGAACCATGACGCAGACAGGGCAGTGTGACGCAGATTCACTGGCTGTAAGGCATCACCTTAGGTACCTACCTACCTACCTACTTACCTACATACACCATAGGTACCATACCTTACATATACTGCCGCTACCGGTGGGAAAGTGCACTGAGCTGAACATGTACAGTGGGCATTTCCAAGGTAGGTACTCCGTAGGCTCCGTAGGTTAGGTACCTACCTACCCACCTCTCGCACACTTACTCAGGTAGGCAATTGTCTCGTCCCATTCCATCCCATCCCATCCCATCCCATCTCGTCCCTGATGCTCGGTCTACATCTTCACATCACCACATCATCATCAACATACTTACCTACCTAGCAGCAACCACCGCTAGCCCGCCCAAGTCAACAACCCCCCTCTCCATACCTACCTAGGCGCTTTCTACCGTCGGGCCGGAATATCTGCCTAAACCTGCAATAGAACCTTGCTTTTGAGGTGGTCTCGTCCAAAATATAACTCATCATTCGCCATTCAGGTGCCAGAGATGGAGACGGCCTGACGCATAACGGATCGCCGGACGAGTCGTGAATTTGGTACCTGGCCTGACAGAAGGCAGAGGACCAACGGCATGGTCCGGCAACAAGCCGGCAGCTTTGAAACATATGTACTGCCAATTTGCATGTAGTACTCTTTTCCCATATCCCGCACCTGCGCCCAATGGGTCGGTGACACGCTCGGCCCACACAGCTTCTGGAAGCCAAGCCATGGTACCTATCTGTCTGTACATACATTGTTTCTCGTGACACACTCGGGCCCATCTGTCGTCACCTGCCTGCGCATTTATTTCATACTCTGTGATATGTACTCTATTTCGTTCAGAGGGAATCCATCGTCATCATCTTCTCTTGGACCTGTTGCTGGAAACATGTGATACCCACTTCCACTTGGAGAGTATCTGAACCAAAGGTCAACGCTTTCTCAACAGTTTGCTTTGCCTAGCTTTGCTTCCTTTGAGGCCGACGCTCGAGATACTAGTCTAGTCGTTCGTGCTTCTTCGTACACCGCTCCTCTTCGAACCCCCGACCGACCCAGCACATGTTTCGCCCTACCCACCCGGGCCTGGACTCTTGGGTCTCGGCTAGGTGCTACCGATACGAAAGATATGATACATACGCCGTAGTAAAATGCCTGACCAAGCGTCTCTTACAACATGCGGAAATCATGCTTCGGGATCCTTTGGTTGAAGAGAAACGACGTCGAGGGAGTCTTCGTTCGAGACTTTCGTCGGACGCCCGAACGAACACCGAAACTTTGTAAAAAATTACAAAAGTGAACGCCAACTGTCTCCCCTCACGTAGGATCCTCCAACACCTACCTGGCAGCTGCAGCCCACTGTAGGTTCAAGTGCGGGATGGTGGGGTAAACCCAGTCCCCTGACGATGAAGCTCTCAGTTGCCGCCGCCAAGTCAGACGGCTGATCAGCCACTCCATCTCAAGCCACATTTCCATATGTGGCTGATGCTATCCCTTCTCCTTCTCAGCACACACCTACCCTCCCTTGGATCCACCCCCAGCTCTCACCTACGGCCTGAGGCACCCCTACGTCTAGCCTCGCTCGTCAACCTCGCGCAGCAACACGCAGCTCGGGTTGCCTGAAGCTCAGATCTCAAGCCTCCAGATTCCCCAATCCCAAACCACGTCCCGCATCGTCATCCACCACCAAAGCTCGCTTCCCGACAACAAGACAACCTCCCACGATCCTGCACCTCAGAACAAAACTACCAGTCGCCGGCCGTGTTACGCCGTCTTTCCCAAAAAATACAAGCCGCTTTTCCCAATACCCAAGCTCCCTCTAATTCACAATGGTAAGCTTTCCCTTACCAGGGACCGGGGGGGGGGGGGGAGGGAACCACCAACACCTCCTCCAGTGACCGGGGTTCATGGGAGCTATCGCCGCACCCGATATCCGTCCTCTGTAGACCACGGCAATTGCTAATGTGTGTGTGTCTCGTATGGAATAGACGTCGATAGGTACAGGCTATGACCTGAGCAACTCCATCTTCTCCCCCGACGGCCGCAACTTCCAGGTCGAGTACGCCGTCAAGGCCGTCGAGAATGGCGGCACGTCCATCGGTATCCGCTGCAAGGAGGGTGTCGTTCTTGCAGTCGAAAAGGTCATTGCTTCGAAGCTATGGAAGCCCAATGCCAACAAGCGCATCGCCACCATTGACAGGCATCTCGGTGTTGTAAGTCGGCCCCTCATCTTTCCTTTCCCCCATTTGCAGTCAAACACATACCCATCACTCTCTCTCCCTCGCTCCTACATGTATTTAGGCATGTGCACAAGCACCTCAACTCCCGCGTCCATCACTTGGATGGTACCATTTTGTTTCTGGCTATTCAACTCACACAAACAAGGTCTACTCAGGCATGGTCCCCGACGGCCGCCACTTCGTCGACCGCGCCCGCGAAGAAGCCCGCGGCTGGCGCGAGACCTTCAAGACCCCCATCTCCACCGCCGACCTCGCATCCCGCATGGGCGGCTACCTTCAAGCTTACACCCTCTACTCCTCCGTCCGTCCCTTCGGCATCACCGCTATCGTAGGCGGCTTCGATCCCTCAACCGAGTCCCCCGTCGACGGCGAGGTCGGCTCCGGCCCCAAGGTCGGCGCCGGCGGCAAGGACACCTCCAAGAAGCACGGCGGTCCCTTTCTCTACATGATTGAGCCCTCGGGCTCCTACTGGGGCTACTACGGCGCCGCCACCGGCAAGGGCCGCCAGGCTGCCAAGGCCGAGCTCGAGAAGCTTGACCTCGCCGAGGGCGGGCTTACCCTCAAGGACGCCGTCAAGGAGGCTGCCCGCATCATCTACGTTGCCCACGACGACAACAAGGACAAGGAGTTTGAGCTCGAGATGAGCTGGATCAGCGATATCGACGGCCCCACCAAGGGCCGCCACGAGGAGGTGCCCAAGGACCTGCGCGAGGAGGCGGAGCGGTTAGCCAAGAAGGCGCTCGAGGGCGATGACGATGACGACGAGGACAAGAAGGAGGATGAGAAGATGGAGGAGTAGGTGTCTGTCTCCTTGATGACTGGTTGAGGATCGGGACTACGGGTCGGGCTGCTACCCGTGGGGCAGCAGGGAAGACATAACGACAGAGAGATGAATCAAAAGATAAAAAGAAATCTGTCAAACACACGGGTGGGGCTCTGCTGCTGCTAATGGGGTGGTATCTTTACTTACGACCTCTTGTGTGTACTTATAAAAATAGTATGACGAGGGCTATCGCGGCGGGATCATAGTCTAAATCAGACCTGGTTTGGGCACGCGTCGGTTCCCAAGGTTTCCGTGCCACGCCGTCCGTCATACTGCTCGACCTAAACGATACGAAACCCCTCCGTGCTAGTCTCTTTATCCTGCCCGTGCCGTCTGGTAGTCACATAGGCGAGGGAAGACAGACAGTATCAGGCTGACGGGGCTAACCCTCTTGGCAAAATGGAAAAGGAGTTTCTCGCAAGATTGTCCCAGTATCGCACAGCCTTGCAGGCTTGATAGCTCACGGGACCTTTTCTAATGACAGGCATGGACGAAAGACACGCATTGGCTGACAGCAGTCAATAATGGCGGTTCTTTTCAAGTACGTTAATTCATCTCATCAAAATTCCTGATCTCCCTTTCCTCCCGTCCCTGTGGGTGTCCTCGCTAACTACTTGG
Organism: Colletotrichum somersetense; assembly: GCA_030867255.1. NCBI lineage: Eukaryota > Fungi > Ascomycota > Sordariomycetes > Glomerellales > Glomerellaceae > Colletotrichum > Colletotrichum somersetense. The sequence continues at coordinate 129,490 of MU843514.1, read as the reverse complement.
AATCATGAACAAATCAAAATCTACCGCGCTGTCCACCAGGTACCTTGCCAATCTAAGCCTTGACAATTCTGCAAACCAGGTCGGAGCCGTCGACCGAGTCGCCCTCCTTGACCTGGAGGGTCGACACCTTTCCGTTGTGCGGAGCGGAGATGACCATTTCCTAAGGGGACCGAATCAGCATAATGAAGGACGGAGGATGAAAAGAAGAGAAATGTATACGAGGTAAGATGAAATCGAGACGTGTGGCGAGGAATGAGATAAAAAGTGGGACGGGATGACGGGACAAAAACTTACCATCTTCATAGCGCTGAGGACAGCGATAGGATCGCCCTTCTTGACGTCGGAGCCATCCTTGACGCGGAGCTCGACCAGCACACCAGCCATGGGCGCGCCGACCTGGCTCGAGTCGCTGGGGTCGGCCTTGGCGCGGCTGACATTCTCGACGGAGGCCTTGTTGTCGTCGACGGTGACCTGGCGAACCTCGCCGTTCATCTCATAAAAGACCTCACGCTGGCCGGTGTTCTCGCTGAGGGGGCCAATAGCGAGGAGCTTGAGGATGAGGACCTTGCCCTTCTCAAGCTCGACGTGGAACTCTTCGCCAATCTCGGGACGAGACAGGAAGTACTTGGTGGGAAGAACGGAGAGGTCACCGTACTTCTGGATGAACTTCTTGTAGTCCTCAAAGACCTTGGGATACATGACGTACGCGGCGATGTCGCACTCGGTAACGGGACCGCCAAACTTCTTGTGCAGGTCGCGCTTGACCTTGGCGAAGTCGATGGGCTCGAGGAAGAGACCGGGGCGCTTGTCCAGCTTTCTGCGGCCACGGAGGGCGTTGGAGCGGAGGGGCTCGGGGAAACCACCGTACGGCTGGCCCATCAGACCCTCAAGGAACTCTAACACGGAGCCGGGGAAGTCGAGCTCGCCGGCGCGGGCCTTGACGTCCTCAGCGGAGAGCTTGTTGGAGACCATGAACTGGGCAAGGTCACCAACAACCTTGGAAGTGGGCGTGACCTTGACAATGTCGCCCAGAAGTTCGTTGGCGTGCTCGTAGGCCTTCTTGGTCTCGGCCCACTGGGCGCCGAGGCCGAGCTGAGAAGCCTGGAACATCATGTTGGTGAGCTGACCACCAGGGATCTCGTGCTCATACACCTCGGGGTCGGGACCGGCAAGGTGGGCCTCGAAAGGAGAGTAAAGCAGACGCAGCTGGGACCAGTAAGAATCCAAAGCGCGAACGTGAGCCGGGTTGAGGCCAGTGTCGAGATCGCTGCCCTCGAGAGAAGCAATAATGGCGTTGATGCTGGGCTGGGAGGTCATGCCGGACAAGCTGTCAGTGGCGGCGTCGACGGCGTCGGCGCCGGCCTTGGCGCAAGCGACCATGGAGGCCACACCCGTACCAGCAGAGTCGTGGGTGTGAACATGAATGGGCAAGTCAGGGTACTTCTTGCGGATAGATCCGATAAGGATCTCGGCTGCATGGGGCTTGAGCACGCCAGCCATGTCCTTGATACCAAGCACGTGGATGTCGAGAGCCACAAGCTTGTCAACGAGGTCAAGGTAGTACTGTAGGTTGTACTTCTTCTTGGGGTTCAACACTATGAATTGTTAGCAGATGCTCATAACTCGAGACGATAGTTTAGGGAAGGGGGAACTTGCTGTCTCCAGAATAGCACACAGTTCCTTCCACGACACCACCGGCCTTGTGAACGGCCTTGATGCCGACCTCGAGTTGGTCGATGTCGTTGAGGGCGTCGAAAACGCGGAAGATATCGACACCATTCTTCTTGGCCTGCTCGACAAAGTGGTCGATGGCGTTGTCGGGAAGGGACGAGTAAGCCACACCGTTGGCGCCACGCAGGAGCATCTGAAAGGGAATGTTGGGCACAGCCTTCCTCATTCGGCGCAGACGGTCCCAGGGGTCCTCGTAGAGGAAGCGGTAAGCAACGTCAAAGGTCGCGCCTCCCCAGCACTCCAAACTGTACAGGTTGTGCAGGCCGTGGCTGGTCTCCTTGGCAATGTTGAGCAGATCGACGGTGCGCACACGGGTGGCCAGAAGAGACTGGTGGGCGTCACGCCAAGTGGTGTCCATGAGCAGGGTGCCCTTGTAGTCGCGGACGGCCTTGGCGAAGGCCTTTGGACCCTGCTCAAGGATGATCTGCCTCCAGCCCTTGGTACAGGTCTGAGTGACGTCGACCTTGGAGCCGTCCTCGTTGACAAGCTCGGGCAGGATGATGTCGCCCTTGAACTTGGGCTCACCGACCTGGCCCTTGATGCTGCTGCCGTTTACAGCGACGTCGCCAAGATAGGCTAGAAGTTTCTGCGCACGGTTTTGACTGCCGATGAGGTCGAACAGCTGCGGGGTGTCGTCGATGAAGGTGGTCCAGCAGTTGCCGTCGATGAAGGTGGGGTGGGTGAGCAGAGAGGCGAGGAAGGGAATGTTGGTCTTGACGCCGCGGATGCGGAATTCGACCAGGGCGCGGAGAACCTTTCTCCGGGCAATCTCGTATGTTGAGCCATGGCATGAACATTTTACCAGCATAGAATCATAGAAGGGAGTAATAACGGCACCAGCAAAACCGTTGCCACCGTCGAGACGGACACCGTTACCACCGGCGGAGCGGTAGACTTCGATCTTGCCGGTGTCGGGCTGGAAGTCCTTGGCGGGATCCTCGGTGGTGATTCTGCACTGAATGGCGAAGCCTCTGGTGGAGATGCGGTCCTGTGTGAGACCGAGCTGCTGCAGAGTAGCGCCGGCGGCGATCTGGATCTGGGCGGCGACGATATCGATACCCGTGATCTCCTCGGTGATGGTGTGCTCGACCTGGATACGGGGATTGATCTCGATGAAGTAGTATCTGTTCTGCTGGTCGACCAGGAACTCGGCTGTACCGGCATTACGGTAGTTGACCGACTTGGCCAGTTTGACAGCGTCGTTGAGGATAGCATCACGGACCTCGGAGGGGAGGTCCTTTGCGGGGGCGATCTCAACGACCTTCTGGTGGCGACGCTGGACAGAGCAGTCACGCTCGTACAGGTGGACAATGTTGCCGTGGTTGTCACCGAGAAGCTGCACCTCAATGTGCTTGGGCTTGTCGAGGAATCTCTCGACGAAGACGGTTCCGTTGCCAAAGGCCGACTTGGCCTCGGAAGTGGCTCTCTCGAAGGCCTCCTTCAGCGCCTCCTGCTCGCGGACGACGCGCATACCACGACCACCACCGCCGTAGGCGGCCTTGATGATGATGGGGAATCCATATTGGTCGGTGAAGCTCTTGACCTCCTCGAAGGTGGCGACGGCGCCTTCGGTACCGGGGACGACGGGGACTCCAGCAGCGATGGCAAGCTTCCGGGCGGAGACCTTGTCACCGAGCGAGTCAATCACATCGGCAGAGGGACCGACGAACTAGTGGCCCATACCGAGTCAGTGGTGTTGGCAAAACCTAGAGGGGAGGGGGGTCACGCAGGATGGGACTCACAATAAGGCCGGCCTTCTCGACGTTGCGAGCGAACTCTGCGTTTTCTGAAAGGAATCCATAACCTTTTGGCGGTGTGTTAGTGACCGAGCCATAGCGGCATCTAGAGACTAGGTGCAGTCGCTTACCAGGGTGGATCATTTGCGCGCCGTGCTCGACGGCAATCTTGATGATCTCGTCTCCAGCGAGATAAGCTCCGACCGGGGTGTACTGGCCACGCTTGCCAATGACGTATGCCTCGTCGGCCTCTGCAGAAGACTGGTCAGATAAGGAAGGGGGGGAGGGGAGGGGAGGGGGAGCTGCGATGCGCGAGCTTACTCTGTCTGTGCATGGAGAGACGGTCCTCATAACTGCGAGTGTCAGTCAGCATGCGACTGTCGAGGCCGGGGCCAGCCTGTTTGATTTACCTGAAGACTGCGATGGTGTGCAGCGAGAGCTCGTGGGCCTAGCGAGAGTCAGCGGTGGGAGCACCAGGGAGGTGAACATGAACCAACTTACTGTTCTGAAGATCTAGACGCGTCGGAGAGTGAGTATCAATGTCTCTAAAGCATGACTTGGAGCGAGGACGAGTTTCGAGAGAACATACACGAATGGCTGGATGGCGGTTAGCTTGCCGTGAGTCAGGGTTTGGGTGGAATGGGGGGAAGCACTTACGGATTTCACCACGGTTGGCAACTGTAGAGATGAAAAGAAAGCAGGTTAGCACAGCGCTTTGCGGCGGGAGTCTCCGACGGCGCGAGAGGAGGTTCGCACTGACCCAGAATCTTCTTCAGGTGCATGATGCTCGAGTTGGCTCGAATGTGGTGAATGGTCTGGGGGTCCTTCTGGACCTCCTCAACGTCGCCCTCCTCGAAGACATCGTTGTAAGCAACCGCCGTTTGAGCCATGTTGGGCAGTTGTGAATGTGAAAGGGATTTTGGGGGAGGAGAGAAGAGAGTCGACGGAAAGCGAGAGCAATCGGAGCTCCAGCGGTTGGTAGTATTTATTTGTAGGTAGTGTAGGTATGGGACCGAGCAGCAGCGGGAGAAAGCTGTTGAGGTCTCAGCTGCAAGACAGTTTGCGTCGGCTGTTCGGCTGGCGGGGTTGCTTCGGGGGGGTTTGGGACCGAATTGGTTTGGGACCGGTCTGGGCTGGTGGGGGGTCCACGGGTTAGTTCTCAAGCTGCTTGAACCCCAAGCTTTATGCTGGTCTAGCACAGGGCCAATTCGGAGGTGCCGCTGGGTTTAGACTTTGCTGCCGCCCGTCTTCAAGGTCATAAATCAAGGGGGGAGGGGGGGCGTACTCGTTGTTGTTGCGGCGGCTGTAGCTAGATAAGGGATCCCGTAGCTAGCTAAAAGAGCTGCTGCTCTGCTGGATGAAGCTTTCTTTCTGCTTGCTTCGATGACAGGCGGAGCACAGCTCTTCTCAATTACACCCGTCCGTCCGACCGAGAAAGGCAGGAAAGTGGATGCCGGTGGTGGGGAGGAGGAGGCGGTGGTGGTATTGGTATCTGGGGAAAGACAGAACAGCGAAGCAGTAACGAAGCAGCTGACGGCACGGAGAAGCGCAGACAAGGATGGGAGGAAGGAGGACAAGCACAGGAAGAGAGCAGAAGAGTAGGAACGGGATGAACCTGAAGCTCGAGGGATGAGGGGATTTATGTTATTCGGGAACTATCTGTCTGTCTGTCTGTCTGCCCTGTCATGTCCTGGTCATGACCAAAGGCAAAATCTGGGTTGGCTACTACCTAGCAGTGCAATGTAGCACCGTTTTTCTCTCCCCTTCCCCGTTCAACTCGTCTCTCCTTGGCTCTCAACAGTAGCGGTCACAGGATGACAGGGTATGGGGATTCTTCATCTGAACATCCAAGGGCCTGGAGCTGGCGCTGTCAAAACAGAACAGACTGACCGACCTCGTCTGCGGAAGGTTTGCTTTGCTTTACAGCAAGCAACTCCGAGGCGGGGCGACCCCTCGTCGCCATGAAGGAGGGTAGGGGACCTTGTCTGTCTCCAGCTTGCTAGCGCAAAAGTACAAAACACCAAGGCAAGTCGCCCAGGGTAGGTAGGTAGACTTGTACCTAGGCACTTGGCTGTCGAAGAAAGAGGGTTATTCATGCAGCGAGCTGTGCTGTGCTGCGCGACTATCTTGACTACCTACCTGAGGTACATGCCTTGCTTGCGTGCTTGCATAGCACCCACCTACCTACCTAGCTGAGGTGGGGGAAAAGGATGGAGGGGGAGGAGAGGGGAGCGGAGGGGAGGGGGTGAATGTTGGAGGCGGCAGCGGTACCGAGGTACAAGGTACAAGGTACAAGATGTCTATCTATCTGTTTCCGTACAAGGAAAGGAACCTCCTCCTTCCTCCTTCCTCCTTCCTCTTCCTCCCCTGTTCTGGTAGGAGCTGCCCTGCACTGGAACGGGAGCTTAGGCCACTCTGCGATATAAGCTGCTGCACTACTCAAACACGGCTGGCAAGAGAGGAAAAATACCAAGTGAGAAAGAACCACACACACACACTTTCTCTCTCTCTATCCGTACTTTCTCTCCTTATCTGTCACTACCTAAGGTAGGTAGGTATCTGTCTGTCTCTCTCTCTCTCTCTCTCTCTCTCTCTCTCTCTCTCTCTCTCTCTCTCAGCCTCTCCCCAAGAATCAGAACTCGTCCATACAACACTCCGGCCAAGCAATCGGCAATAGAAATGGCTGGTGTCGGCACTCGGTCTTTGACTTCTCACTCACATGCCTCTCAACCCTTCGACAACCAGGCATCCCTAGTATGGGCTTGGCTGATCATACACCTGTCACTACCAAATCCGCCGTTGCGGCATTCTACCGTCTCGTCGCCAGTCTTGGCATTCACATACTGCACTGCGACCCATACCAAAAAAAACAACGACAGAGAGAGAGATACATACACGGTGAAGTCCATGGGTGAGGGAGTCAGTCATTGACCCGCCCCGTCAAGGATCGAGGTACAAGAAGAACAACAAACTCGAGGCGGTATCCGCATTTTGCTGCGCAGGGTCCTGTATGTGCCCGCGTAACGTCCATGTGAATGCCATGGATGCAACCCGAGGTGCTGATACATCTTGGCTTCGCAATGCCCCGAGAAAGAAAGCAGAGAGAGGCCGAGACTGGGGGGGGATAGGACCGCCCCCACCGAGATCTGTTTCCATCCGCCGCCATACCTACCGTTCCGTACCATAGGAAGTCCGTACATTCCTCCGCCTCCGTCTTTTTTTATTGCTTGGCGCCCTGAGGGACGAGGGTCCTTGTTACGTTGGGCGGCGGACCGCTCTGACCCCCCTTGACCGCAGCCTGCCTCCTGAGACGGTTGGCGAGCATGCCTAGGTAGAGATCTGCCATCAACAGAAACAATCCTCTCAAGGTTCTCAAAGAAACAATTGTTATCTTTAGAACATTGTCTTCTTCCTCGCCAAACAACGACAGCAGCACAACAGTCCCAAAATACCCCATGAAGACGGGGGAATGAGACGTGGCGCTTGCCTATCCCATCCCATCCCCCCTCCCCCAAAACGTTGGACAAAACAGGAGAGGAACAGATCCAACATAAAAATAAAGGTTTTGGCGGCGTTGCAAAACACTGCTAGATTGGAAGGAATTGGCCAACCAGCGTCTGCAGATACGATGCACAACAGCTCTCCTCCACCTTGACTAACGGTTTCTTGAGCAAACAACCCCCCCAACCAGATGGGGACGCTAGGAATTGGTGACATTTGGCCGACATCATCAGCCGTCAGTGCTGGTTACTTGGCACCCAGCAGCTCGAGCCTCGCGCAACCTGCAAACAGCATGCCAGGTCCCCCCCCCCCCAAAGACGGGGAGGCAATTCCCATCCTCAAATGCTCCATACGAGCCCAAACGGCGCTGGCGCCCAGTGCCGATACCCTGAGCCCTTCAACGACTTCGCGTCGCCCGACACAGACTGTATTAGGAGCGTCCCGAAGCGCCACCATTACCGAACCCGACGATGCTGCGGCTGTGCCGCCGTCCGCCGCCATCCCGTGTTGCTTCGGACCTCCGCTTCTCCTATCTTCAGCCACGCCTCTCGTCTGCCTTCGGGACAACTCGACGCGGTATAAGCTGCTGCAGACAATTCTCGCCCCGCGGTCCAACTTATCGCAGAATGCGGGGTGACTCCCAAAGGTTTCAAATCGTCGTTGTTAGCCGCCCCCCCTTCCTTCCCCCCGTTCCAATTAAAACCCCATCCTCGACCTCGGCTTTCTGCACCGAGGGGACATGCTGCAACGGCTTGCCGGCCGCCCGTCCAGAGACTATCACAACAGGCGGTCACACAAGCCACCGAACCACAACCGCCCTTACCTGGGCCAGGCTGCTAACAGAGAGAGTAAATGGACATCATCACATGTGCAACAGCCATGAAGCCACACGGTAGAAGCGCACTACCCCCGGGCCCTGCAGGTTCCTTCTTCATGAACAAAACCATGCATCCCCATATTACTCGAGCGGTATTTCCGGCCCACCGCCCCTGAGATCCCAGTCTCCAGAGCCTGCTGCGGTAGCGTGTACTGTGTGTTGTTCAACGAACGGCTACGATTGCTAGATCAAGCTGGGTTGGCGTTCACAACGTCTGACCAAGATTGCGCAACGATAGGGGGATGCAACGGAGCGGATGGACTTGGTGCAGCTTGTCGCATCGCCCATCCAAGTCTTGAGTCGTTACACCGCCAAGGTGCCATTCTGCAAGTCTACGGGTGACTCGGCCATATTAACCTGCGCAACTTAGCCGGCTTCTTGCCCCCCAAATCTGGCATTAAGACCATGTTTCTCCTATTTTTCCTTTAATTTGCAGTTACTCACCACATTGCACTGGAATTCGAGCGGCGTCGGAAACGATAAACAGTAACAGAACCCCCAACTTCCATTCAAACCAAACCCACTGTGATGGGTGACCCTCGTTCCAGATTCGGATACTCCGACGTCGGCTCTTTCGGCGCATAGTCATCTACGATCCACCTCCGATCTGCCCACGCCGGCACTCGGCCGGTGGTTGTCGATGGTAATAGGAATTAGTGATGGCCTCACGGCACGGGCTGAGGGTGCGACATTTTTTCCATCATGGCGCCCCCATTTCCGATCTGGATCATTCCGGCGGGAAGGTTGCGTAATCGGCCACTAGAGCCTATGTGACTCTTCGTCGGTTGACGGTTATCGTAGGTTATTTGAGGCTTACGCGGTCTCGGTATCCGCTCTGCACCCTACGATGAATGACGCCGGGCTCCAGCACATGCGCGGTCCCAAGCAGCGAAGATGGATCTACACTCGGCCGTCGGTCCGGCAAGATCTCAGGTGCCAACGACGAGGTGCGAGTGGGGGTCATGTCGGTGCTTCGCAGTTTCGAAGAGTCACACAAACAGAGAGAGAGAGAGAGAGAGAGAGAAAGAGAGAGACTTGATTGTCACGGTGCTCCACCCTCTCCTCCTCTCCTTGGCCTGCCTACTACCCGATGACAGGCCGTTGCATGTTTGCTGCCCGCGGCACGATCGACGTAGGACTGCACGCTATTACTTGACTCATCAAATTTAGCTCGACCTCCTGTCTCCGGCCCCGGCCTTGAAACGAGGCACGATTCGCCCGAAATAGGAAGGCTCCGCTCCGCTCTGTCGGTGGTTAGGTCTGTCACTGAGGGTCCAGCAGCACCTTGAGCAATCCCGCCGGTCCAGAACGCTTGTCCCTCCCATGCTCTCTCCCTCTCTTTCTCTCGCAGCCAAGAACATTACTTCGACTTTCCATGATTCAGAATTGTCACACTTGCCGGGTTCCAGAAATAGTTCGCTATTCTATTATACGATGCTACGGGCCGTAAATCAAGAGGCCCCCGTCCTTGGAACGTTTCCACCGCCGGGGGATCGGGGGTCGTTTCCGGAAAGCAAAACAACAGTGCAACGTGATGATGGTACAGGAGAAACCTCCTGGGTACCGTTCCGCCGCGGCCGGGCATTGCCACGGTGCGTATGCCATGCTATGCAGAGTCGTCGGCGGGTATTTCCTCCTGTCACGCCTTCATCACAGCCACGGGACTCGTAACAAGCTCTCGACCTCCTCGGCCACAATCCACCGCGACCCTCGGAACCCGTGTCGGTGAGTTCCATCACACGCCAGACCACCACATGTCCGCCTTATATTTCTCAAGTATTCACCCCGACCAGCCACTTTCCCTCCTCCCGCATTTGATGGGAAGATGGACTTATTTGCCGACAGCTTGCTTGACCTTGGATTCAACCTTGGACTCGATGGCCTCGGCATTCTTCTGGACGCTCTCGAAAGCCCCCTTGGCGGTGGAAGCCTCCTTGCCTCCCCAGTAGTTGTACTGCATATAACGGTATCCTTGGGTAAGCTGGGCACCCTCGTTAACAAAGTGGCAAAGGAAGAGAAGGTAGTTCTTGGGCTGGACGGCAAGGGCGTAGCGCATGAAGGTGGCCGAATAGATGCAGAGGGCACCCGTCATCTGGCCGGAAATCCTGCACGAAAAGAAGAAAAAAAAGAATTGACATATCAGTCACATTGGTCTTATCTCGTTCCGAGGCTTCGCCGCGATGGCGGAGGAAAGGGGGGTATGGACGTACAGATCGGGGGACTTTTGGGTGTCCATGACGGCGGCCAAGGGGATGCCAAAGTTAGACACAGGGCCCCAGAAGTCTGTGGTGCGCGGGAGCGGTCAGCCTTACTATCTTTCTGAGAGTTGTGGGTGAAGCTATCGCCGGCACCGGAGCGTCGCATCCGCGAGAGCCGGTGGTACGGGGATGTTGAGCACCGCTCTGGCTTCCGAATGGCTAATTCGCGACGGAAAACTCGACGCGACGTCTATCCAGAGCTCTAGAAGACTCGGCACCGTCGGTGAGAGCTTCAATCGAAGGTCCTCTCTCCCCAAGGATGCCGGACAACCCCCGCTAGCTCCCGAACGCGGAGCGCGAATAGGACATAAAAAAAATCTTGGATGGGGCGGGCGGGCACGTACGGGTAGAGCAGACATAGTCCGTCACAGGGTTGGACCTGATCTTTGCGTTGATCGCCTTGACAATAGCAGCCATTTTGGATTGCGGTTTGGAGGAGAGGCGGGCGAGCAAAGGGCGACGGGTCAATTGGCGAAGGGCGGCGGAGGATTGGGGGGGGGGAGTTTGTGATTTCGTATTTTGTTGAGAGAGCGACGAGAGAGAGGTTCGAAGGGGTGATCCAAGCTCTGCTGTGCGGCGCTCCGAAATTTCGCGGACGGACTCTTGCTGCTGCTGAAGCAAGACGCTACAGTGGGCGCCCACGTATGAATGCGCCCTGGGAATAAAATCGAGCGGGTGGGTCGCCGCGGGAATGAGCAAGATTTCTGTGGGGCAATAGAGGGGCGTGATTGGACGAACTACTCGCAGCGGCCTGAAGGTCACGTGGTTCAGCTTGCTTATCTACGTAGATACATAAGTACCCGGCGTGTGGTTGTGTGACACTTGGCTTGCAGCAGGTGTTCAAACGTTGAGGAAGAGGCGCGTTTGGTTTTCTTGCTTGGACCTGCCGTTGACGAGGAAGATGAAAAGGGTCGAATTAGATGGGCTGGTTGAGTTGGCAGGTCGGAGAAGAATGACGGTTCTCCTGACTAACACTCAATGGAGTATGGTGTTCTTGCCGAGCTACACTCTCTCAGTCAAGTTCGAGCCGCCACCAAATATGCATAGGTAGCTCGACCGGTGCTCGTCTTGGTAGTGGGCCGTGTTGGTGTCTGTCCGCCGCGTCTCTAGACATCTACCGCTCACTCTCCGGCAACTGCCCCCGCGCCGTGTCAGGCTCCGGCACCTGCCGTCTTCGGCCCAGGCACCTGCCTCTACGCGCGCATCCCACGCCATGCAAATCTCCCCCAAGAAAACAACCTCCGCTAGGAAAAGCTTCCTCCACATCATCATCACATCTACCACTCAATCGCGTCAATATCTACATAGAAAAGATATCTACAGTATTATTGTACTTTACCTACCCTTACACACACACACGCACACACACGCACATAACCCACTACACCTTTATATCATATTACAGATAGATATCCTTGCTGCGCTATAACTCTGCCTATCCTAAAGCCAGGCTGTCGAACCCAGAAGCCCAAAAAATCAGCCTTAAGACAGGCAGGAACTACGGGTTCAAACGTCTCCGCCTCTTCCCCAGACACTGAAGATCCGATGTGATGGAAAAGATGGGATTCTTTGAGAAACCTTGCGCTGGCTGACGAGCAAGACGCCAACAGCTTCGATGTCGACTTGGGCATACACTATACTTGCTGTCTAACCGAAGTGTCTATCGAGGACGTGACCATGGCGTCTACCCACGATCTGGTAATGGAGTCTACCGACGATGGGACTATGGTGTCTGCTGAGGACGTTGTCACTGCTACCAAGCCCAATACGCGTCCGACCAAATCGACCACCTGTACAGGTATGGCCAATGGCAGAAGGCAGACCCTTGAGGTTCCTTTCACTCCCAGCACCAATTAAGATCGGATATGATGCAAAAAGATGGGATTTTTTGAGGATTCGTAATCACTGCAAGATGTCAGTAGCGCAAACAAGGAACGATGATAGGGATCATAATTGGGATGACTGATAATCGTTCGCGATCATCCTATTCAGGCCCGCCAGTTTGCTCGCAGCGATCGCACCTGCTTTACAGAGAACCGTACTTTCCTCACTTGCCCGCCCGCTACCTATTTTAACATCACCGCCATTTCCATTCTCTCTCTTTCAACTCCAACCGAAGCACCTCCTCAGACCCCAGATCACTTGCACCTACACATATATTCGATAGATCTATTTTCTTCCTACACATTTAAACTACCCATACATCCCACCTATCTACTCATCCCACCTACCTACACATCACGATGGCCGCGACACCTGCCAACGGCGACAGCGCCCTGGCTGATCCAGCTCAGCATACCCTTACAACTCCTCAAGGAAGCCACGGCCTGCAGACTACCACTGCCAACGCAGATGCCGGCAACGAGCTCACGGTGACTGACTTCACCAACGACGAGGAAGACCACAGTAAACCAGCTTCCACTACTATCGCCACACAAGGCAATCGTACCAGAGTTACCGACGACACTGTGGAAGTAGTCAAGAAGCCCAAGGCAGCTGTCGCGAACAAGAAAAGAAAGACGGCCGCAACTCCAGACCACGGCACCCCACAGCCAGCTGACGACGATGACGAACAGAAAGAAGAAGTATTTGGCGACATGGACTTCCGAGACATCGATACCTTTTCTTGGAAGTATCCCCTAGCCAAGACGTACACCCTCTCAGCCAAGCAATCCAAAGCACTTGGCTGCGCGGTCGAGATTTTCAACAACGACGCGGACTTCATCTTCACCAGCAGGGAGAAACATGAGATCCTTCGAACCCTGCTGAAAGAACAGACGGCATCTCAGCGACGCAATGATCTCTTGTCTTACTCGGCTTGTCGCGCCTTTCGCAAAGCATTTGAGGCAAAGCCGCCCACGACGACTGACTTCATCTAGGCGTGCACTGCAATGTTGATCTACGATCTACAACCGCCCAGGACCTGGCCACGCAGTGCCACTGAACCATACGTCAAGCTGCTTGACAAACTGAGTGACATCGGATACACCGATAGATCTCAACCTGCCATCAACAGACTACGAAGTCGACCGACCTGAGAAGCCAGCGGAACCGGAGAAGTCAAAGAAGAAGAAGAAGACAGTCCAAATGCGTGACGCCGGCACCCAATGCGACCTCCTCACGCCGACCACAGTCAAGACAGAGCCCACACCTGTCGACGACGAGCCCAAGCTCTCAGACGAGCAGCAAGAGCTCATTGATTGGGTCTCGCAATACACCGACAACGGATCTTTCGACAACAAAGTAAGATACGACCTGCTGCTCCAACGACTTGCCGACGAGAAATGGGCAGACCTGTATTGCTACGCCAAGCATGTTACAGCTTCAGACGCATCTCACGATAAACGACAGACTATCTTCACCAACATCATCCGAGAGATGAAAGCTAGATGGTCTAACCGACCAAGCACGCTGCTGCCAGAATTTGATGACCGCTAGGCATACGACGCCCACCTTCACGGCAAAAACGACCACTGATGACAACGGCACGCAGTCGACCACGGTTGGCACTGGCATTTAGATGATAGCTCATTGCAATGACTTGATTTTTCATATTGCTTTCACGCCTTTCTTTCACGCCTTTCGTTTACGCATTGCTATTTCATTTGACTACATACTCCCAGCGACACCAAGCGGCTGGTGGGGATATTGATCTTAGACCATAGGGCACGACAATCATGGGGATCGTTACATTTAAGTACCTACGGGGAACGGTGATGGAAATGATGACGGGAGAGAATATATATGAGATACGGGCGAAAAATGAGTCACTACACATACCAGCAAGGGCATGATAGTGATGGCACTAATATTTTTTTCAGGGGGCTGCTACTTGAGGCCACGCCTAGCAACCACATACTTAGATAGATCAAGGAGGCAAAACCGTCTAATGGCTGAATCTGGCGACAAATTGACAGGTCGGGCAGTGTGACCAGCAAACCTCCAGGTATTCCCGGCTGCGGAACCTCGTGATCTTGATACCGAGTGTTTGCATATAGAAGTGTCATATTCCTTTTATTAAGTCGGCGTCTGTAGTCGAGTTGACGTTGGCCTGTTCTTTATACTTCACATTTGTCTCTTGTCCCGAGCCTGACATATGTACTTTCACAGCTTGGTAGCGCCCGCCTTTCCGTCGACCTCGCCAAATAGGGCCATGAAGGAACCGTGGACCTCTTCCGTAAGGTCGCTTGCCTGCAAGCTGCGGCCCTTCTTCAGAAAGGCCCGTCGGGAGCACTCCTAGATCCACAGTCAGCACATCTAAAGGGAGAAGAGGGGGGAGACTGGAAAATGAAAACGGAAGAAGATAATGAATGTGACATTCAGAAGACTTACCCTCGTGATGGCGCTGCCGCCAAAAGCAGCCAGCCTGACTAGCTCGTCCTCCGCCATATTCTCTTCGCCCGTGTCCCACAGGCCCTCGAGGTATGCGTGCCTCCACCCCAGGAACGTGGCGATCGACCCCGTGAGCGTATCACCCTGCCCGCCGCTCCGCTTCAGCCCGCCCTCCAGGTCGACGACCAGCGTCTCCTTCCCGTTCGAGATGAAGTCCTTGCCGCCCTTTTGCACGACCGTCACACCCTCCAGAGCCCGGGCCAGCGCCTCGACCTTGGCCGTCTCCTTCGCCTCCTCCCCCTTCCCCGCCCCCCTGTCCTTGGCCTCGGCCTCATCGACACCCAGCGCCCCACACAGCCGGGAGAATTCGACGACGTTGGGCGTCAACACCGCCAGCCCGTACCCGCGGACCAGCGCCGGGTCCTTCTGGACCACAAGCAGCGCGTCGGCGTCGAGGACGAGCGGCAGCGACCGCTCGCGCGCCGCGCGGATCACCCGCGCCACCGTGTCCTGCATCAGCGGGTCGCGGCCGAGGCCGGGCCCGATTACGAGCACGTGCAGACGGGCGAGCATGTCGATGATGGGGCCGGCGACGGCCCCCGCGTCCTGGTCCGCGTGGGCGTCCCGGGAGCCGCTGGGCGCCGCGTCCGACGGCGTTTGCCGCATGAGGGGGTGCACCATGAGGTTGGGCGAGTACGTCTTGATCACCGAGGCGGCGCCAGGAGTGCAGATAACATGGGACTGTGCGCGTACGCTCTCAGCACTTCGGTATTCAAGATAATGTTTCAAGGGTAAGGGGCCTATGGACCTACCATGTCGCAGCCGAGCCTGGCACTAGCCATGGCCGAGAAATAGGGCGCTCCGGTGTAGTCGACGCTGCCGCCGAGGACGCCGACGCGGCCCAGTTGGCCTGGGAGGAGATGACGAGTGTAAGCATACGCCCTTGATCCTCTTGACAGCCGAACGACGGACGACGAGCTCACCTTTGTGGAACTTCTCCAGCATGGGCGGGATCATCCGCTGCACGCGGCTAAGAACATCCTTAGTTGCTGCAGACATTGCGACAGGACCGGATTCAGATGACATCGCAAGGTTGTGTGCGGAGAGATATTGAGTGTGTCTGTGTGTGTGAGCAGCGGGTGGTGTGTGGTTAAGTAGCACAAGAACGGAGCCAAAGTAGTGTATTGCGCCAAGGGCCGATCACAGAGTAACGCGTAGAGCCGTAAGATGTAAATGGTTCCCAGAAGTTGACGTTCGGATTAAGTGGGTGGTGGTGCGAGGGGCAATGATGCAGACGACGGCGTAAACGAGGTGAGTTGAGACGCGAAGCTCTGACAGCCAGATGATGTCACCTGCCAGCGTTAGGGTGCAACGTCTTCCTACGGTCTGTTGCGACGGCAGCGTCCAAAACCTATTTTTTTTTTTTTCGTCCGCACGTAAACAACACCCACAGAATGCTATCCCTGACCGCCGTAAGATTAAAGAGACAGTTTTATAATACTAATATTGTGAGCAACAGTGATGCCAGCCCATCCGGGCCCGGCCGGATCCATCGCGATAGGTAACGGCGATGCCGGGCCATCGGGGCCGAGGCCGAGACCGACGAGGACGGAACCAGGCAGATCGAGGAGAAGGAGCAGAAGGCTAAGAGAGCCGCACGCAGCGAAGTTGGCTATGAAGAAGAAAGAATTCACGACCGTGTTGGCTTTTATAGTGTAGAGAGTATTTGCTCTCTTTGGGTGAAGGCATATCCAAGGGCCAGGGCGAGGAGGCCCTTCGGGGCGTAGCATAAGTATTAGTTACAAACATGCCTGTTGTATTCATCTTGCTGACTTTTCAGGTCAATTTAATGATACTTTCCAATGAATTATTACAAACGGCCTACTTCGACAAAACTCGTTCACACCTTCCGACAAGCCATTGCTTGGTCCCTAGCTCCTGTCTCTGCCTACAATGAAATCTCACCATAAAAGGATCTCTCTCTTGCAAGACCTCATCCCTTCAAAACCTTACTACACATCCTTCAAACCAAATACCGGATGAATTACCACAAACGCCTCACTTCGGAAAACTCGTCTGCATCTTCCGACAAGCCATTGCTTAGTCTCCGGCTTCTGCCTCTGACCCCAGTGAAATCTCACCACAAAACACACACACTCACACACACACACTCTCTCGCTCGCTTGCAAGACCTTATCCATTCAAAAAAACCCTCCAAACCCATCGAGCCCAACTTAGCAACTTGGATTCGACTAAGACGATAGTATAAGTCGCGAACGTGCCAAACTCCGGCATCGGAAAAAGAAGGCAGACAAAAACACCGCCAGAGAGGCCGCTTAGCGATCAGCAGGCGCGACCAAATCACACACCTTGGCCTTCTCTCAGACAACTAATCTGCCACTCAGTCTGATGATACGATGGCGAACAACCAAAACCTTACAGTTGCCTATTTTCTGGTCGACCAGAACGCCAGTGGCCACAAAGCCAACACTTTAGATGTGAACATGGGCGACGGACTGCCCTACCAGGGCAACCAAGGCACTGGCACAAACGTTGACGCTGACGCGGGCAACGATGATGACGATTTGGACGAAGAGATCTATGGCCCAGCCGAGGCCAACAACATGAAGCGACGCAAGTCCAAAGATGGCAACCCTGCTGTGATAAAACAGCCGCGCAAGTCAGTTCAGCACGTCACTATACCTGCCCCGAACTTCTTCCCAGCCAACAACCGAGTTTGGCAACACAGGTCGCTTGCTTAGCAAACATATAGTTGCTCTTAACCTTGCGGTTCTCATCTTTAATCACGATACCGCCAACATTGTGTTTACCGAGGACGAAAAAACACTTCATTCTCGCTGAGCTTTACCAAACGCCCACGCCCATCCAAATGAGGGGCAACTTGAATTCCTACTCAGCATGTCACAAGGTCCGCAACCGCAAAGACGAGGGCGCTAAGCTGCCAAACTTTGCTGAGATGGCTTTCGCGATGATCATTTACAACCTGGACCCTCCGACTGGATGGGGCGACTGCTCAGAGATGACCGATCTGCTCAAGCATCTGCAAGTCTACGAGTCGGATGACCCAAGATATGACGATGAACTCGAGGCTTTGCTCCAAGATACAGACCTCCGCCGTCAACGTATCTATCCTCGACAAATCCAGCCGATTCCACAAACTTCTCAACAGCAGATCGAGGCCCTACAGCAAAAGATTCAGAAGAAAGCTCTTCAGACCGCTACAGTCGCGACTCAGACCGAACCAACTGATGATATGGCCGAGATTGTCGCCAAAATCCCCCGGGAAGACCAACAGTTGCTTGCGTTTATCAACAGTGTTGCAGTTGCCGGCGATTTTGGCCACAGGTACCACATCCAGGGAGTTGTATCCGACTTTACCAGCAGAGGTTGGCCGGATCTTGCTGAATACTATGGAAAGCTTCTTGAAGACATCAGCCACGACGACAAACAGGCCGTTCGCAACAATACTATCCGAGAAGTCGCCCACAGACTTACGGGCAGCGGCAGTGCCATGATTTCAAAGCATTACACTGTCACTTGCGACTGCGGCAGAGAGAAAACGTTTTAGATGGATAACGACTTGAATCTTTGATGGGACGACTAGCCAGTGCGGGGATCTGGTTTTGATAGTTCAGAGGCGGATACAGCTTTCAGACGACGCCGATTTGTACTTTTACTTGCGCAATGGTTTTTATTGGGCAAAAGTGCTGTAGCGATATGGGTTTCTGGTCTCCTTTGGACAAAGGGCCGCAGCAGTTGAGGGATTCATCATGAAAGATTTGGGAAGTAGGCGGAGTTGGCAATACAGGCGACAGTATCCCGTACAGAGCAACTCATGAATCTGCCTTGCAACTCTACCCGTGCCATCCAGGGACCTCGACACACAGGCAACTCCAACGTCGGTGATTGAACACATTTCACGGGGTCAACTCATATACAGGAACTGGTAGGTGAAAGGACAAAAGGAATCGAGGGCGTTAATTGAGTCTTGAGCTCTATTTTACAAGTGGTTCGACTGGAGATCTTTCCCCCAAGATCGCGTCCCCTGGTGCTTCCCTCGGACTGGCGCAAAAACCCTCGAGATTTCCTCACGCCTCTAAGGAAAACAAAAAACTTCGGTATAGACAGCTACATCAACCCCGAGCACTCCCAGTCGGACCATTTATTATGTCAGGTGAGACTGAAGATTTAACCCAGGAAGCTCTTGGTGAAGGTGGTGATGATGTCCTTGAGGCGGGCCTCGAGGTCCTTGCTGAGAGCGCCCTCCTTGTCAATGGTGGCCATGACGTCAGCCTCGTTGGTGCGGAGGTGGCTGAGGAAGTCAGCCTCCCACTGGAGGATCTTGGCAACAGGGACGCTGTCGAGGTGACCGTTGACACCGGCGTAGATGAGGGGAACCATCTCGTTGACGGCCATGGGGGAGTACTGCTTCTGCTTGAGGAGCTCGGTCAACTGTAGACGTTGTTAGCATGACGTGCCATCCACACAACCAGCAATACCAATCAACTTACGCGTTCACCTCTGCTGAGGGTCTGCTTGGTGGAGGCGTCCAAGTCGGAACCGAACTGGGCGAAGGCAGCGACCTCACGGTACTGGGCCAAGAAGAGCTTCAGGGAACCAGCGACTTGCTTCATGGCCTTAACCTGGGCGGCGGAACCGACACGGGAGACGGAAAGACCGACGTTAATGGCGGGGCGGATACCCTTGTAGAAGAGCTCAGCCTCCAAGAAGATCTGACCGTCGGTAATGGAAATGACGTTGGTGGGAATGTAGGCAGACACGTCACCACCCTGGGTCTCGATAATGGGCAGGGCAGTCATGGAACCACCGCCGAGCTTGTCGTTCATCTTGGCGGCACGCTCGAGGAGACGAGAGTGGAGGTAGAAGACGTCACCGGGGTAGGCCTCACGTCCGGGGGGACGGCGAAGCAGCAGAGACATCTGACGGTAAGCAACGGCCTGCTTGGACAGATCGTCGTAGATGATCAGGGAGTGCTTTCCATTGTCACGGAACCATTCACCAATGGAGGCTAAAAGTGTTAGATGAGTTAGCAAAGTGTTGTGGATAATGGTCTGATCTTGTTGGATCAAGAATGGGATGATGTGTTGAACCAAATAAGATGATATTTCGGAGTAATTCCAGAATAATATATCGGGGAAGGGGAGGATAGTGCGAACAACAGATGGGAAGGCACGGTAAAGCCATGGATAGTCATCGGGGGTCGTGGGGAGCGTTACTTACCACCGGTGAAGGGAGCGATGTACTGGAGAGGAGCGGCCTCGGAGGCGGTGGCGGCGACGACAATGGAGTACTTCATGGCGTCGTTCTCCTCGAGAGTCTTGACGAGCTGGGCGACGGTGGAACGCTTCTGGCCGACGGCGACGTAGACACAGTAGAGCTTCTTGGTCTCGTCGTTGCCAGAGTTCCAACGCTTCTGGTTGAGGATGGCGTCGAGGGCGACGGCAGTCTTTCCGGTTTGACGGTCACCAATGATCAACTCACGCTGACCACGGCCGACGGGAACCATGGCGTCGACGGACTTGAGACCGGTCTGGACGGGCTGTCTGACGGACTGGCGAGGCAGAATGCCGGGGGCCTTGAGCTGGGCACGGCGCTTCTCCTTGGCGTTGATGGGGCCCTTGCCGTCGATGGGGTTACCGAGGGCGTCGATGACACGACCGAGCAGCTCGGGACCGACGGGAACGTCGACCTATGGAAGTTGTTAGCCGGCGGTGACGACTACCGGTGCGGGCCGTGGGAACTTACAATCTCTCCGGTACGCTTGACGGTCTCGCCCTCCCTGACCAAACGGTCAGAACCGAAAAGCACGACACCGACCTGGCCGGCCTCGAGGTTCATGCACATGCCCTTGACACCAGAGGCGAACCTGTAAGTTTAATGGTTAGATTCGATGCAACTTCTAGGCGGATGGAGAAAGGGCGCGTAACGTACTCGACGAGCTCCTCGGCCTGGACGTTGGCCATGCCGTGAACACGGGCGATACCATCACTGTTATCCAACCGTCGTCAGCAAAACTTCTTCCCATTGTCGATAAGACGACACGCGAGTCCCTCGTGCAAGCTGATGATGCTTTGAAGCTTTTCCGATGGGTGCTCGCGATGCCGAGACGTGCCGCCTAAACGTACCCAACAGAGAGGACGCGGCCGGTCTCGGCGAGATTGGACTCCTCCTGGACACCACGAATCCTCTGCTCGAGGATGGAAGAAACCTCGGTCGGGGATGCCTTGGCGTCGGCGTATGAGCGAGTCTGGCTGTAGACGGCGGGTGCGGCATTTCGGATCTGAGGGTGGAAAAATCAGGTTAGCCGAAGGCCGAAAATGTTATGGGCGGCTCCCCCCCAAAACAGCAACGCAGGTCCGCCAAGGGAGCTCGATGAAAAGCTCTTCCACGACACCAACGCGGGTTCCGCGAGGCCAAAAAAGCTCCAGGGGACCTAATTGAGTATCGCGGAAGCGGGTGCCGATGTTTTTGGATGGAATTGACGTCGGGTCGGGGATGCAGAGGTTGACGGAAGGTTGAGGTTGACTTACGGCAGCGACTCTGCCGGCAGCAGAGACGGCGCCGACGGCGCGCGTCGACTGTCGGAGGGCGTTGCGGAACATATTAAAGGATCTTGGACACTGTCTAGATCGAGGGAGAATCAATTGCAATAGATGCAATTGAGCGGAGGGGAGATTGGGGTTGATGAAGGTGCCTTTGAAGGAGTGCAAATCGAGTCTTTTTTGGAAGAAGGCCAGTGGAGGGAAAAGACAGTGAGGAAGCGGTGGATCCGAAGCTGTGCTGACGGGCCAATCACGGCCGACCGTCGAGTTTTGCCTCAGTCCAACCCGACATCTCCCTAACAATTTCCGACCACCGCAGTGACGGATACATGCACCCGTAACCCCGGGAAATGCTGCGTTATTACATAACACAAGGGCACGTCTTTCGCATACCTATCTATCAAGGTATGTACGGACAGTTGAATGCATCTAATCTCAACCGGAGGGAAGAAAAAAATTGTGCCAAGCTGGCTTTCCGGGGCATTGAGTTTGCGACCGGGCGACACACACAACACACCGCGCATCGGTGCAGATCGGGAGACACTTATCCCTCTCCCCATCGCCCCATTATTTGTCCTTCTTCTCCATGTCACGATGGCTTCAATTCGGCGTGCGAGCATTCATCTTACAAATCTGCATGCATGAGCTGTTGTCTTTTAGTCTAGCTTCCCGGCGTCCCATCGACTCCCCTTTCCCCCGGCCTTTCGGTGCAAAGCTCCACCCTCCCGAAGGAATGGCAGACCTATTTCTTTGTACTGTCAGGTCGGCTGGGATCACCGAGCCTGACCGCTTCGGCGGAAACCGAAATCCGAGTCGCAGTTCTGCCAGCCTTTTCCCCCAAACAGCCTGCGCTGTTGATAGAGTGATAACCAATATTAGAAAGGATGTGCATCGCTTCATACTGCGTGTCACGTGCCGTTACCAGAGACAGGTAGTGTAGGAAGGCTACAGTCATTCTCGCCTCATCCGGTCAGGCTATTTTTTTAATTTTTTTTGCAGAGACGGCACGAGATGAGAGAGAGCACCAGACGGGGGTGACGCTTCAGTCTCATGATCAGGATGCTCGGCTGACGAAAGATGGGGAATATGGAGCCTACCGTACCGTTCCTGGTCACGATGATAGACCCGTTTTGGCGACATCATGACCGTGCCAGGGTCCAACTAAATGCTCTTCTTTCCGAATGGAAATCCCCTATCGGCAGTGAACCCACGCCATCCAAGCATTCGCTCATGCGTAGGTAGTCACGGTGATTCGCTTGGAAGGCTAAGAGCTAGTCTTAATCGTCTTATCGACTCTGGCGTTGATGTTCCCAACCTGGATTGGATCATCGCTACTCTTCCCAGGACACGGCAGAAAACGACTTGACATCTCTTCCAAGCTCCCCAGACCGAATTCTTCCACAATCTAGCGCAGTAAGAGGCCCCGACTCACCGCCTGGCCCATCGCCAAAAGCCAAGAGAGTTCGAATAGCTCCCAAACCCTAGTCCGAGCTCTTGTTTCTAAGGAACTCAGCAGACATTTGACACCACATCCAGATACGCGTATCACTGTGTGAAAATCAAAAGTCATCAAGCATGGGTACTCTGAAGTAGACCTTTAGTTTGCTGTCTGATCCCATAAACGGCCCAAGAGCTAATTGAACCAGATGATATGGAGGGCTTAGATTAAACCAACACGGCAGCTCTACTGGTTGAAAACCGCTGCAATCGCTCGATCCCGAACACCCTTTGCAACACGCAGTGTCCTGTCCCGATTCTTTGCTTGAGAATTCAGTTTGTTGCGTAGTGTCCGAGCGAGGTACCCCTGGAGGTTTCTGCACGTTGTCAAGCCCGATAGTTGACGTCGGTCTTTGCCACGACCTCTTGCGCTCGTTATCGCCGCTTGATGTTGTATGCGTTGGGCTGGTCGTCTGTCATGTTGTGCTCTCCAAACGGTCTCTTTAACAGCGTGTGGCTACAGAGCGGATTCCAGGCCATGGTGTCGCGATTCCACGGCATCATGTCTTCCCAGATCACATCCATTTGCGTTTTGTTTCCCCCTGAAGCGTACCTTTGGGTTGCTATCTAATCCTGTCAACAGCCCATGAGCTGATAGATTAGATGATCTAGAGGGTCTGGATAAATAGCGTGGCTGCAAAGAGAGTCTCGCTGAATGTCGTTACCCTTGTGGGTGGCTTTGGCCAGGTGCGGATCCAACCGATCGTTGGAGGAATGATTGTAGAATTTCTTCGAAAAGGGGAAAAATTGAACAGAGTACTGTAGTATTGGCACTTCCTGTTTATAGCATAGACCTGTTAGGCATGTGCCCTTTAGCCTTACGAACTTCAGTTCCCTCGTTTATTCATGTCTATGAATAGATGAGGCTACTGGGCTAAGGGTGATACCACTGGCTTGTGACCTAACCTTATTAAGGTGGGCTTTTGTGTAGGATTAGACAGCATACCAAAGGTTCAACCCATGCTATACTTGATGAAGCTTGATCTTCAGTGATACCGGTATCTAGATGTGTCGACAAGTTTGGGCGCAGCCTTTGTACACCCAGAGAAAAATAAGCACAGTCAGTGCGAAAATATGCTCTCGATTGGGCTCAAGTATCTAGACTAGCTAAAACCACCAACGCCGTATGATCGCTCTCAGTCGCGAATCGTATTCACCAAAAAGAAAAAGAAATCATGTGTGCAGTCACGGCAAACGGTGAAATTTGTGGTAAGCCGGCATGGCGCCGGTCGGTCTCTGAGGCCGCGGCTTGACTGAATTTTTGCTCAAGTCAAGCGTGTTGTCTGATGATAACAACTGCTGGAAAAGTACATGCCTTGTAAGCCATTTCCCATATTTTTCGCCAACCGTTAACCCAAGCCGTCCCAGTGTCTTTTTTCGTTCATCGCAGGAGGGTGCTATGCATTTATCGGACAATGCCGTCGAAGCGCTGCTTGAACCACTTGACGGTCTCGTCGCGCTTGATGCGGTGGCCGGAGCCGATGCGGCCCTTGCAGCGGCGGCGGGTACCGACGCGCTCACCCTTGCGGGTCATGCAGACGTAGAAGTCCATGCCGTAGATACCGATAGAGGGGTCGTACTTGATACCGAGATCGATGTGCTCGGAGATACCGAAGCCGAAGTTGCCAGTCTCAGAGAAGTTGCGCTTGCGGAGCTCGTACTCCTTGACCTTGAGGCCACGCTCGAGAATCTCCTCAGCCTGTGTCGCCACGTTAGCACCCCGCCCCGTTACGCGCACACCATGTGCAAAAAAAAAAATCCATGTTCAATTCGGTCGTACCTTGGGGCCACGGACGGTGACGTGGACGGAGATCTTTTCGTTACGGCGGATACCGAAGGTACGGACGGTGTAGCGGGCCTTGCCTGGGGGGTTGGGTCAGTCAATTGAATTCCGCCAAAAGGACTCTCTTTGGATATGCCGTACTGTAAACGGGGGTTTGACCAGAAAGCTGCTCCAACACCTTGGCGGCACGGGTCAGTCTGTCACCAGACTCTCCGACGGAGATGTTGAGCACGAGCTTCTGGATGTGAAGCTCGCGCATGGGGTTCTGGGTCTTCTCGGACGACATTTTGGCGGTTAGTACTTCGGCGGTACGGCTGGCTAGGCGTTGGGTGTTGATGGTCGCTGATTGTGAGAGGGAAAGAAGCGCGCGTGGGAATTTCTCGAGCGCTGTATTTTTGGGAGGGTTTGCCAGCCCTCGCACCGCACAGGGGTGGGGGACGACAGGCGCTAGTACCAAGCCGGTCTAGTGCACCCGCGTATCTCCAGCTCTCACTCCCGCAGTTTATCCGGCATTGGCCTCAGCGTTACCCAAGGCTGCGTTTCCGCCTTGGAAAAATGTCCATGAAGGAGGAAGGAGCATACCCACTTTGACCTTGTCTGAAGCTCTGCCTACCGCAAAGCATCAAAGGTCGCACTGAGGTCTCCCAGACTTCGGACAACATAAACATCAATTTTTTGAAAAGTCAGAGCAGCTACGGAAGTAGCTACTCACAAAACATCAGCCAAGATGTCGAACAAACAGGGCAAGATGGTGAGTATCTCCACACCTTCCTGTTGAAGCTTCAAGGTTGACAATATAGGCTGACACGATATGATTTCTCTGTAGGCCGGTTACGTACGTATTCTTCTTCGATTGACGCGCTCCCGACGACCACCACCAACGACGGATGCGCTGAGCCTGTGCTAACATGTCTTTGCAGATCAACTACCGCATGAGAGTGACGTTGAACGACGGCCGCCAGATGACGGGACAGATGCTCGCTTTCGACAAGGTTCGCAACCCAAATCACCCCCCAATCGCGTGTTAATGACGGAACTGACCGTGTATACAGCACATGAACCTCGTGCTCGCCGACACCGAAGAGTTCCGACGCGTCAAGATTAGACAGAACAAGCCCGCCGCGCCTGGAGCTAGCTCCGCCTCGGGCCAAACGATCGAGAAGGAGGAGAAGCGAACCCTCGGTCTGACGATCGTCCGTGGCGCGCACATTGTCTCTCTGTCAGTCGAGTCAGAGCCTCCTGCGGACCCCAGCGCGAGACTCGGAAAGAGTGCGCCGGGCGGAATCTCGTCGACACTCGCCGCCGGTCCTGGCGTTGCGCGACCTGCTGGTCGTGGTGCCGCTCCCGCCCCCCCGTCTCTGGCCGTCAGTGCTCCCCCCGGAACCCCTTTCATGGCGATGCAGCTGCTGACATCGGATGTAGGGTCCTGCTGCCGGTGTTGGAGGCGGCGTCCCTCCCGGATTCCCTCCGTTTCCCGGTGCTCCGCCCTTTGGCGGACGTGGAGGTATGCTATCAAACCCCTTTGACCTTCGAACGCGATTCTCACATCTAGCAGCCCCTCCCCCAGGCTTCCCCGGCGCGTTCCCGCCCCCGGGCTTCCCACAGGGCGCTCCCTTCCCGCCTCCAGGCTTCAACCCCGGCCCCCCTGGTGGACCACCTGGCTTCAACCCTCCCCCCCGCAGATAGGCTACGGACGGAAATGTCGATACCTCGCATGCTTTATAGTCGGAGGTTGGTTCACGGATACCATTGGCGTTTGGAGATGAATGTCAAGATTACGAGAATTCGGGCAGAACAGGCATGTTGTTAGTCGGCCTCTTCTACCCCTGAACAAACCAAAGGTCAGCTCGCCAACCTGCATTCGTCGGTTTTACAAAAAATAAAATGGCAGCACGAAGTTATTCAATAGTTTACAGCAAGACCATTCCCACCAGCCTAATCGATGATTGTAACCTATGTGAAGATGTCGTTCGATTGGCTAAAGGGGAGAAGATGTGCAGTCAACGAAGATGTGGCACTATGGAGGGACAAGACGCAACGAAGCGGGAGCAATGTCAGCGTATACCGCTAACATTAACTTCGGACGCTGACGCAATATGGGCCAGGCAGGTCTCAGCGACAGACAGCGGGGTGGAGGGCGACTGTCAGTATGGCTGGCATGTCTGGCTGCCAGCAACGTATCTGGCTGCTGGCGTAGAGGACTCACAGATAGAGCATGTAGCGATGTAAACCATAGCCTCGCTCCTTCCGTTCCGGCCTTGCCTCCGTTCCAGTTGCTCCGCTCTGATCAACAAAGGTAAAGAAAGAAGAAGAAGCGTGGGCAGCGATACAGCTAACCAAGGTCAAGTGGGCAAGACTTGCTGACCGTGGGTCCAGTGGGTCACGTGACTCATGGACTTCAACAGGTATTGTCTGGCTACAAACGACGTTGGCATCCTCGTCCGTTTGACCTTCCCGCGTACTCAATCTAAAGGTCACCATGATACCTCAAAGCATGGTCTCTGATGTCTAACTACGCGGCGGATAGACACCAACACGCCCCACCGCTCCCATGGAGGGCAGGGGGTGGGATGCTTTGGCGTCGTCGGTTTCTTGCAGACAAACGAATTCGTTCTCCCTGGAAACATCCGCAAAATACTCTTGGGAATCATGTGGCAGCAAAATACCTAGGGTCCCTCTCGCTGGGACAGCATCAGAAATAACTACTCACACGGGAGGTGGGGGTTCTAGACAGTGACCCATCATGATGTATCTGGACTGACCTTGGCGGTAGGTATTTGCCAACCCAACATAGTAGGTGCTAGATGTCATGTACCGTATATATTACTCCTTTAATTCAAAGCTACTTCTCTCACTTATTCTCTTTATTCTTGCCTCTTTATTTATACATCTAGTCAACCAGAGCATGCTAACAGAGGTCCGCATCTTTAAACGTCTTTAAGGGCTTAGAGAAGAGTGCAGATTTGGACGTAGGGGATACGAAGTCGCAATTATCCCTCAAGATACAGAGCTCGTAAAACTGATCTCCTGTACGGTATGTATGCCGGCCACAATAGCCTGGCACTGTTGAGAATCCCTCCCTCCCGGGTGGCAGGAAGGAGCTGTCAGTTCCCTCCCTGCCTGCCGTGCCCGTTTGTTCAGGCGATATCATTCAACACGGATAGATACCTACTGAAAGCGGCAAGGTGAATGCTGGCCGGCCCCTCTCTTTGGAGGTAGAAGGAAAGAGCCTTGAAGCCCTGCTCCTTCGGTCTAAATTTCTCACATTTCCCATCCGACTTCCTTTCCTTTTAACCCGCCTCCCTTCCCTTTTCATATAACCTCCTCTCCTGTCCGTTCAACTTTCTCTCCTTTCAATCTCACATTTCGTTCTGTGGTCAACAAACCCTCCTCCAGGAAAGAGAAATTTCCCAGCTCAAGAACCATCATGGGTCGATGGGGTGAACGTATGATGGCAACGCTCCTCTTCCACATCAGAATATTGCTGACCACTTCCAAGGGCTCTTCGAGTGCGACATGGATCGTGGCCTCGCCTCTCGTGTCGACGATGTCGTCCTAGAGAGGGATGGCAGCAAGGACCTTCGGTTCTTCCACATACTCAAACAGGACGACTTATTTGACGCCTCCCACACTCAGACCGACGAGCACCGACTCGAGGTGGAGAAGGTCATTGAGACTATTCGCCTTCGTCTTGACTCTGGTCTTGGCCACCAGATCTTCGACAAGTACCGTGCCAAGGAGACGGAGCACCTTGGTCAGAACCGACTCCTGATGGTCGGTGCTTTGATGATGCGAGCTGGTGCAGAGATCAAGAAGGAGCACCTCCAGTATCTCCGCGACTTGGCGCATCGGGAGGTCTTCGCCCCTACTATTGGGGCTCCCACCTGCTACCTCCCACTTGTCGGTCCGGCCAAGGCCCAGTTTCTTGCTGCTATCGACAACTATCAGCCAGGAACCCCGCGGGACTGGCAAGAGCCAAGGCATGTTCGAGTTGCAGGATTCCAATGACGTTTCTGACAAGGCCTGTGTAGCTGCTTCCACTGCGGCAAGGTTCGTACGGACCTTGGGAAGGCTCTTAAGAACTGCGACCGTTGCAAGAAAGCATGGTACTGCGGCGTTGTAAGTACCCAGCCATTCATCCATCTCTCCATGCTCAAGCTGACGACAACTCAGGACTGCCAGAGGGCCCATTGGAAGCTGCACAAGCCCGAGTGCCCTCCCCGTGTCCTGCTCCTGCGTCCAGACTACTTCCTGGGCGCGAGGAGCGGAAGTACGCATCTGCCATTCTTTTTTGCTCCTGAGGGTCTAGGTCAACTCAAAGAGGAACTCAGTGGTATGGGAACCGGTAACATGTCGTTCACTACGCTTTGAAAATATCGCCAAAGATGATGATAGCCAAGTTAGACGAGCCAGACTGAATGAAATGCGGGAAATCTTGCAAATTGCTTTCTCGCCTTTCCCTGTCGTGTGGCATCGTCTGTGTCATCGGGTTTCCAAACAGCGACAAGCGGGTCAGGTTAGCATCCTGTAACCAGGAGTTATTAGAAGACTTTTAGGTCATCAAAGTGTACTGTCGAGCTAACGGAGTAGTGGTTTGCATCTGCCATGCCGGGGTTTAAAAATGCTGCATCAGAGGTTGCGGCATCGTAGTCTGGTGCTAGATAGGCGGATTATAAGCAGGACCAAATACCTCTGATCGTGGGCGATCCTGAGCCGCTTCTCCGTCGGATCTCTCCCTGTCCGTCCGATATAACCTGGACTTTGACTATTGGCTCTGATAGATGACGATCCTGACGCGATGAGCGAACGGAGCCTCGCACATCGTCTGAGTGAGTTCAGTGCCAGATCTCGGGGCATCAACGTCCTTGATCATGGCTTCTTCTTTAGCGCGTATTCCTTCCATATTCTGCTGTTTTTACACTAATAACCCAAGTACTAGGTGCACACTCTGTGGCTCACACGGTGACCGTCGCCTGCGCTAGGTTTCCTTGCCCTTCCCCTCGGGGTCGACCAGCTTGTTCTCGTTTGTTGAGCCGGCCAGCGCCTGGGAATCCGGGTGTTGGAACTCGGCCAGCTTTCGGCATCGTCGTGGTTCAGCGAATGCGGCTGCCATCGAGCGCTTCGGGGTTTCCTATCAGAAGGCTGAGCACACTACAAGAACGGATCCCGTCAATTGTTATCACAGATTGCAACAGCACCCCCCGAATGCTTGGTTTTCTAGCCGTTGCCGTTCAAAGCCGTGCCAAACACGGCAGCATTCTCCGATGGCGGGAGACACATGCTTGGATTTTGGGCGCCACATTACGCAGGACTCGACAGGCTTTTGTCCTTGCCGATGACAAGTCCAATTTATTTGCGTAATCCCTACAGCGATGGTCTTACGGTTTATGGCTTTATGCCCTTATGGTTTTATGGCTTCCTACATACGAGCAATCTAAGAGCAGTTATGACGACGGGTAGACGGCGAGGGCACTGTCGAAGATTGCCACACGCCAAATAGGGGGGGGTGACTGCGGTCACTACAACAGTAGCTCACATATACATAGCGATACATACATAAATCTTTCGGCAAAACACACTCTGAACCACACCAGGACGAGTCTTATATCAGAATCAGGTTCAAGGGGCCAGGAAAAAAGTTCGGATGAGAGCATGGATCCAGACGAGAACCCACCCGCCGGCGCCTGCGCCGGCGATGGGGAGAAAAGTCCAACGCAAAACGCATTCCCACCCTTTTTCCTGTACATCTCTCGCCCGACAAGGCTACATACGACGTGGGCCAAGCGCGTATCGACGAGAACTGGCAGCCGAAAAACGTGCATCTCACCAAGGGAGAAAGGGGCATCCCAAAGCTCGCGACCCTGCCCCGTCCCACCACGCCTACATTACATCGAACCTCATCGGACGGCCCGAAGAAAGTTGCCCGAAAGATGCCCCCCCTCCATCCTTACCCGTCTTCCGCAACCTCCTCACCAAATTGCCCCCGTCTCTCCGTCAAAACGCGGGAGAAGCGTTGAACGGCGGCGGGAGCTGACGGCCCCCTCCCCCTCCCCGCCACCCCCAAAACCTCGCCAGGGCCACAGAAAGGAATCCACCCGAGACCAACTTGTCTCGGAGACCCGGAAGAGGGGCACGTATTGAAGGCTCGAATTTCCCATCAAAAGGTGGCCAGAAACGAATGGGTCTCCCTTGGCGGAAAAAGATCACTGCCCGTTCCCCTTCTTCCTGCTTCCTCGAGCGCCATATCGACGCTTCATCGACTACGTAGTGGTTCCCACCCCCCCGTCGTTCGGTTTTTGCCCTCGTCTGTTTTTTATTTCCGTTTTCCCCCTCGTCTGTTTATTTTATTTTACTTCCTTCTTCGATAATAAATCTTTTTTTTAGCCGTGACCCTGTCTCTTCTCATGAGGCAAAACGTGGGATAGATATGGGTGAGGTGTGTGTGTGTGTGTGTGTGGGTTCTCCCCCGGCTTGTCCTGCGACCCCTCGTCCCAAAAGGCTGAACCCCGAAACCTCCCCCTCCTTCTTCCCCCACCCCTTAGGACTGCCGAGATCCCCCCCCGCCCCCTACATCGCTCGCTGGCTCGATATGTCGGGGTTTTCATGGTATGACCAGTCACTTGTAAGCCGCATTTCGACGCAACATGCCTCGATCGATCTCGTTTCCGGGTAAAGCAGCTAGCTACCTTTCGTTGTGGGGGTGGGTACGGCCGGTAGTCACCGTCGCCGCGCAAATCGACGGGAAAAGCCAAGACTATGATTACTTGATCTAGGGTAAACCGCAACCTGCCGCCGGTCTTATTTTACACCCGTTCAAAGGCCACTAGCAAAGCTCCCACCTCAAACGGTGAGCGCAAGTTCCGGAAGCAGAGGCCAGACATCAGACCGCATCGGGTGGTAGGGGCAGCGTGCCTGCGCCCGCCCGTGTGGGGGGCCTGCTGCTGCTGCTGTCTGCATGCAGCTGGGCCACATACGCGCCGCGCCGCATCACATTACCGGGCCGGGAGCTGCGCAGCGAGCTTCCGGTATCAGTTGCCTGACAACATTATTTCCAATCTCAACACAGATCCCCCCCCCTCTCCATGGTCCCGCGTTTGAAAGGGGGGGGGGGGGCAGCGGCCTAGGCGACATAATGATGCACCCCTTGCGTGTCCGGATCTGCATCTCAAGCGGGCCGACGCCGACGATATCATCACCATCGTTAGGCAACCAAGCAGCTTAGGTTTCTGACCCGAACCCGGCTTGGTTTCTCTCGAACAGGCATTCGGTCAGCCAAGCCTGAAGGCCACAAGCAAGCGCGGAATCCTTATCATGACGAAGCGTATTTGGTCATTCAGGGGGGGAGCCGATGCTCGAAACCGCAAGACGAATTCAAAATGATGGGCTGAAAAGGGGTTAACAACGGTACGTCACCGAAAAGATTGGACACGTTGAGGGAAAGCAACCCTCTGGCTGTGATTGGCGACGTAGGGAGCGTGTAAGCTGGCCTGGAAGGGAGGGAGACTAGACGACGTACGGCAGATGTGGCTGCCCGATAGTAAATCACGGTTAGCGGCGTCTGCAAGTGTTGGACAACGCCCCAGGCCTCCTTACAGCCCAGGCCGGGTTGAATGAAAGATCGGATCGGTGGGCATTGGGAGAATCGAGCTCGCCCAACTCGGTAATATACGACTGGCCATTGTGTTCTGGACACATGTCACAAGAGTACGAGAGCTGAATGCCACGGCCGCCGCAAGGGCCCGCGGTTGCCACGGAACTTTGGATGACGGAGCTTTGATAGTATCGGGCTAGGAACCGAAAACCAAGCGAGCTGACTTGAAGCTGTGATATGCGATAGGTATACGCAACTGTGAGTGCCTCTTCCAACTGAAGTGCCACGTGTGCGCACAGAGACCAGAAGCTGGGATATCTCTGGCATCAAAGCTTGAGCATCCAGTCCCCTAGGGGAGCACTGACACATAACGTCGATGCGGCAAAAAAAAGAGATAGAGCCGGGCAAACCCAAGCCTTGTGCCTCTGGTTTGCTTCCACTCCTTTGCCGCTGTCATTGACTCCGAAATAAGCTCTCGAGCGGATACTAGAAAGAAAGTCCATGAACCTGGCAAGAGTTGCCGTCTAGGCGACATTGTGCTTCGGAGGATTCCCGGACTGTCGTTTGGTCGGCATCGCCAAGCACACCCACGCTGAGCACATCATCACCCCGATACTAATCGTGTGCTCAGCAGATACATTGTAGCGGATGATATCTCTCCTTTAGCAGTTCCTCGCCGCCAGGGAGGCTTGGGCTGCTGTCGTATGATTCCATTCCCAATTATCCTGGATGCGGAATTGTTTTCTTGGCCATGACGCCTTGTTGGTAAATCCCAGGGCTGGCAGAGATACGTATCCAATGGGGTCTCTCTCAAGATCGCACAGGTACGGATGGATACACAATGATACTTCAACGCAGTCGGGAAAATCTGACACGGCTTGCTGGACTTTGCTGCGTGATGACCAAATAACATTGCTTTTTCTCTACTGCCGGTTGCTGGGCGCCGGTGAAGTTGCGGGAACTCATTCAAAGCGCTTACGTGAGGAGTGCATATGGGGGGAGGCCTGGGAAGCCGGTCACGCCTGGGCTTCTGATGGAGACGAAAGCGGAAGTTCCTCCATAGGGATACCTAGGTTGCGCGATGATTGGATCGGAGAAGCAAAAAAAAGAAGAAAAGGAAAGCAAAAAGTCGAGGCCGTGGCCTAGCGTCGCTTGAAAACGCTGCTTCGGTCTAGATACCCCTCATCGGCCAGTGGGAAGAGAGGGCCGCCTAGAAGTAGGCACTGATGATGGAAAAAAAGAAAAAAAGGCACCATCGGTCGGCATCCCGCCTAAAGTAGACTCGATTTGGGGAGCTGTCCAGCCTCTCCCATGCTAAGGCCCCAGGGCGGGCCTTGTCATAGACTGCATCCGGATGCAGAGGTGCAGCACCCAGAGCTCATGTGGCATAGTCATTGGGCGATGGTGTTGCTGGGCTTGGGGGGGCCTGCCCCGAAAACGGTCAGGATTGTTGGTGATTCAGCAGGAACTTGGTCCGCGCGAACAGACGTCAATTCCATGGTCGAGGGTTCAATCAAGTGGGAAATCTGACCATCATCTGGAGACGATATAACCGACGTTGCAGCAATGGTAAGCAATTGCCGAGGGCGCATCGTGTTGTATCATGGGCGATCAGACGGCGAGGCCCGCGATACGCTCTCGTTGCAACGAGGGTGCAAAAAGCTGAAGCGAGGCCCTTCAATGGTCGACTGTTGAAGCGAGCGGTCTTGCTCCAGAGCATTGAAGATAACAATGGTGACATGGAACCGGTGGATTTCCGGTGGCTTCCATAGTCCTGTCTTCAGTTCAGCGAACCCCTTGGGTACCTACATACGAATGCTGCACGGGCTGGTAGCGCGGCCCCTTGGGTACGGTGCTGTCTGGGCGTGGCGGTGCGGAGATTTAGTTGGCCACATCGTCTGTAGAACTAGTAGTGAGGCTGACTTTATCGCCATTCGTGGTGCAAGCGGGGCCGTGGTCCGGGTCCTCGTAGCTCAGTCGGGCGAACGTTGAAAATCAAGAAGCGATCCAAATTCCGGCGACACATTATGAGGCTCGGAAGTTTCCAAAGCAAGGGCCACCGGCTAGGAGGAACATGCTGTTCCTTGGACCCTGCGCCGGGAGCGTTTTTTTATAGCGGCCGTATCGTCTCGTCACCATACCAGAGCCGTCGGCGGCTGACTTTTTAACCGAGAGCAAGCAAACCTTGTGGTGACTGTTTTCGGCAGTGGTGTAAAACATTTGTTGCAACTTTTGGTTGGATAGGCGGAGACGGTGCAGATTGCACTTGGCGACCATTTGATCAGGGGTCCAATTCTTCAGGAGCAGTCGGAGAAATTGGTGCCCGGGAGGTAAATTACGACTTCAACCATGGGCAGTCCACACCAAAAAGTCAAAGCTCCAAGTCGAGGTGGTAACGTGGTGGATGCTCCGAGCTGGGGCGGGCCGCAGATGAAGTGATGGTGGAGAAATTAATACTGGGCAAAAGGCTGTTCGCTCATTACCGTCTATAACCACTTGGAGGCGGGAATGATGAATGTTGAAAGAGGAGGGGAATATTGGCGAGGACGACGTCGAGCGCATGGCGCAAGAGAGGAGGAGAGAGAGGTGTTGTTGTTGTGGTTGTTGTTGTTGCTGTTGTTGGATGAACGAAGACATGGTATTGTATGTGTGGGTGGGGTGTGACCGGGCCAGGCTGCAGTGAGATAGCTCTTGTACTCCGTACTCGGCACTAGGATAGACGGCAGGTCGGCAGGTAGTAAACTAAAAAAACTCATCTGATGTTGACGAGTTTTGTGCGTTCGCATTAGCGGCGACGAGACGACAAGGAGACGAGTGGTGGTAGCAGTTGGAAAACCGGTTCAGCGGCAGGGAGCGGTGGTAATGTCGCGTCAACAAAACGACAAAGACTGGAGACGACGATGCACGCTCGAGCGCGGGTGCATGCAAGCGAGAGAAAGGTGTCCGGGGTGTTGGCCGTTGATACTAGGTGAGGAGTGGATAGGTACGAAGTAAGTCAAAGCTATCGCGGTAATGGTGGTCGATCATCCAGCTGTCACGTTGGATTAGGCGCACAGGCGCATTCTGGGCGGCCAAGGAGGAGCTCGAAACGTGCCCGACTCCGGGGCAGGGGTCGGTCAGTCAATCAGGACCGACTGGGGGTGACTGACTGTCCCGTCCTGTCCCGTCCTGTGCTGTCCTGTCCGGGCAGCAGTTCGTGATAGGCCGTGGATAAGGAGGCCGTGGATGGGTACCGTAGGTACTTGGCAGGCCGTGGAGATGATGTCGTGCATGGCGTTGCTCAATATTGGTCTGCACATGACGGGCGATCCATGGTTCGCTGATCGACTACGGAGTAGGTTCGCAGATGGTCGGGCAAAAGGCGTCAGGTGAGGGAGGGTGGATGTCGTGGGAAAAGGAGGTTTTTGTCTTTGCTCTGGGTCTGGTCTGGGTATGGTGCGCCGTGTCGCTGGG
Source organism: Colletotrichum somersetense (assembly GCA_030867255.1). Taxonomy (NCBI): domain Eukaryota; kingdom Fungi; phylum Ascomycota; class Sordariomycetes; order Glomerellales; family Glomerellaceae; genus Colletotrichum; species Colletotrichum somersetense. The sequence continues at coordinate 94,147 of MU843514.1, read as the reverse complement.
TGTGTTTGGACTGGTGAGAAGTGACCAAGTATTGAGCTGGTAATTGATTGATTGTCTCTGGTCGGTAACGACGCCGATGGATGTGCTCGCGATTGCAAGGAGAACAAGGAAGGTATCCATCCATAGGTATCCGTACATACTGTAGGCAGGTAGGTAGGTAGTGAGTGTACTGCGGAATTGGTGCGTAGATGGGGCAGGAGCGAAGGGTGGATGACATGCCCCACGACAGACAGACTTGACAGCTCTGTGCGTGCAGCGCGACAGGGGCATGATTGGCTGGCATGGCCGGAACCGCTGGCGAGGCTGCTCTGGATTCGGAGGGGCTCGAGAGCGAAAGGTAGGTAAGTACGGTACGGTACGATGTAGCATAGGTAGCACGCACACACAGCATCCGGGGAATGGACCTGCATCCATCAGCACCCTTTTTACTGAGTACCATATTCACTGTGTAGAATCTCGGCGATTGGTATGCCATTTATGTGCCGATTTCCGGCCAAAGCGACACGGTTAGGCAACCTAGCATAGGTACGTAGTATTTAGTCTACCGAACTACTTTGGCGAAGGGCCCTCACTAGTAGTACGTACCTACCTACTTACCTACCTACCTACGTACCGCGGGTGCACAGTAGTAGGTAGGTAGGTAAGTAGGTAAGTAGGCAAGTAGGCAAGTAGGTAAGTAGGTAGGTAAGTAGGCAGGTAGGTAGGTAATGTGGCTGAAAGCAGTCATATTGGGATGCCCGGTAATTTTCGGGCGGCAGCTATGGTGGTGGTGGGGTTACCTATTCGTATCTAACCAGTAACCGGCCAGGCATCCGAACCAAAGAAGAAACGAAACGAAACAGGCTAGTCCGAGTGGTAGTGTAGTGAGTGAGTGCTCCCGGGGCACGGCAGAAGGAAGCCGGTAGGTAGATAGATACCCTAGGTAGGTGACGGAAGTCCTTGGTAGGTTGTCAGGAAACGCCTGCGAGACTATACTATGGCCAGAGATGGGAAGAAATTCGAAATATCCATCCGTACTCGGTAACTGACGGAAGGGCCCGGGCACCAAAAAAAAAAAGAGGAAAAAGGAAAATACAGGGGGGGAAAGACAATGAGCAAGCAGAAAACGCACGTGCAATGTAATTGTACGCAGGAAATGTTTCATGCGTAGTAAAGGATTGATAGACGGGGTCATTTGCTGATGCAGGAGTCAAGAAGGATCCTCGCCCCGCGCATTGCATCGCAAAGCAAAGCAACGCAACGCATCGCATCGCAACACCGGGGCCTGTCGTTCTTTCCTGCTCTGCTGCTGTCGTTCCTGCGCTTGCTGCTTCTGTCTTGACCTGCTCCTGCTCCTGCTCTTGCTCCTGCTTCTGTTTCGAACTGCTCCTTCTATGCAGTCTGTATTGTATGTATTGCTCCTGCCTCTCATTGTTTGTGCATGCCATGTCGCATCTTTACCTACTTCTGTGTCTCGACCTGCTTCTCCATGTCTCGACCTGCGTCGTCTGCGCCTCCTGCCTCCGACAGGGCTGATGTCGTCGTCGCTTTTCCCGCTCGTGCCCTTTTTCTTCCGTGCCACCCACTCAATGGCTGACTGACAGGCATGGCAGGTGGCTTAGGCTTAGACTTGACTTAGGCTTAGGGGTGCTCCCTCCCTCCTGCTCTTGAGCGTGCCGTTCGTCACTGGTGCTTATTTTTGTCCGGGAAACCGAGTAGTTGCGTGAGCATGTGTGTCTGTGCGCAACCATTCCGGCAAGGAAGGGAAAGGAAAGGAAAGGATAGGAAAGAGCCATCCAACCCACGCCTGCCCTGCCCTGCCCTGTCCAGCCCAGAGGTAAGGGTAAGGGTAGACCAGACCAGGCACGACACTTCGTACGTATCGCATTTGCCTTGCCTACCTAAGGTAAGGTACGGATATGATAGATACTCCTGGGTAGATAGATACCGTACATGCATACTTCGTACTCCTACCTAGTAACCTGTAGTCCGCACAATGGTGTCAAAGCCCAATATCCTAATTAACCCCCTCGAGAAACATACCCAGTAAAAACGTCCGAGAGCCCTGCAGAGGATCCCTGTTCAGCCATGAGATTACCTGAGGTAGGTACAGTGCAGTATGGACGTATGGACCACTGCGTATATCGTACGCCTGCACTGCACCACGGCACCCCTGCCTCTTCTCTACCTGTGCTGTGCCCACCCACCCATACCTATCCACTGAAAGCAGTCGGCGCTCGAACGGCCATGCCCGGTCTCAAACTAAACTATCTACCTGCAATATCCGTCCTCCGTATTCAGCGTCAAGTGCCCAATGCCAATATCCAGCATGCAGTTGTTGGCCTTTATTGCTCTGTTGGTATACATGCTACCTAGCCATAGGTTACCGGGTAGTCTCTCTGGTGGATTACCTGGGTAGTACCTTTGGTGGGCTCAGTTTAGTATTCTTACCTAGGTACCTTTAGTGGGCCACCTACTACAGGTCAGGTCAGGTCAGGTAGGTAGGCAGGTACGTACCTCGGTCCAGTCTATCACGGCCCCACCCACCCGTCACCCCCACCTCCAGTTGCCTCTCCCGTCCGCCCACAGCACTAGACTCGACTCGACTCTCGTCTGCTGCTGCGAGCATTGCATTCCGAACTTCAGGGATGGTCATGGAGACAGACGCATGTGGCACCTGGTCGACGCTAACATCCGGATACGTGCCACCGTACAATGCACGATGCACTATCTGTTTTTTCCCCTCGTCTTTTTTTTGTGTGGCTTCGTCCAGCCTAGCCTCTTCCCTTCCCGTCCTACTTACCATACTGGGCAGTACCTACACAGCAGTAAACTACGTATGGACCGAGGTGTAGGTATCTATCTACACCATGAGCGCTTACATGGCATGGTTCATCATGTACGTGCTACAAGGCTTTTTCTCCCCTCCCCGCTCTCTCTCTCTCTCTCTCTCTCTCTCTCTCTCTCTCTCTCTCTCTCTCTCTCTCTCTCTCGTCATCACGGAGACGGAGAGCTCTCCTACCAATTTTCTTTTCTTTTTTTTAGTCTCTTTCCTTGGCACCACCAAGACGATGCTATGCCATCCCCACCCACTCCCGCTCCCACTGCTTCCACTCCTACTCCCACGCCCGCTTGAGCCTCCCACCCATAGAGAGAGTGTGTGAGAGTGTGTAAGAGCGAGAGACAGACAGAGAGAGAGAGAGAGACAGTCAGAGTGACACCCCCCCAAGCCCCCGCCAGCCACATCTTGCTTCCCCGGTGCCTCTGCAGCTCGACATGGACATGGACCTGGATCTGGCCCTCGACCCGATTCTCTGACCCGGTGGTGGGCTGCATCTGCATCTGCTCTGCTGCAACTGCATCTGAGCGCACCTAGTGCAGTGTAGTATACCCTGCCCTACCGAGTTCGTCACTCCCCCCCCTCACCCTCAAGGCCTGCTCGAAAACAGTCGTGTAGATACCCCCTACCCTAGGTACCTACCTTAAGGACCTTACTACGTACACTACCTCACCTGGGTAGGTAGGAGTTACGCTAGGTAGGAGGTACCCTGCCTACCTTCCTGCCTCGCCTTTGTCCCTCCTCCGTCTCTGTATGTTTCAACACGCCACGACCATATCTTAAAGCCTTCACCTCTCTCTCTCTCCCGTCTCTTCCCATCTCGAGTCCGTGTCCTGCTCTGCTTTTCCCTCCCTCCAACCAACCCATTGAGTAATTCTTCCTACTCTACTCAGAATCTGACCTCGCCCTACCTACTACTTTCGACTCTCTGCCCCATCTTCGGTCGGTTTTCTCATCTCTAATTCTTCATCTAAACTCTCGTCTCCTCCGTCGACCCATCCAGCTTAGCTTCATACCTCACAAAACAACCAACCCTCAACACCCCAGCCGACTCCGACCACCGCCGCCGCATCGCACCTCCTTTTCGTCCTTTCTTATTCCCGCCGGGTGTCTCGCTTCCTGGCCTCTCTATTTCGGTCTTTCCAACAGAGCCGTCACCCAATCAATCTCCTACCACAAACCCCCTCTGTCGACTCCGAATTGAGGGTGCTCGCCATATATATTGCGCCTCATCTCACGCTGCGCAACTGTCTCACCGTAAAAGCGTCGTACAGCTTCGACCGCCCATAATCACGACCTGCTCTCACGTCACACTTGGTGTTCTGCCTTCACCCAGCCGGTTTACATACAGAGTACTGGGACTTGGTCCACCCCTCCATCTCGGCTGCTCCTGTCTTCCTTCGTCGTCGCCGAGTCTCTCTCTGCATCCATTTCACTCGGTGCTCGAGCACATAGGCTGACGCATCTTCACCTCCCTCCTGTTTGTCTGCATCTTCCCTCCTCAGTTTCGCCTTCGACAAACTCTTCCCCCACCCGACGTCAAGTCTTATTCTATTCTCTCTGCTCTCATCCCGTCGACAAATTACGCACGGTTTCCGTTCTTACATATAACTGCGCGGATTGGTGAGTCTGCGCTGCCCTCCTCTCGACTCATACCCGAGCGCCAAAGCTTACCAACCTTACTGAACATCAGACAAACACCCAAAGTAGCCGTCATCGGCCTCATCTATAATGCCCATGCCCAACAACTTTGATCGCCTGGAGAAGCTCTTCTCCAGGAAACGGGATTTCTCCATTGACGCAAACTCGTCAATGCTCGAGTCGACTGGGTCCCCGACCACGTCTTTGGACCACAGCTTCCCTCAACCGTCTTTCATCCGCCCTCGCGTATCTCGCATGAAGGCCAGAGAGGAGCGCATCATTGCCGCACAGAATGAGAAGCGCGCTCAAAGTCTGCCGGACTCTCCGTCCGAGCGCGCGTCCATACACGTATCCCACATGAGCAGCTCCAGCATGTCAGCCATCACTCTCCCGGTCCGCTCCTTGTCACTCAGCCACCGAAGAGAGAATCAGCCCGTCTCGAGTCTGCGCGGCTTTGACTTCCCTTGCCCCCCTTCGTCTCTTCCCCCGGCTTCGCCATTTGGTACTGCGTCTACGCCCGGCACTTTGCCCCCATCGTACAAGCTTTTCCCCGAGCACCGCCACAGCTCCTCTGTCATCCAACCTCCCGCCAGGTCCGACACCCCACCCTCATCCGACTACGAGGATGACTCGAGCATAAAGGGCTCCCAGAGCCGCCCCTCCTCTTCTCTCAGCAGAGACCTACCGACGCCCGCATCATCCCCAGAAATGAAGCCCGTACGCGATGGACAGTCGAGAGACTTTGCCGACTTGAGTCTGGCCAAGAGACAGGCAGCCGCCGCGACAATCAGACGGCGGAGAGAGGAGAAGGCGGCCGCGTTCCGTCGCTCTCAGGGTCACCACTCGAGAGCCCCGCGGTCCATTACCTCGGCAAGCCAGATCCTCAAAGGCGGAGACGTGACAGATTTCTACACCCTTTCTGACGATGATATTCTGGAGGAAGAACCCGAGCTCGAGGTTACTCTGGAGTCACCGGCGCCTCTGCGATTCCCGCTTTCCCCACAAACCCCATCATCTACGGCCTCATTTCGGTCCAAGCGAAGGACCTCATCCATTCACACCGACGACGTCGCCAAGGAGGGCGCACTGCAGGCCGCGCAGATCGCAGCGAAGCACAAGTTCGACCTGGTTTACATTGTGAACCTTTGGCCTGAGAGTGCTTCGGAATCATCCTCGCCCACATCTCGTTTGTCGATGGACTTTTCTTCGTCGTCGTCGTCTTCTTCGTCTTCTTCAAGACCAACCAGCATGAGGGCATCGCTGCTTGGCCCCATGGACGGGCCGATGGTGGACTCTGCCCCGGGCATGACTGGTCGCCTCCTTGCTGCTTACGGTCTCTCCAACCTCACGAGCCCTTTCCGCATTTCGGCGACTGTTCAGTCCAAGATCCTGAAGCAGGAAGGATGGATGGAATACCGCTGCGACGATGCGCAAGCCGGTGAGTTTGCGCGAGGTTACGGTCACGCTTTCCATACCGACACAGGCCGCAGAGGCTCTCCGGGCTCTCGCAGCCCAGTTGCAAGGGATGTCTCCCAAAACGACCACGGCATTGTCTTCGCCGCGTATCGCTACCCCACCAAAGATTCCCGTGCCGTCGGGTGTAGCAAGGAAGAGCTCGAAGCACTTCGCGTGGATGCCGAAGGACTTGTTGACTACCTCGTCGCCATCCACAAGGCACGACGCCTCCGGGACCCCATGACGCTACAGACGCTCATCGACGAAGATGCCACGCCTTCGTAGAAGCACGTGTGTCACTCTTTCACACGCTGAGCAACGACCGTTTTCGATTCACGCCAAACAAATGCAATGAGCGAGACGGACAATTCGACATGATAGACGACGTATCACTCCTTGAGAAACTTTTACTCGCTGCTTTTTTTTCTTTTTTCTTCCTCATTCCTTTTTACTTTTTCCCTCCTTCTCTCTATGGCCGGATTGAATTTACGCAGTTTTGCGATCCGTTTTTCTTTGATATGATACCACCACATGGACAGCGTCGTCATTTGGCTCAAAAGGACACACTTAGTTACCATTCACAAGCCTCGGGGGCGCTTTCAGTTGGTTCCCGGCTGCTCTTTACATAGCGGGAGAGGAGATTCCAGGGTTTTTGATGAGGTGGACTTGGCAGGCTTGAGGGATACTACACCGGCTCATAGGCCGGCCACCATACTGTATCGTAGCAATTGGACATGGTCCATAATCAAAATAAAATCTCATGATAGCTACAATTCACCCCTTCCTCTCCCAATCAAACAAGCCCATCTATCTGGTGACGCAGCGCTGATGATGCAACATCGTATTCGGAGCGTACGCAGCGCTCGGCTTTACGGGCCCGACGGGCTTTTTTTTTCTCTCTCTTGGTCCGACGGTGCTTCGGAAACTTTGCTTTATTGTTCAAAAACCTTGAGACCAGCAGTTCTCGTCGATCCAAGCATAAGACGAGCCAACCACGAGTCAAGCAAAAAGCTGTGTTTGGTTTGCTTGAGCTCTTGGAGGGTGAGTGAGCTCAGTCAGCCGTTCGCACCTCGAGTAATGATTGTGCATGTAAACCTTTTTTTTTCTCTTTCTATGGGAAAGTAGGTAGTCATGACCGGGGTGGGGGGAGGCTACACGAGTACGTTGGTTTCTCGGCGTTGAATCCTGGCAAAACCCGATCCCACTGGTAAGGGAGGGGGGGTGTGTGGCATGCGGTTTTTGAACACCGGGGAACCCTGTTGAGGCTTTTCCCGCCACGATAACCTCTGGATGGGGGTGCGAGGGTCGGGGAGCTCCGGTCGGTGGTGCTGTCATGCGGTGCTTTGAACCTGTCAAATCGGCCAAGCAAGGTTCGGGGAGGGGGCCCATCCGATAGTTGGTAAGGGTGGGGGGGGGGGGGGGGGGATGAGTGTTTTGTTGATTCCAACCATACAACGGGAACACGTATTCCAACTACGGGAACCCCGTCGGCACGAAAAAGGTGGGAACATGTTGTCGACGATAATAACGATGACAATGGTAGAACTAACTGCACGGAAACGCCACCCGGGTTCAAGGGAAAGGTCTGCGGACGCACGCACACACACGCGGCTCAGCCCCTAGCCGACGGCCTGCAGCAAGCAGTTTGAGCATTCTCTGCGTGCGGTTCCGCCTCGCACACGGTTGGGAACTTTTGGGTTACCGCAAGGCTTGTGGAGTTGCTTATTCTCTCTCTCTCTCTCTCTCTCCGGTCGTGGGATGCGATGCGGCGGCGGTGGCGGGGACGCTGCCGGTGCATATCCGGTCTCTGGAGGTGTCACTTTAGCAGAGTTCAAGTGCGTTGGGAAAACCGCTGGCTGCATTTCTAGTCGAGTCCCGCATGATGCATCAGACTCGGCGGTTGGCAATATCACATCACTGAGATGGAATGTCCAAAGGGAGGGCGCGGGAGGCGCGGCGCGGCGCGGCGCGTCACAGCAAGTATGCAGGAGGGAGGGGAGGGAGTTGCAGTATTCTTTCTTTTTTTCCCCTCATACTTTCTTCTATTTTGTTCTCTTTCTTTTTCTTTTCAACTTGACCGTTTCTAGTCCTTGTTGCAGCGCGTTGTGTCTCGCATTACGTGCGTTACGCTTGGCTCTTTTCTTTCTTTTTTCTTTTTTTTTGGCGAGGATAAACTACTCCCAACTCCTACGATCCTGACCACATTAATCCTACCCCCGAGTCCTATCCTTAATCTTATCTCTGATCCTACGGTATCTCTGTGCGGATTGTCGGTAAAAGGAATCGGGGTTAGTGAGGGAAAAGTGGGACAAAATTTGCGATTATATGGGAGATGAGAGGGAGAAGGTTCAACCCAAATTACTTGATATCCAGGCCGTCCTTCTTGAGGTCGCACAGATTCACACACAAAGATAGTGACACAGTCAGAGGAGCAGGTGTAACAGGGACACTTACTGGATGTTGGTGGATATCCCACCCCCATCCATCCCCGCTCGTTCGCTGCACGCTTGGACATTGGAGGGGCCGATGAAGTGGCGCCTGTCTTCTTCATTTTGATTGACACTCCCGCAGAGCCGGGCATGTGGCGGCACGGTGCTTTGACGTTGGTGCAGAAACCGAAAGGGCCTTTTTTTTCTCTTTCTCCTTCTGAGGCATTTAAAGGATCGATCGGTGATAGTGTCTTGACTGACTGACAGACAGGCAGGCGGGTGGAGGGGCGGCGGATATGGGAGGGGAGATGGAAGGGAATCCCTACGAACGGGCACAAACCGAGCCATGATCTACAAACTACAAGCCACATTGCTTGACTTTAGGATGATCGCCAGGTATCTTCATTGGTCGCTACGCAAGTCGGACTCGGGTGGCGCTCCCACCCCCGGCTCCGAGCATGTCCGTGCCCTCTACCAGGTCATCATCCACCTCATGGACCGGGCCAGGCGTGATTTACGACGGCGCTGGCGGCGTTTTGAACGGGTGGGGGAGTAAGAGGGCTTGGGGGACCCTGGACGTCCCGCGCGCGAGCGCGCGCGCTCGCTCAAGCAAAAGTAAGCCGGCTGGAGGGGCGGTGCCGGGTCTGCCTGCCTGCCTGTCATGATAGGGCAATGGATAGCTATCAGCAGGTAGCGTTGGGTAGGGCTGGGAGGGAGATGAACCGGATGTGACGGGATGGGATGGGATGGGATGGGCTAGCGGGGCTAGTTTGACGCCGTCTCTGGCGGGGAGCCCCGGGCCCTGGAGGCTAACGCCGGCCGAAGGGGGGTGAAGAAAAGCTCCGAGGTGACGGCGGTCGTACCGGCCTAAAGCTTATTCTTGTAAGGGCCAGTGAGAGCCCGGGACGACCTGTGCATCCCACGACGATGGGACGCGCCGGCACCGCGGCCAGAGGCTCTGCCTTGCCCCGTCTTTGGTTTGTTGGGGGTCATTACAAGAAAGGGGGGGGGGAGATGTTGAGTTGAGAAACAGGCCGCCGGCCTTCAACCCCCCTATCCCCTATGCCCGTACATGCTTGGCGTCATTTTGGGTTTTGCAGATCGGACCGGGAGAGCCGTCGCCGCCATCGCCTGCCGGAGTTTGGTCCGCCCGTCTCTGAACCCAGGGGCCAACCTTCGCGGCGCCTCCAGCCGAGCTTTGCATTTGCCACGAGGCCAACGCATCACACAAGGGGAGGATAACCTCTAGAGATTCCATCGCAAAGGCGTCAATGGACGTTGGAAAGTTTGGCCTCGCAGACCCCTGTGATGGCAGGCAAGGGTCTGGCCCCGGAGTTACTGTCTGCTTGCCCAAGGTGTATAATCCCGGGGACGGTATAAAGTCTTGTGTTCTTTGGCTGGCTCGACGGCCTGGCCGGTGCAGAATCGGCTACTATCGGGCTACTGTCCATGGTTTCTCGATCAGCCATTTATTCTTCCTAAACAGGCGTTGTTGTGTAAGCCAATAATGGGCTAATCTTTAACTAAGCTGGACGAGCAGCACTAGGTAGATGGGGGGATGTAAGCACTTATATACACGCCATCAACGTATCAAAACCAGGAGGCGAGATTGTATCATTTCTTGAGGGAAAGGGGCAGAACAAGACGCTCTTCAAAGTACCTGTACACAGACCCAACGGTCCAGTACCGCAACTTCCGTTCCGGTATTGACGACCACAGGAAACGAGCAGTTGGGGATGCAACCCGCCCTCCCCGGTCCGTTCTGCACAGAGATGTGAATTGCGACGCAGCACCTCTGGCCGTTAGTAGGATACCAATACGAGCCTAACCCCCCCGCTCCCTTTGAATAATCTGTTGGCTATTGACCACATCAATTTCCGGGTTTACCACCCACCCAGACCACACTCGCGTTTGGCTGTGTAGTGTTTGTGCATCATAGTGGCGTCCTGACCTGCCAGTCGGGAGGCGACCTCCCGGATAGTGTTGCCGCGGATGAACTTTCAGCGTCAACAACTTTCTTGATGTATCCGGCGATGTTCGGCCAGTTAATTAGGCTGCAACGCCGTCGACAAAGCGTCTGTTAGCCATAGTTTTCTCGGTCGTGAGTGACTGGACAAACTGGAAGAGTTTATGTTGTCGTCAGGGGCAATATACTAGGTAGGATTAGGGATAGGATTAGGGAAAGGATTGGGGGTATGCAGCATTTCCGTCTGTCGCGATTTCTCATTAGTAGCTGTCTGTAACTTCGACTAGAGGTCATCGACTTGCCACTGCAGGACAGGTAGCCGCTGTAGGTGTTTGTCTGCCTGCTGGACCTGGCTTCCGTCGGCACCTTTGCTGCTGCCATTTCCATCGTCGGATGGAGCCGCCATCAGCTTCTTTTTGTTCGGGGGGCCGTACTCACCGTCCTTGTCGTCAGAGCTGTCAAAGACGGAGTAAAATCCCCCTCGCGCATCAGTAACAGTCTTTGTCCGAAGTTTAGCTGCGTCGGCTTGGTCGCCGGCAGCTTCGGCTCGTTTCTCAGCTGCGGTAGTGACGTGGTTTTGGTGAGCGGCGTTTCGTTTCCTGGGAAGGCAGTCACACCGGTCGGGGGCCGATGCATTGGTGTGTCAACCAGACTCGCCTCATCGCAAGTCACAGTGTCGACAGATTGCATTTCGATGCCCTTTGGAGTGGCTAACATTTCAGTGTCGGATGTGCCTGCCTCCGCATTTTCTTGGTCTTGCCAGCTGTTTCGCATGATCGTGGGGCAGTGGCACGCGGGTCTTGGCTGGGGGGAAGTTGGTAGTGGTAGGAGTGGCCAAAGCCAGTAAGCCTGAAGGAAGAAATATGCCGTGTAGTTGATCAGCGTAAATGATTGTTTCTGCGTTATACATTATGTGTAGGATAAGATGTGGTGATAGGTTATGTGTGTGCTCGGATAGGTTTGCTGGCGAGAGAAAGATGTAGTTTGAGAAGAGGTATATGTTTGCTGCAGCGGTTCTCACGAGAAGATTTCTGGCGATAGTCGAGATCGCGTGGTGGCAGGCGTTGGCGACTGACCAGTGGTTTGACGGAAGACGCGAACAAGTTCAACCATGCTCACCAGGCGCCCCTCGATCTTTGTGCAAGGCCTCTCATTGATCCTGGCGGCACATTGCTGAGAGTGAAACCGGCGGATGAGTACATAATGCTGTGTGTCTGCCCTGTCCAGGGTCCGGGGGGCTCATCAGGCCGGGTAGTTGATTCGGAGCGGAGCACCGGCCTACGGAGAAGTGGGTACCCGGATCGGGTTGAACCCGGAGCGGGGCCCGGCGTGTCGCGTTGTACCCAGTCAACAGCATATTCAGGCCTAGATAGCGCCACATGGGCCCAGTACCCATGGCGCCTTCAACTATCAGTTAGATAGATGGTGCGTTATGTTGCGCGTCGGAAACTGTAATTGAAAATCAAGAAAAACTTATAGCCTTCACTTGTCTGGTCAGAGATCCAGATGGTTTCCAGCACAGTGGAGCTCCGCCGTGCAACCAAATCGCCTTCAACTCTGGCACCTTCCCATACAGGTATTTATTCATTAAGGGCGAGGATAATATGCCCCCAGCTACAAGCACATCAATCCTAACCAAGTTACATTCCTTACTCTAATCCTATCTCGGTCAGATTAAAGAGAAAGGGGATGTTACTGAGAGAAAGGTGGGATAAAACTTGCGATTAAATGGGAGATGGAGACAAGGTATCCCCTCCCAATAAAAAGGTCATACAATCATCATGAACTGATACTTATGCGACATCCTCATGGCTGGCCATCCCGCAATCTTCATAAGAATCCTGACTAGACAGAAACTTGAATGATCCGGGCCGTCAAAGAAAGCTTTCTCATTCGAATCCCCTCAGCTCAACAATCAACAATCAAGCATCTCCTCCACCTCCCTGCAGTACAGCACGCCCTTCACCTCCGGCATACCCTTCATCCCCCTCCTCACCTTCTCGATAGCGACCCTCAGCTCGCCCCACGTCCAGAACTCGTCCACCAGCCCGCTCGCTTCAGAAAACAGCTGCGGCAGGCGGAACTCGTCCTCCACGGGGCCCAGCAGCCTCACAAGACCGCCGCCTCCGGCCTTCTCCTCCTCCTCTTCGGGTTGCGGGAGCGGCCTGAATTCGATAAAGACGAGCAGCCTCGCCGCGTCGGTGAAGCACCGTGCGCACGACCGGAGGGCCTCGGCGATGCGGCGCTCGTCCGGGAGGACGGACCAGTGGAGCCCGACGTTCCTGAAGCCGGGCTTCGTCGTCCAGGGTGAGTCCCAGGCCCCGACGCGGCTGCGGTACACTGCCGGCGGGAGGTAGACGATGTCGGAGGCCGGGACGTACGCCGGCGGCGGCGGCGAGGGGGTTCCGGACGACGGAAGCCCACCCTTTTGGAGGTCGAGAGGATGGGGGAAGGGGCGGAGGAGGGCCCGGACCGCGCGTCGGGACTCTGCGCAGACGCCGAGGGCGACATGGCGCGCGTGGCGGCGGTCGCGGGCGGGCCTGACGAGGTGGGTGTCCTCCCTGTACTCGAAGACGCGGGGCTCTGCGCCGAAAGCCTCCCAGACAAGGAGGCGGAGCTCGAGCGGGAGGGCCGCGAAGGGGTGGCGGGCCGTCATCGTCGTCGGCGGCGGCTCGTCGGCGGCGGCTCGTCGGCGGCCTCCTCTGTCGGTGGTGATCTGGCCGGGACGAGACCGGTGACGGCAGACATGGGCGTGATGTTGGTGATGAGAGAGCCAGCCGCCCTGTCTGAAGCTTTTTGGGTCTTTTGTGTGAGGAAGGGGGTTGGAGATTCGGCGGGATAAAGGACCATGTGTGTCCAGGCAGCCCGGGTCGAGGGATTTCGTTTTCGACGCCCTCGGGTTAGTGGTTATGGTGGCTGACGTGAGACAGGCGGGCGTGCCCAGCCTACCTAGTTCGTCAGCGACCTATCGTAACTGACCGGCTGAAATACGTGCAGATTGAGGGCGTATGCACGTCTATTCCGTTCACTCAGCCGCAACACCAGGTTCTGGGGGGGGGAGGGGGAGGGAGAAGCGTAGTGGTTATCGGCGTCGCAAACTTAAACTTGGTTGATCATTACGGTCTGCCCACACTCAGACGATCCCGGGAAGCGAAAGCGTCCCGGAAAGATAAAGGCCTCCTGTTATGACGTCGGAGGGACGTCGAGTGAGAAAGCATGTGGCATTAATGATTATAGCAAAAAGTAAGAACGGCGGCAGGCGGTTAAATCTCACAAATGCGACGGCGGCATGCGCCATGCGACAATGGGGAAATGACAGGATGGCCCCTGTGAGGATCCCCTTGATTTGCCATCATCCGAGGGGAAAGAATGCGCAGGACATGGAACCTCCCCGGCCCACCCGAACCCCCAACGGCTAGGGCTTGTAACGGACTTTCAATACATGACCATTGCAGGGTCTTCCGAGTGGCGGGGGCGAGCTCCGACAGTCGGCCCCGACCCCGGGCTTCTGTCCCCACTTCCCGCGATCGGGCACCGGATGTCGACGCGGTGCGACACGGTGCGAAGCGCGGAAGGGCGTCTAGTGAAAATGCTACATCGTATCCTCAAAAAGAACCACCGTCGTTAAAAGCCACCAAACCCCCACTTGTACCTCTTCGTCAAACATAACCCGGGCCATCAACAGTCGATTCTCTATCAGAGGCAGATAGATATGCAACTGCAATGAGAACAGGGGGACAATAACTTGGGAGGCTGACCGGCGCACGATTGAGAACAAAAGAAATAATGCATTATTATTCTACTCTGTAAAAATAAAGAAAAAGCAACAGGTGGGAGATGGAAGTAGGAAGCGAATCCCAAGTGTCTCGGACACTCTACTCCAAACGCCGGCCATGAAGCTATCGCGTCAGCAGCCAGCATAATGTCCAGAAACCCCCTCCCCCCTTTCCGCCAGCCCGGCGCGCGGTCTACCAGAGCTCGCACGTTGGCTGCTTCTGGGGGCAGTTGAAGGCGCTGCGGAAGTCCCTCGAGTTGTCCAGCGGCCCCTTGATGCGGGCGAAGCCGGGGGAGTGGACGTCGCTGCGGAGGAGATAGACGTCGTAGTCCCTGGAGGACGACTTGCTGCACCAGGTTTGGGCCCACCGCAGGAAGAAGACCTGGTCATGCGAGAACTTCTGCAGGCCCGGCAGGTCCTGGTCCTTGGCGTCGCGGGCCCCCTGCAGCTTCTTCCACGCCGCGAAGCTCGTCGAGACGCCGCCGGCGTCGGCGATGTTCTCGCCGAGGGTGAAGTTGCCGCGGACGGGCACCTGCGTGCCGTTGGGCGCCGTGACGGTGAAGTTCTGGTACTGGTCGACGAAGCACTTGGTGCGGTTGTTGAAGGCCTCGAGGCTCTTGTCATCCCACCAGTTGGCGAGGGAGCCGTTGGCGGCGTAGTTGTGTCCGTTGTTGTCAAAGCCGTGCGTGAGCTCGTGCCCGAGGATGGAGCCGAGACTGCCGTAGTTGATGTACGAGGGGAACTCGGCGCTGTAGACGGGCTGCTGCTGAATACCGGCGCTGACGACGATGTCATTGTAGGTGCCGTAGTAGTACGCGTTGGTCGCGGACGGCGTCTGGAGCCACAGCCCCCTGTCGCTGGGCTTGCCGAGCTGCGCATACACCTGCTTGCTGGCGAAGGCGGCTAAAGCGACGGCATTGTCGAAGTAGCCGTCGCCGACCTTGAGACCTGTGAAGTAGTCGGCAAGGCTGCGGGGGCTAGCCGTGTCGGGCGACATGTCCGGGTACCCAATCTTCTTCGTGATGGCGTTGACCTTCTCCTCGGCCGCCTTCTTGACCTCGGACGAGAGCCAGTCCTTGTCGTCGAGGCGGGAGATGAAGGCCTGCTGGATGCTGCCCATCATCTTGGTCGCGAGCTCGCGTGCATCCTTCGAGTAGGCCCTGTCGAGGTAGAACCGGCTGAGGATCCAGCCGAGGCCCTTGGGAACGCTACTCCAGGGGACGCCCTCGTCGACGTGCTGGACGCACTCCTCCCACCTCGCCGTCCTGCCGATCTGCGCCGGGTCCAGGGCGCGGAGCTTAGACTTAAAATCACTCAGCCGCCTGACGGGCGGAGCCTCGACGTACGCGGAAAAGGAGGCGGCCATCTTCCAGATGAAGAACCCCTGGACTGTTTCCACGGTGGTATTGGCGAGGAGCTGCGAGAGATTGCCAAAGTACGCGGGCGAGAAGTACAGCGCCTCGGGGTCGTAGTCCGCGGGCATCAGGTTCTTGAGTACAAAGTCGTGGTTGAGCTCGGGCGCCACGCTGGTGACTTCCTCCAGCTTGAACCTCTTGCTTGGTGACTAAAAACGTCGCAACGCCGTTAGCTTAAGAAACGAGCATGGGATCCAGGACTGAAGGTGCTTTTGCTTAAATTTCACTCGAGTGACTGTGTTTCGGGCCGTGAAATAGGCAACCATAAAAAGGGGCAGCAAGACTTACGTAACCATCGTCGCCTTGACGACTGTCGTCTGTGGACTTCAAGGCGTCTGCTTCCCTCTCAAACTTGATAATGTCGAGTGCAAGTCTCTGAGCGTCACTGCCAGTGGGCTTGTTGGGATGCACACCTTGGAGGATTCCCGCCACAACACGCACGTACTCTTCGACCGTCTCATTGTCACGCGATTGCGATCTGGAGATCAACGGCCTGCCGCCGGGGAGGAGCGAGATAATCGTTTTGTTCTATCGTTTCATCAGACTCGGTGCTCGGTAGGGATGCAAGGCAGCGCGTTGACGAGGCATTGACGAGGCCCGGTGGCAAACGACAAGGAGAGACTCACCGGATTCAGGTCTTCAAAGGCGACCTCGATGTACTCAAAAGTCGAGAGGCCATGCTGACTGAAGAGCAGCAGGGTCTTTCCCATGTTTTCGGCATCGCCCTTTGACACCTTGCGTTTCCTGTCCTCTGTGGTGTTGGCGACGGGGAAGGCCGCGGCGACGCGGTCGATGAGGCTGATCAGGGGGCGCAGGCCGGCGGCCTCGACGGCGGTGTTGTTCAGGCAGGCGTTGTACGCGGTGACTATGAGCTTGAAGTTGTCCTGGTCGACGCTGACCTGGTCCTTGGACAGGGACGTCGTCAGATACCCGGCGTCGGGCCCGGCAGGATACGGACCCTCCAGGATGTCCTTGAGGACGGCCGAGTTGGTCCTGCTGATCTCGCCCAGCGAGGAAATCCTTCCCTGACCAGCACCCGGAGCGTGCTTCGAGTTCCAGCCGGCGCATGCCACTACCGAGAAAGGTTGTCAGTCAACGGATGAATCATGGCATTTTGACTTTTTTCCTCCCTCGTTTTGGCGGATTGCAGATTAGGAAAACATGGAAAAGAGATGCGATGTAGGGACAGGAGGCTTTGACCCCGGAGGGAAAGGGTAGTGACGGATGTCATGCAGTCAGGCAGACAGGCGACGGGTTGGGGTTGGGGGAGCATGAAGAGGGTGGTGGTGGTGGTGTCTGAGCCCGCCGGACGTACGCTGGTCAAAGTCTGTGCACGGATCGATATTTGTGTAGTTGGGCGCAAGACTGAGAAGAATATCGGACGCGATCTCGATACATGCTGGCGTGGTGCAGACGCTGCCGGCGTCGACGTTGGGACCAGCGGGAGCCATTGTGCGAAGATTGCGAGTACTTGGTCCTCGAAAACGAGGGTCTGGATTGCTCTTTATATATACGTTGATGACTATAGTCGCTCCAGAACCAACCCTCCTCCCTCCCCCCCAAGAAGCAGTTTAGTAACACAGTCCACCTGGTATATGAATATCATAATACGGGAACACTCTCCCTGTACGTGCACCGGTGAATCCACCGGGAAGGAGGCGACACTGACAGCGAAGTAAAGGCAATAGCAGCAGGTGCCAACCACGCGATTACTCCATTGGAATTCTGCCACTAAGCTTGTCGAGATGGCTTCACTCTCCAGCAACCTTGCTGGCCGGCTGGGTTCTGGTGTCTCTTCTCTCCACCCACCTTGCATCACATAGATCCTTGTTGGAGTCGTGTGACGGCTGTGCCGTTCGCTGGTGAATTGGCAGTCCCAAGTGAAGGTGCTAGCAGAAGCTCAGTACGAGGCCGTAGACCCCTTTATTTGTATATATTCAACAAAACAAGAAGGAAGCCAAGAGAACAAGTTGAGCGTGTCCGGGTTCGCAGTGGTTGACGTTATGCATCCGGTGAAAAATAACGAGACGTTGGTCCGGTCTCTGGGCGGGTTGTTATGCTTTGCAGTGACACGAATACGTACGTGCCCGTACCTCCTGCTCCAGGCTGAGAGGCGGAGGGTGGCCAGTCCACCTGGTGGGATCTCTATTCGTCGGGTCTTGACCAATGCTAAGCCGCTTGGCACACAAGAGCCTATGTGGTGACGAAGTCGATCTGGGATGTTGCGGGCAGAGGTTAGTGAGCAATTGCGGGGAGCGACAGTGAGCCGCATAGCTGGGCAAGAATTAGCTCCGGCCCAGATCTTCAGCTGCAGGACGTCTTGTCCCCCCTTTATCGAATAGCATGGCTGGGATTCAGCTTAGAAGACGTTTGGTTTGTGGGCGAATGTCCAAAATAAGCATTGGAATGGCTCCGTGGTGATGATGGGTCGCACATGCATGCATCCCTCGGACATATACATCGGCACACGTGTTGACCCGGTCAGTTAAGTTAAACTGACATCCGAGACAGGTTGGCGGGAGGATGAGGCGCGCAGCAATAGACTAATCAATCCTCAACGGCGTCCTACCGCGGCCAGCTGTACCGCATTCCAAGACCGGCTTTCCGTCTCGGGAGCTGAGTCTTATTAGTCACCTATTTCGGGCGTCATGTGTGTGCTACATTGGAATGCCTGCGAGCTGGACGGGCGGAACAGCCACGCCTCAGGTGGCCGTCCAAAGTCCGTCGTCTACCGCGGGCGAATAGTCAGAAAGAAGGAAGAAACATGATTGAGTGTCAGGAAGCAGCTTTGTCTCGATGGATGTCGGTAATGCAAAAGCAGGCATCCCGTCAGCATAGGGACAAGTATGGCTATTGCATCCACTTGGCTAAAGTCGCGCTGCCTTAGTACCCATTGGACGACGTATCAGCCATTCATTTCGAAGCAATGGCAGGGGAATAGAGTGTCATGCGCAGTGAGCTGCTCCGGGGGCGGGATAGATAACCTTAAATTCCCTGGCGATGTCTGTCGCAGTTCGTTTCGACTCCATGATAGGAAACCAATCCACCATCAATACTATTGGACAAGCCTGTTTGACAAAAGGTGGACGATCCGCAAGAGGCATGTCCTCCCGAGAGGACTTCGGAATTGGTCCATCTGAAGGCTTTAAAATGATCAATGCCATACAGGGCCTTACCGTTGTGTTCTCCGACGTGCCGACCACGGAGCGGTCCCTGATGTCCCTGGACTCAAACACCGATGAGAGAGAGAGAGAGAGAGAGAGAAGGCAAAGAAACGTAGGAAGATCACGTGCTGACTAGACCAATGAGGTAAGCAATGCACAGACCATATCGGCTCGGTTGAACACCGGAAACAGCCGAAGGACTGTCCCGCACCATCCTCGATCAAGCCACGTTCGCATTTCGGTTTCATGCGCCACAATGACGTTGACGGCAGGCAGTCACGCCCACCCAGTAAGGCAAGGTAGCAGCTGTCTAGCGGGAGGCGACATTCATCTCAAGCGCAGACCCGGGACTTGATCACGGGCAGGCTCCGTCCCTCCTTTCTCCCTTGCCTTGCCTTGCCTTGCCTTGCGTCTATTTATCACCATTTTGTCATCTTGTGAAAGCCTCGAACCTATATCCGACCGTCACCCTACCAGACTTCAAGATGGCGAACACTGGTGCCCCTCCCAACTACTGTACGTACCACCCCCGGCCATAGCTCCCAAGATGTAACTAACATAGCGCTGCAGACAAGATCCTCGAGATCGCCGAGACGGCCACAACGCAGCAAGTCCGCGATGCATACAAGAAGTAGGCGCCCGACCAAAGTTTGGTTCCAGCTTTGAGAGCATACAGTGCTAATGCTTTTATTTTTCTTCGTGCAGGGCAGCTCTGAAGACGCACCCGGACAGGGTCCCCGCCGACTCGCCCGAACGAGCGACCCGCACCCGCAAATTCCAGCTCGTCAATGATGCCTACTACACACTCTCCGACACGCAGAGACGGCGTGAGTACGACGCTCAGCGCAAAATGTTTGGCGCTTCGGCCGGCGCGACATACGGCAACTTCTCCGACGATAACGACGACGACCCGGCCGAGGAGGTGCCTCCCCAGCAGGCCGGCGGGAACGCGCAGCAGAGCGCTTACTCGTGGGCCTGGAACTTCTTCACGGGCGGCAAGCCGAGCCAGGAGGAGCGCGAGAGAGCGGGCAACCAGCAGTTCGGAGACGTGTTCGAGGAGATGCTGCGCGAAGAGGGCATGGCCGAGGAGGGCACGAACCGGCCGACGGGCTCCTTCTGGGGCACCATCGGCGGGCTGAGTGGCGGCGCGCTGGGCTTCATCGTTGGGAACATGCCCGGCGCGGTCGCGGGGGCGGTCGCCGGCAACAGGCTCGGCGCCGTCCGAGACG
The DNA here is from genome assembly GCA_030867255.1 of Colletotrichum somersetense. Classification (NCBI taxonomy): domain Eukaryota; kingdom Fungi; phylum Ascomycota; class Sordariomycetes; order Glomerellales; family Glomerellaceae; genus Colletotrichum; species Colletotrichum somersetense. The sequence goes on along the minus strand of MU843514.1, from coordinate 74,255 downwards.
CGCGGGGCAAGAGCGTCTATGCCGTGTTCCAGGTCAGTCTCGCATTCGCGATGCTCTCTCTTTTTGACTATGCGAGGACATGTATCATTTGCTAACAGTCTCGCAGGAGCTTCCTCAACCGGACCGCGCGAGATTGCTCACCCAGCTGGCTGCCAAGATCTTCAGCCACACTGTGGGAGTCTAAAGGGCGTTCATTCATTAGTGATGTGATGTAGGTTGGTTTCGGGGTTATTATACCACATGGACAGCTCGGAGTTTGGGACGGGATTGGACGCGCAGGTGGGTGGGTAGCTCAACGTAACCTGACGGACACGTCAGTACTTTGGTAGAAATATACTAGATAGCTCAACCCCCGGTCTTTCGCATTCATCGGCTGTGCATTGGTTGAAAAGTTGGGCAACGTACCTCAACCAGTAACTCGTTGCACCTCTAGGTACCTAGACAGAGTTGGCGAATGATGAAGTCTCGTTGACTCGAGTGCCACCGGACTCGGACCCGACAGGGCCCACAGGACCGACCGGGAGGGACTCAGATCAGAGAGCGGGGGAATATGGAGCTTTCCCCGCCCTCTCGCCTCAACAAATGGTCACTAGTCAAGGTGCCAGAGTGGTTAATGGGCTGCCCTGCTATCAAACCTTGATTCCAGATTAGGCAGTGGCTTCGGTCGCGCAGGTTCGAATCCTGTCCTTGACGCACGCATGAATCTTTTGCAATTTTGGCCGTCTCAGTGTCCTTCGTGTCCTATTCGAGATGTGTTGCTATGTGTTTGTTTGCTAGTATGTTTTGCATTTATGATCGCCGCTTAGGTAACCATCTAAACTAGCTTTAGCTGCTTTAGTCATGTCGCAGGCCTCCGTGCGTGGAAGAAACAAGTCAAGAAACCGTCAGGGACTCGTCGTATGTTTATGATGAGCTGCTAGCACGAGACGGAAACATCCGCCTCTTTCATTGTTAGTTCCTGTGTTCATGTCGGGTGTTGAGTCAAGGCAAAGAACGACTTGGGTGTGCCAGGGTCCTGCTTCCGGGAGCTCGACGCGGCGTTTCAACACAGCCAAGCAGCAGTGCCGAGTCCCGATAGTCATCAAATAAGGCAAACTCGGCGTCCGAGTGCGTGTCGCAGTTGCACCAGCTGCGAGGCGGTTGCCGCGTTCTTGTTTTGCGTCATTCGGTGCGTGCAGCGAGTCCAGCCCCCCCCCCCCCCCCCTCTCCCTCCGCCGACCACTCCTTATTGTCCATTCCGAAATGTACATGCTTCCCTGATTGGCGCAACCGACGACTGGAAAATTGGAATTGTGCATCCTGTGCTTGCCCAGCATGGGCAGTGACTGAGCGGTGACTGAGCAGAAAGACTGCGTACAAGCCGGTCTTGGCACCAGCCGGCTTGTTTCTCCGTGTAGGATGGAGGTGGACGGCGTGTCGTTCATTAATCTCAGCCAGCATTATGCTTCACTAACATGGCAGCCGACGGCAATGTTGCATCTCCGCTCCCAAAATGGAATGGCGCTCTTTTATTACATCCAAGCTCTGCATCGAGTTTATACACGCAATGGTGCCACATACCCTTAATCGCCGACCGCTCTAGGGCAGAACGTAGCCTCCGTCGATGATGACATCGCTTCCCGTCATGTAGGTGGAGGCGTCGCTGGCAAGGTAGAGGTACAGGCCCTTGATCTCCTTGGTGTGGCCCTGCCTGCCGAGGGCCGCCATGCGGTACGCCTCCTGAAGGGCCTGGGGCCCGGCGCCCATCTTGGTGTCGAAGAAGCCGGGCGAGACAACGTTGACGCGGGCGAAGCCGCGCCACTCGCGCGCCAGCGACTTGCCAAAGTGCGTGACGTACGCCTTGGTCGCGTTGTAGACGGGCTGGTCGACGGGCACGTTGACAATGTGGCCGCTCATGCTCGACGTGATGATAAGGTTGCCGGAGCCCTGGCGCTCAAAGACCTCGCCCACGTACTTGGCGCAGTACACGACGCCGTCCACGTTGACGGACATCTGCTTGCGGTACTCGTCCAGCGTCTGCTCCAGGATGGGCTTTGAGATGGCCATGCCTGTTTTTTATTGCACGGTACTTTCTCAGCTCACCGACCCATACGAGGGGGTTATGGGAAAAAAGAACCTACCAGCATTGGCGACGAAGACGTCAATCTTCCCAAAGTCTTTGACGACCTTTGCAATGGCCTCCTGGACCTGCGTCGGGTCCGATACTGCAGCTCGCAGTCAGCATCGTTGTCGCGTCAGCTAACAAGACACCTGGGGCCCTGGATGGTCCCGGATCCTGGCTAGAAAAGCCTACCATCGACCTTGTAAGCCAAAGTCTTTATGTTGTGCGTGCTTGCCAGATCCCGAGCCTTTTGGACTGCGACGTCGTTTCTATCCCGGCATTAGTCAGAGCATAACACTCGGATTTTGCGGACGGGAACCTCGGCCGTCTAATGATCAAGGGGGAGGTTGTTGGCCTTACGAGTTGTACCACAAAGCAACGTTACCCCCGGCTTCGGCCATGGCCTCGGAGACGGCGAGGCCGATACCGTCCGCTGCGCCAGTGACCACGATGACCTTACCGGTCACCCGGAGCTGCTCTAGCACGTTGGATGGGGTGTCGGGAAATGGACGGGGGAAGCCCTCGCGGGGCTTCTGGCAGTCTTCCGTCGACATGGACATGTTGCCGGGCGCAATTTTTTCCAACTCTGGATCTCTGTTGAGGGTTTCAAGACGTGCAAGTTAATACAAGATCATCCCCGTGACAGAGCTAATGGCGAGAAAGCAGCAGTCTCTTTATCGAGAGAAACCGGGACGCAGCAGGTCTCGGCATCGGTGCGCTATCGTCCGAAGGCGGGGGAGACAGGGAGGCGAGAGGAGAGGGGGATCGATCCTCTGTGGGGGAAAGTTTCGCGTCTCACTGGGAATGGATCATTGGGGCGGCAGTGGGCGGGCAGCGGGCCGCCGACGGGAGGAATCCCGGCCGGTGGTGTTTGTGTTTTCTCCAGAGTCCTGCGTTAGGTATGTCTCCATCCAAACCCGCGCCGATAAGGATTTTGAGTTATGTCAGAATCGTTGAGCTCGACACCGGGCAGAGCAACAAAGACTGATCTCACGCTCATGATGCGGGATTCGACTCGAGAGCCTCAACTCTAACCCGACCCGCAACTGGGTCTTGTAAGCCCCGGCTTGCGGATGAACCGGAGGGCCAACCTCACTGGACCTGCAGTTTCCGACCAAAGACTTACTAACAAGAAAAGAATTGACCAAAACATTGCTAATCCTCTCGTTCCGCCTCGCCAGCGCGCGCAGCCTGGCAATAGCTTCGAGTCAAGCCGAACGGAACGGCAGGTTTTTGTCTCTGCCTTGGAAACCAAACAAGTGCCGTGTCGACCGCACGCAATGACTAGGGAAGGACGATGTATTTGGCATCTTCAAGGGGCCACTGATTCGCCGTTTCCCACGAAATCCCGCCTCGCCCGGCAAGGATGATGCATCGTTGAGGGCGTTTTGTTTCATGTTTCGTTCACGTCGATCTGGAAACATTTCGATACAGACGCGCCGAGTGAGTCGCGACTCCATCCTCGACCGTTTGCTGCCCTTGCCCCCTCCCCTTCGCTCACTCGTGCCCTTACTCGTCCAACCCCTCAACGGCAACGGCCATAGCCGCTCCAAACGACCTCTGGATGGGAGGGTTCAGATGAAACTCTTTTCGAGAAAACCTTCCTGACTAGGCCGCCCTCACCTCTTCGAGATGACTCTCAACCCGACACGAGGAAAGGCTATTGCTCCTTTTTCGAACGAACGCCTGTCTGGCCTCTCGTTGTCCACAGAGGACGCGAGGTGTCCACGACCGAGTATAAAGCCGGACTAACTTCATGTCAGTCAAACTCAACCCTTCTTCACTCCTCTCTTGCATATCTCATTCTCTCAAGCAAAGGCACGCAAGCTTCGAGCGTTAAGGTTCCGTTCAAGATGAAGTCCCCGATCCACCTCACGGCCGCCTGCGCCGCTCTGTTCGCCTCCTTGCTCGGCGGCGTCCAGGGTTTCCCTCAGTCGACCCCTGTGCACGCAAGGGATGAGACTCCAGCCGAGGCAGCCAACAGAGTGCCGCTGGGGATGACAAAGGCCAAAGATGGCTCCTCCATCATCTTGGACACCACTGAGTCTGTGAAGTGAGTCCTTTTCCCGTTCTCCTCCTCATGCAGTCATGAGGCGGGAGCCCACCCATACCTTTTTCCAAACTAGTTTCCGCCGGGGGGGAAAAAGCTAATGAAGAAACCTAAAAATCAGTGGCCTCAAGATACGCTTCCGCGTGAGTGGCCCAGCCGGCGAGTTCACCACGGCCAGCAAGGTCCCCGGCGGCGGCAAGACGACGGGCGCCCCGGGCGACCTGGGGCTGAACGTGCTGCTCCACGGCGACGGCGGCGAGTCCTTCTTCCAGATGCCCAACCAGGGCGTCAAGAACGGGCTGGCCGGCGTGGCGGTCCTGGCGCCGGACGACAACCTCCGGTGGGGGGGCGGCATGGGCCTCGGCCGCGTCGACGGCGTAGCCCACGCCAAAGCCGTCAACGACCTCGTTATGCAGGTGCTGCCAAAGTACCTGGCCTTCAACTCCTCTAACGTCTACTTCACCGGCATCTCAGGCGGCTCCCTGCTCTTGTCGGGCTACTTCATCCCCGCCCACATCGGCAACTTCGCCGGCAGCGGCGTGTTCCTGGGCTGCGGCGCCATGGATCCGCGCGTCAAAGTGTCAGAGGACTCGGCCAGCGCGCTGACGAGCACGCCCATCCACTACCAGTCGACGCAGAAGGAGCAGAAGGGCCTGATGATGTCTATCCCGGAGGCGATCGAGGCGTACAAGGCGATCCTCGAGGACAAGGGGCTCAAGACGGACGAGATCGACAAGCTCCAGACAGCGGACAACACGCCCGACGGCGGCCACTGTGAGTTCGACGGGCGGGGGTTCGACTCGGGCATCCAGCTGATGATCAACAACTACGCCGCCATCATGCAGGGCGGGGATGGCGAGGTCCCTGGGGTCGGGAACGTCCTCAAGGGCGTCGCCTCGTACAACCTGACGTACCCGGGCCTCTCAGGGGGAGAATGATTATTTGATGAGGGGGGGCAGCTCCAGGATTCTGCTTTCAACGTGACGGAAGTAGTCTTCTGGTGAAAATTGGGTTGGGTTCAGTTGGGACAAAGTATATAGGGAGAAATTGTAGAATTGGGCCGAAAAGTTGACTATTTGCTCTAGATGGGTTATGTGCTGGTTGTACACAAGGTTTATTCGTCCGTTTCCTTTTGTTTTAAGCACATGTTCGACCGCAGTTGCAAAAGCTGCAGTCCTGTACATAGCTTATTTTCGCCGTAGCTGATGACTGTCTTCCCTCCCCCATGTTGAGTCACACCTTTTCCCTCTCGCGGTTGTACATTCCTGCTTCTCTGTTCTCCCGCACCGCCGCTTAGCAGGTGGGATTGCCCGTCCGGAAGCAGAAGACGTTGACGGTCCCGTCGGACTGCTCGCAGCACGTCGCGCTCCGGTCCTTCGCGCCTGGGAAGCACTGCGCGCAGTCGGAGCAGCTGTCTGCGCACTGCGTCGGGAAGAACCCGAAAAAGTCAGCACACGGCAGCTCTTTCAATGGCACAGCTCGAGGGGACACGGCATAGCCCCTTCCTTTCTGTTCTTTTCTTCTTCTTTAAAGTGGAAAATTCCGCGAGACTTACGGCAACCTGAGATCCCTTGTCTGCTGGGCAGCCGCCGCCGAGGGGGGCGCCACTGCAGAAAACGAACGAGGCGGCGGCGGGGAGGGCGAACTGCGCCAGGGCGACGATGACGATAGCGGTCTTGGACAGCATCGTGACTCTCTTGTTTTTTTATGCAAACACTTCGTGGTCGAGGGATGAACGAAAAAGAGACGTTGGACAAAAAGCGAAACAGGGAGATTTACGATTCACGTCGGGTATCTAGGTGGGCCACGGGGACGATGCTGTAAAGCCGATATGCACCCGTATTTATATGTATTATTCCACTGAGTTTTTCCACCCTTGTAACGCATCAATATACTCAATACCCCGAGAAAATGGGCGCCACAATACAATATCCCGAGCAAATGGTTCTCCGCTTTCGTGGGTTGCGGGAACGCCGGTTCATGCAGTAGTTTAACTTTGGCATACCTTCAGTCTCGGAACGAACCGCTCCCAGGATTACCTTACTGACTGTGTCTGAAGATTTTCCCACAGCAGATTCGTTAGTTAGCATTGGATGCCAAGCACATCCGAGTCATGTCTACGTTGCAACTAACCCATGTAGTAGTCGCATACGAAACGAAGATACAAACCTGGGCCCTAAAATAGTGCAACAAAGTACTCGCTGCTGATTCTGATTGGTTTCATGAACGAATAGCTACCTTGCAAGAGAAAACCTTACTATACAGGAGTTGAAGTGTTGCGCACATGAGCAAAGAACGGGAAGACGGAATACTCGGACGGCGAGAACGCATGGGTACACAGCGGAGAAAGATATAGGCCCGAGGTTAGTTGCGAAGCCTAGACCGACAACAAAACCAAAGACGGAGAAAAGAAAACTGGGGCATTACTAGAGTAATAGACAACTGGGTATTGCGGTACGATCCCTATCTTACTTGGCCCTCGAGTTATCCAGAGAAGAGAAATTACAGGCCGCGCGCCTCTCCAAGCAATAGGGCGCGCGACTGCCGTGCAGGAACCAGTTTCTGATGTTTCTTGACCAGCTCCCAAGATCCATCAGAACAGACACAGGTCAAGGCCGACGACATGTTTGGATATGAAGACGAAGACTGGTGGTTGCCAGCCAGGGATAGCTGAGTGACGGAATCATTAGCTGCAGAGAAAGACGTGAAGAACGTAAAGTATGCACTGTTGAATATTAGTTGCATAAACCACGCAATGTGAATTGCGCATGCTCTCATCGGTTGAGTGGACACACAGTGAAAGACACAGATCCAGATATTCTCATTGAATCATACTGTTTGAGACATTTGGAACAATCTGCTGCCTGGCTTTAGACCGAATGGTTGAACATGCAACGTCCTGGTTGTGGGTCAAATGTTTTGATGTTATATCTATTCTTTGCTTTGTTCACAAAAGAGTCTTTCACCATCATCGAGGAATTCCCGTTCTATCTTGCAACTTTGACTCATTCACCTCAACGTCACTCCCTTCAATATGAAGTTCACCCTCGTCATTCTCAGTCTCTATGTAGCCTTGTCCGCCAGCACGGCTGACTGCCTGGCAGCTCGGTTCCAACGAAACGGGTGTCGGGCAGGGGTCTCGCCACCCGTCAAAACGAAGACTTGTGCTCCGATCTGATGGGAATCACGCGCATGGTTTACGACAATGTGCCCTCCCGCGCGTGGTTCCGGGGAATTGGATACTCTGTGACACTAACAGGGACTACCTGGCTAAATGCAGTGGCGAGTCAATTGCCGCAATATATCAGCGACAATACATCAGACCATCCAGAGTACGACACATAAACACCAGTGTAAGTGCGCTGGCAGGTAAAGTTTGATCCCATGACGAACAAACTCTTGGCAGTGGAAGAATGTAGAGGTAGGCCAGCCTGAAGCCAATACGAGAGATGTGCACAGAGTTTCTCAGTTTGGGGGGGGGGGGGGGCAATGACGATATTAGGACATTTAACTACATTACTACTATTCTGTCAAACGTTTCATCGACAGTCACATGCACTTTGAAGCGAGTCGTCAACTCGTCAAGCCCTTGACCATCATTTTCTACGCACGGAAACTCTTGACAGCCCGGGCGGCCTGCTTCGCTCCGGCAGAACCCTCCGTGTCAAGGACGGCAACACTGAGCTCGGGCAAGCTGAAGGCGAAGACGCCGTCCTCGTTGGCCGTGACGGTGGTGGTGTTGCTGGCGACGACGTTGACGCCGGTGTGGGGGTCGTTGTACGCGAACGGGTCGCCGCTGGGGTTGGTCAGGACGGTCAGCGAGGCCGTCGTGCCGGCGGCGACGCCCTCGAACCGGACGTTGATGGGCACGTCGGCGCTGTCGGTGGTGTTGTAGACGGCGCCCTTCCAGATCAGGCTGCCCTTGGCCTCATTCTTGCCGGCGACCCAGTAGGCCGGGCCGAACTCGCCGACGGTGGGCAGGGTCTCGGACAGGGGGTGGGCGGCGAAGAGCTCCCAGACGAACCAGCTTGTGGAGCGGGTGGTCATGGCCGGGTCGGCGGCGAACTGGACGATGGTGACGGCCCACTGCCAGCGGTTCATGTTGCGGAGGACGGGGGCGTAGAAGGTGCCGGGGATGCGGTCGGCGTTGCGCTCGTAGCCGATGAGGGAGACGGCCTCGCCGACGGTGCCGATCCACCAGGGGAAGGGCATCAGGTTGCCCTCCCAGCCGATTCCGCCGTTGGGGTGGGTGGCGGCGACCTCGCCGACGATGTGGCCGACGTCATTGTCGAAGCGGTCGAACTCTTCGACGAGGGCGTTGGGGGTGCGGTACGGGTGGTAGTCGCCGATGGCCGGGGCGGGGATGTCGAAGCCGTCGGCGTCCGAGGTGGCGCCCGAGGAGATGACGGTGATGTCCGGATACTTGGCCAGGATGGCCTCCATAAACATGGGGAAGCGATACTCCTTGTACGACTCCCAGCCGCCGGGGTAACCGGCGAGCCAGTCCTCGTTGCCGACCTCGACGTACTCGAGCGTGAAAGGCTCCGGGTGGCCCAGCTCGGCGCGGCGGGAGCCCCACTTGGAGTCGGCGGGGCCGCGGATGAACTCGATCTGGTCGAGGGCGTCGTCGATGAAGGGCTGGAGGTCCTCCTTGGCGGTCACGTCGCCGTTGAGGGCGAGACCGGCCCAGACGCCGATGACGACGTCCAGGTCCATGTCCTTGGCCCACTCGAGGTACTCGACGAGGCCCAGGCCGTGCGTCTGCTGGTAGCCCCAGACGCCCTGGAATCCGGGGCGGTCCTTGAGGGGCCCGAGGGTGTCTTTCCAGTCCCAATGGGTCTTGTTGTTCAGTCCCTCCAGCATGTTACCGCCGGGGAAGCGAAGCAGACTCTGTTTGGTTGTCAGAACGTGGCCCAAAAGAGGGGAAGAGGGGCTTGTTACCGGATGCAGACCGGCCAAAGCCTCGGCAATGTCGATACGCAGACCGTTCTTACGGTCCTTGTACGTGGGAGGGAACAGACTAATCAGGTTGAAATGCAGCGAGCCATTGGCATTACCCTGAGAGGAAGAGGTCAGCAGTTGTGGCATAACAAGGGGAAATTTGGGCTGTCGGAAGGGGCATACCGCAGGATCAAAGGTGATAGCAAAGGTGTTGTTGCTGTTGGGAGCATTCCTCTCGGGGACGAGCTCGACCTCGTGCTCGATCCACTCGTCGGCCTTGGCCTTGGACTGGATCTCGACAGAGCCGAAGACGTCGTCGGTCAGGGCGGACTGCAGGGACGCGGTGAAGACGCCGTCGTAGGCGCCCTTGACCCAGAAGGAGCCGGTGTACTTCTGCACCTTGACGTCCATGCCCCAGTAGCCGTCGTTCTTGAGCCCGATGGCGCCGGAGCCGGAGCCGTTGCCGCCCGAGACCTGGACGGAGACGGGGAGGGCGCTGGAGAGGGGCTGACAGAGGGTCTTGAGGGCCAGATTCGCGCCGTTGACCGGGTGCCAGGCGGCGAGGGAGACGGGGAACTCGTCGCTATACTGGAAAGCCCGGTTACGGATCAGCTCGGCGTAGATGCCGCCGTCGCCAGAGTTGTTGATGTCCTAAAAAGAAAAAGAGGGTCTGTTAGAGTAGAGCGAACTACTTAAAAGTGAGCGGGGCACGGCAAAGAGGACGAACCTCGTGGAGGAACCCGTATTGGTGGCCGCTGGTGGCATTGCCGCCGGAGGACTTGACGGTGATGTCGACGGCAGCAGCCGAGACCGCGTAGGTGGCGGCCAGGAAGGCCGACTTGAGTGACACCATGTTGCTTCCCGGTTACCTGAGATCTGGAGGGAGGGTTGCAATCACGCGAGGGGTGTCAAAGAAGCGAGAGAGAGGAAACCAACAGCTGCGCTGCGGAGGGGTGACGGCTTTATAATCGTCTGAAGTTAAGTAGCTGCAGGGTGAGATGATCCAAGTCAGGCAGACCCAATGGCTCGGGGAAGTGGTACCATCATCGAGTAATGCCAATTGGACAATGTGAGATAGATCTAGTCATCTGGAGGAGCATGAGGAAGGGTGGGAGGGAGAAACGCGGTCTCGATCTACTCTCTCTCTCTCTCTCTCTCTTCGTGCGGGTGACCAGTCAATAGCAGGCCATCCATCCAACCGTCCCATTGAGGACGGTCACTTGTTCGTATATCCAATGAAACCCTCGGCAATCCAAACATGCCACTCGGCGCGAGCGTCTTTGCCCAGACGGCGGAATACCGACGTTCGTGAGAGCTTGTGTTATGTCGGTGGCTTCAGGACCGAGGCCAAGGTTCCTCGAGGCGTGACTTCATACCCCTCCCCCAGGATTCTACAGCCTTTTTAGTGCGCACAGCACTCGGCCTCGGTCGAAGTCCTGGGTTTTGCGTGTTCGCGTACGTACAAGTGTGGAAATACAAGGATCTGATCAGGCGACGGGGGTCGGGATTGGACGGTTGAAATAAAGGAACAGCGTTACATCGGCCGCCGGTTGATATCGAATAGCGTCAGTCGTCTGCACGGGAACTACTAGTGGTTCGACTCTTGTTTCTCTAGAGATGCGGGGGAGAAAAGGTTCGGGATGATGGTTGATGTGCTTCCCGTGAGGGGGCGGGCCGGGGGGCGAAGAGTTTAGAATGAGGGGAAGTTGGAGAATGTTCCCGGGCTTGGTCCAGGATAATATCAATCACATTGATAATATCGTCCCGGAGGGAGTCCACCGACACCATCTATTACCGAACTCCGAATAGGCTGAGGACGCCCTCCCATTCGAGCGCATCGAGAAGAAATCAGGGGCACATTTTACCGCCCACCCATGTCCATGACTCTCACTCTCTTTCTCTCCTTCTCACTCTCTCTCTCTCTTCGTGCCTTGCGCTAGACGGAATTGTGCCCTGCATCATGACCTGGTCAAAGCACACTCCTTTGCTTCGTTCATATTCTCTTGGCCCTGAGTCGGCATGATACAATGCTTTGTGACAGGTCCTCTCCCAAGACTTGGCTTGGCTTGTTTCCCATGACTCAAACCCCGCACCAGCAGCAAACAAGACTGGAGTCTTTGGGAACCGGGCTGTGCCGCCTTTTCAACACGGCGCGCTCGCGTATGCCCCCATCAGTTGCTACCACCATTTCCGGGCTCTGGTTCGTCTGTCCGTACTTCGTACGACGTTGGCTCTTTACTTTTTTCGCGCGTTTGCTGCAAGGGCAAAGCGTAAGTAACCTGTGGAAGTGTTGGTGCGGGCCCCTAGCCCATGGGGGCGAAATGCTATTGGCCGCGTGGGACTTGGTGGATCAAGGAGCCGAATTGGGCACTGCCGCTGGCAAAATGTCGCCTTTCCCAGCGCGAAATACGGATACGCGTTGCAGACGTAACACATCATCAATCAATTGAACAAGGATTATTATCGCGGCCTATACGTACATCAACAACATGCCGCCTTAGGCTACTAGTACTAATATTATTAGCACTTTGTGCAGTAAGGTTCTGCCCCTTGTCAATAGATCCCTAAGTGTCCTAGAGGTTATTATTCACAGGCAGTATTAAAGTAAGGCAGGGTTCTATTTATTAATTTAATAAAACATACTTTTTAATAGAATAAAAAGTAATGGTAGCTAGTAGGGGCAAAAAAAAAAATCTGGTAGTATTATTGACACAGCCCTCCTGGCTGCCGTTCCGGATCTGACAGGGCAAATGGGCTGTGGGAGCTGTTGGTCAAGGAGAACAACAGCGACGTGAAGAGACGCGTAAAAGCAGCAACCGTAAGCAGAGCAACGCAGGCGAAAGGGAGCAGCAAAACAAGCGATAAACAAATAGCATAAGCAAACAAGTGAATAAAGGTATAAGTAGATAGTCTCTAATAAGCTTATCCTTCTTAAGGGCAAGGTGCTTAAGAAGGACGACTATATACTTAAAGACATGTGACTCTGCGTGTGTTTATATAAAAATGAGGCTATCTACGGCACTTGTTCTTGTGACAATTATCGATAAGAGCTAGAAGATTACGATCGACATAAAAATACTCTATAATATATTATTAATTCTAATTATATAGTGCTACGACATAACCGTTTAGGGTACTAGCCGGCATGACTATATAATATAGAACAGCAGATAATAATACAGAAGTATTATTACTAGAGCTTTTACTTTATGCTCAAAGCTAGTTACCCTAACCTGCTTATAACATATAGCTCTCATCTTATTAACTAGGTTAGGCTTAGTTATTATATAAGGTTCTTTACCAGAATCAAAGCTTTATCTAAATACCTTTCTATGTCTTCTTTATCCGTACTAGTATTAGCCTAAGATGCTATTAATCTTATTCTACTTAGCCCTATGGCTAGGTTCCTCAATTGCGTTACCCAACAACCCTTCTTTTTTTCCAAAGGATCCTCCCAATGCTCTTTATCGTCGCTTTGGGCAGAAAACAGAATCTTTTATACAGGTGCAAAGAGCAGCAAGTACAGCAGGCGTCCAACTAGAGTTGAACCAGTTTTACTACTTCTTAGTTTGTGATCATATTTCCAAACTAAAGGAAGAGCCCAGCCTATTAAAAGGCAAACTAGGCTGTTCTCATGTAAGGCTTTTAGTCGGCAGATCAGTAACCCAACGAGCAAAGTGGAACGCACCTATCACATTCGTTGGAAACGTTTACGGCTTCGAATGGACCGGGGTACCCTCAAATCCAGATGATGATCCAAAGAAGGCACCGGAAACAAAGTCTTTAATAGAAAGAAAAGACTTATGGCAGCCACGACCGGATCAAAAACTTATTTACGGCGGAAGGACTAGCCAATTAGCAACTACACGTATTGTCGACCTTCGTAAGTTACAGTGACTCAAGTTTTAGTAAACAATAAGAGCTAATTAAGACTATTTTCCAGAAAAAGCATGGGTTTTATTTAATGAACGGTATTCTTATAAGGACGACCGGAATTACTTAGACGGCTTAAACTTTATAGTAGATAAGATTAAAAATCCGGGTGAAGAAGGATTTCAAGACATCAAATTCTAGACGTCTTACTTCAAGTAGCTAAGACTTAAATATACACTCTTTATATCTATAAAACCGTGTAAAGCTTGAAAGTTAAATAATTAGGCAGACGGTTTTTTATAGTTAGCTAAGAAACCAAGATATCTCCTAGTAGGCTCACTAATAAGGCATGATGTAGGAATGACGACACCATATGACCGTACGATGACCTATGACTTAGCAGGACTTAGGAACGGAGATCACAGACTAGATACTCAGACCTCGGTTATATTCCTCTTTCCCTCTGTCTTCCCAAGTGTGTGTCATGGACATGTTACCTTGACGGTATGATGTACTTTGTCGGTAAGGCCGGATAACTAACTTTCAAGTGATTATTACACACTATTCATCTTAAGGTCAAAATTAAGAGTAGCTACGCTCACAATTCTTGGTGCATCGCTCCACCGTCTTACGTTGAAGTGGAAGCAGAACTGGTATGGAGAGCAAAAAGCTCGTTTTCCATGGAGACTCGAAGAAAGTATAAGTGCAAGTCACGTTATTGACAGGGAGCTCCAGGCGCTCTGTCAGATAATATTTGGTCGCCAGCTTCCCTAAGCCTGCTACCCCCATGTCACATTTTCCCCTATATTACGCAATTCGTCAAATCTGTGGCATGTTTGCTGAGACATTTACCTTCTTGACACATCGATCTTTGTTAATCAAGCGACCAGAGTTAATCATAATCTCGGCTTCTCAACCTACTAAAATGCAGGATTGGCTCTAGATCATACGGTATGCAGTGTACTATTGCCTTAGTTGTGTGTTATACTTCAAAACATGAGACAGTGAAATCTACTTCACTATGGGATTCCCGCCATGAATCAATCAAGAGTATGCAAAAACAACAGCCTGTCTTATAAAATAAACAATAGGCGCGGCAACATTCGTGGTGTGGCGAGTTGATTATGACTCTGACCCATTTTTAGGCAATGGTATGCGTGCCGGTAGGGAAGAACAGTGCCTCGCCTACATTGACCAGACCTGATCAAAATTCCATATCCATGACTGGTAATCATAAACGCTATAAGCAGCTTATACAAGTCAGGAGGATATATTGAAGAGTTGTACAATTCTTTTTATTATATCATTACAGAGAGATACGTCACTGTCAAGAGAGTGATCGTCTCCGAGCTTGAGACTAGAGATGAGGGGCCAAGTTCGGGCCTGATATCTACAATAGGAATTTAACCACCGTCATTCCAGGTTGATTATTGATTCCTGCCTTATATATAGTGAGATAGAATTGTAAGGTGTTGATGGTGTGAAATGTTACCGAGAATTCAGGTCCAAGCTAAGAGACTAAGCCGACGAGGCGCATGGAGTAAGCCACAGAGAGTTAGCTTAGGGTCCGATCCGTCCAGGTGACCGGCCTCTGCTTTTGTGTTGAGGAGGTGAGACACAGACAGCCTCCATCCCGCGTCGGGACAAGCGTGGTCCATTCTCCGAGGGGCTGGTTACCACATCTCAGGGGGGAAGAGAACCCAACAACAATCACAGAGCCTCCCTTCATCACATCACCGTCTGTGCACTGACCAGCAACCACGCGCCCATTTCAAGTCGCCGCACGACTGCAAACAGCGCGCGCCTGATATCGCAGACTCGACAAGGCCGCCGCGGGGTCGAAAGAGAGAGATAGAGAGAAAGAGAGATTGGCACCATGTCCGTATCAGCCTACATCGCCGCTTTCGGCAGGGCACCGCCGGCCACATATGCTCTCGGCGCCGGCCTCGTTGTTACGTCATCCCTGCTCTTCGGCAACGTCGGACTCAGTCTTGCCGGGCCTCTGCCCATCGTTAGGGACCAGCTGGGCACGAGCTCGCTGAGCGCGAAGCAGAAAGTGAGAGTGTGGAGGCTCTTCTTTGATGAGTCTACGGTGAGTCTCACAATGCCCTACCTGCCGTCGCGGGGAGGGAGGGCGCTCATTTAGCAGAGCGCTCTCTCATATCCGCCTCGAGAGAAAAATATCGACTGACTTGGGCGATCTTGACGGTGGGGGATCAGACATACGTGATTGTCGGTACCGGCTTGACGGCGGCATTGAACCTCGGGGCCTTCGCCTGGGCGGATTCCCCCGTCTCGCGGAGGCTCGCCATCATGTCCGCGCTCTGCAGCATCGCCAGCCTGCCCTACACCGCCATAGTCATCATGCCGACCAACAAGGCGCTGATCACGCTGGACGACAAGGTCGCGCTCTCGGAGCTGGACAGGAGAAAGTCTGGGAAGTTGATCGAGAAGTGGGACCACTTGCACAGGATTCAGTATTTGATGTACGGCGGCGCGTGGCTCTGCGGCCTTGCAGCTTTCACGGCCGCCTTCTCGGTGGAGGCGTAGGCTTTTTACGGTCTGCTTGGGCTGTGTATTGGGACTCGGCAAGCTACCGGCTTGTCGTTTGTATCGATTAGACTGTGTTCGGTGTATTTTTCTCTTCCATGACGATATCCTACTCGACCATTGATACAAAATTGGATTCATATGCTTGGTCGATTGGTCCGCAGAACGAGAGACGATTCCGGAACACTGCCTCAAAGGTCAAGTCAGCTGATAGTGTATACCATTTGGCTTTTCCAGACCAGCTGGAAAGGTACACAAGGGGGCATCCTTGCCGAGAGTTCCGTAAGTTGCGGCGCGTCGGCAGATGCCGATAGACTCTCGAAACACGGCTCATGACATAGATCCCGACACCTGAATTGACACATCCTTGCGAAGAACGAATAGTGATATCATGAAACTTTGCGTCTCAACTTTTCCGTGTTGAAAAAAGAAGCGTTGATACCTACTTTGGACTGCAATGAAACGCAATTAACTTCCTGGACACGTGGGTTTGGAGTATTGAAGCTGGGAAGGTTCCGTCGAGCTGGCACCTAGTTTCCCGCCACGCCCGGGTCAGGTCCCAAAACCCCCAAAAAAGGGTTTACTGGATGGGCTCATAGACAGATGACCGCCTAGTTTGGAGATAGTCTTACCAAATGAGTGGTTTGGGCAGTCCCAAGTCTACATTCTTCTCCACGGCATGACGGCAAAGCTCGAGGTTAAGTTATCTGTGGTTTTACATGTCACCGTTCGAATACGGTCTGGAGGCTTCCCTGTACCCATGACCAGTTGAAGCACGGCTATGGCCTAGCAGCAACCGTTCTAGAAGAGACAAAGCTCTTTCTGATTGTCATGACTCAAATCACAAATCACTGGTCAATACTTCCATGTGGATCGTGCCGATTGCTCAAATTAAGCAGATTGAATTCAAATTTGACTAAATGCAAGAATAATACTCATATTGAAGTAAGCCTGACACAAATTCCTGAACCGAAGGATGTGGTCTATGGCAATCCCTTGCGCCGACATCCATATTAACTCCAAATGATTCTAAACCATGACAAGAATGTCGAGAAAAAAGCTGGGCGCTTTACGCAGCAGTCCTCCTTATCAATCCCCTCATGCAATGCTACTTGAACCCAGTGATACTATCATTCCTAACCGCGGTAATAGATTGGCTGTTTGCTCACTTCATATCACATGCCATGAGCAACAAGTATCATGGAATCGTGGTATCAGAAGCCACCAAAGAGGTGTCGTGTATCCCCCGTCGTGGAGCCAGCTTCCTTCTCCTCGCCCGCTACCCTAACTTAACCGCCTTTATTTTGAGACCAACAGAAGCGCATCCTCAAAGCCTCTATAGACTCAGCATCGCGGCCGCGAGCACCGTCAGGAGGACGGCAAGTCTCAGGCCGGCGGCGGACGCGCCCTCGGGTGCAGCGCTGGGCAGGCCGGTGTTGTTCTGGCTCTTCTTGAACAGCGGGTCCAGATCGACGTCCTTCTTCACCGGGGTCTGGCTGCCGGCGACGCAGAACTGCATGGGGTTGGCCCAGGTCGCGTCGACGACGCGCTTCCACGCGACCTCAGGCTGGAAGAGCGACTCGCGGGTGTGGAAGATGCGGCAGTTGGCGGGCTCCCACAGGAACTGGAGCGGCGTCCTGGCGTCGGACATGGAGAAGGCGTTCTTGGCGTTGATGGCGCCGGCGTTGCCGGGGGTTGTGGCGCGTTTGAGGACGTATCCCTTGGCCAGCTCGCCGATCTCGCCGGTCATGACCTCCTCCCGCTGGTCCTGGGGGAGGAGGTCGAGGATGGCCCTGGCGTCAGCCGTCATTTCGTTGAAGGGGAAGACCTGGGCGCCCTCGACGCCGGCGACGGACTGCATGATGCCGGTAGTGGGGCGGCCGCCGATGACGGTGGTGCGGACGCCCATCTGCAGGATCATGAGGTAGGAGAAGATGGTGCAAGTGGAGCCGCAGGTGCCGTCGGTAAAGATTACGACGTTCTCGGGGTCGAAGACGCGGCCGGGCGGGTTGGACCGGTTGCCGACGCCGGTGAGGTTGAAAGCCGGGTCCGTCCCGTTGAGGGGAGCCTGCTGGTAGGCGGTGAAGCTGTCGCCGTTCAGGGAGACGGGGGCCAGGATCTGGTCGACTGTCTCAAAGGCCTTGCCGTCCGGGGTGAAGACGCCACCGGGGATGAGGTTGCTAACGATCGAGCTGCCGCTCAGGTCCTCGATGGCGTCCCGCTGCTCGGGTGATGTCGGGGTGAAGTTGGTAGGGACCGCGGCCGAGAGGCGGGCCAGGCTGGTGAGGCCCTCGGCCAAGCGCATGTTGTTCGCCTGGAAGCGCTTGACTTCGGGGAACAGCTGGAAAGAGGCGTGAGTTTGGGTCGCCAAAAAGGGGAAAGATAGAAAAGAAGGAGAAAGCCCCCCCTCTATAACGTTGACTTACCTGGGCGAACAGCTCGTAGCCAGCGATGACGAAGCCACCGCCGTTGGCCGCGACGTCAATCACGAGACGCTTCTTCCCCGCCTCCTTGCTCTTGGCCAGGAACTCGGCCACAGTGTTCTGGAAGTTGGTCAAGTACTCGACGGCGTCGATGGTCTGGGGGTCGGGAGACGCAAAGGACAGGACCGAGAGCACGGCCACGTCGTCGTATCCGGTGCCGTTCAGGAAGTAGCCGGACGTGGTGTTGGCGCCGCTGTCACGCACGACGGGGAAGGGGTAGCCCTGAATGGTCGGCAGGGGAGGCGGCAGGGTGGGCTTGCTCGGCTTGGGATTCGTCTGGTTCGGCATCATGCCGGGCGGCATCGACGGCGTTGTCTTCGGCGCGTTGTCGGGGTTGCAGAACCGGTTGTAGTAGTCCTCGCCGCTGTTGACGCCGGTGAAGTTGGCGCCCGTCCGGATCAGCGCGAAGCTATCCTGGGACCGCTCGTCGCCGTTGTCGTAGGTGAGGGTGACCTTGCTGCCCTGGAAAGCGAGGGAGGCGGCGACGACGAGGAAGCTTTGGTTAGACGCGTAGGACTTGAAGTTGGAGTTCCACTGCGAGTCGGGGTCCTGGAAGCCGCTGAACTTTAGGTTGAGGTCGCTGATGTACGAGACGGCTTCTCTGCCGTTGATCTTGACGATAGCCGGGGCGGCGGTGTCATTATTGATTTGCGCTATGTTTCAAAGGAATCAGCACGTGTCTGTCCGGTGTCATACTAGGGGAGGAGGTGCTGTTTTCCGGGAGAACTCACCGAGGTGGTACAGCTTGGGAACCTCTACGCCATCGCGGGAGACGGAGACGATATCGGCGGCGAGACTGTTGCGGAAGCTGAAGCCCTTGAAGATGTCGCCGCGGAACGCAAAGTGGCCATCGTGCGCCGAAGCGATCAACTTGAAGATGGCAAGTTGGAACTCGTACTCGCTCTTGTACTGGCCGGCCTCGGCCTTTCTAGATATTTCATCAAGGCCGCCCTCGATGTCGACGGCCGGCAACATGTAGGACGCCGGCGGCGATTTGAGCCACGACAGGGTCGACTGCCATTGAACGTAGGCCTTCAGACTCGTGATCAGCTCCTTGGCCGGGCCAGGCTTATTC
Source organism: Colletotrichum somersetense (assembly GCA_030867255.1). Classification (NCBI taxonomy): domain Eukaryota; kingdom Fungi; phylum Ascomycota; class Sordariomycetes; order Glomerellales; family Glomerellaceae; genus Colletotrichum; species Colletotrichum somersetense. The sequence goes on along the minus strand of MU843514.1, from coordinate 55,182 downwards.
GGGACCGACTGGAGACAATCGAACGCCAGTTGCGCGGGGACCTGGGGAGGTCCTACATGGAGGAGTTAGCGAGCCGATTAATACACGTTTATGACGCCCCCAAGTGGGAGTGCGCAATGGTTCTACTAATATGCTCCTCCCCTTCTTGTCCGAACCACACTTGTTCAACATGGCTTCTCCCAATCACATACCTTTCGGGTTAGCCTGGAGGAACTCTTTCATCTTGGGCTGGATCTGGGCGCAGGCGTTGTTAGCGCCACCAGGGGCCGTTCCGCTGGGCGTCGGCGCCGTTGGTGTGCCGGTAGTTGATGAGGTCGTTGTCGGCTGGCCTTGCTGAGGAGCCGGCACGGCTAACACGGCAGCGGCCGCGGCCAAGGGCCACAATGGGAACCTCATCCTGTCTCTGCTGCCTTCCCTGTGATTCTTTCTTGCTATAGGCTCTCTTTGCTCTTGTATGCGGCCTCTTCCTCACCTGTGTCGGTTCTATTACGAGAAGAGAGGACGAAAAGAATAAAAGAAAAAGGAACCGGACAGAATAGATAGCACAGCTTTCTACGAGGCCAGCTCAGGGTCTCAAGAGAGAGAGAACAAGACGGGAAAGCAAAGGAGAGAAGTCAGGGCCTGCACGAAGATACCTACGCCAAAGCCTGAGGGGGAACACTAAGGGGGTCCCACAAGGCGAGGGCGGGATCGACGAGCACATGGGGTTATAAGAGCTGCATTGTCCTCGTCGCGTCATCGTATCGTTCCATCGAGACTAGACGGTCCAAAGTCGGGTAAGTATTGCAAAACACGCAGGACTCTCGCATCACTTCTCTCCACTGCTCTTGGCGGTCGGAATCCCCTACGCTTGCTTGGCGCTCCCCCACACACGGGGGGGTGTGCGCTCACAAATCTTGAAGCCATCATGAAACACGACAACCCTCACAGGACTCAGATAAGCATCCGACCCCTGGACCCGCCGCTACTACATTTAAACTTTAGCTCCGTGCAAGGGGAAACCCCTTCACAGACGCCAAATCTGTGCCCGTCGCACTCTCCGGACGGGCCTAGCACGTCTTGAATGGGCCTAGCGGACGGGAGCCATCGAGGAGCGATTCAAGAGCTTAGAGAACCAGTCATGGTCTTGGCGTTGATTGGGCTCCTGTTTCGGCGCCTCCCAGAGGATATGTACGTCTGAAGATCTGGACAGGCCATCCTCGAAAGCCAAGCCAACACACACTCACACAAGCACATACTTTCTCTCTCTCTCTCTCTCTCTCTCGCACACACACACCTACCGTCAGCGTGGTGCTCTAAAAGGCTATCTCCCGGCCTTGGGTTCGAAGATCTCGGCTAAACAGCCGTTCGACAGTCATTGCTTTTCGTGTTGTGGCCTCTCTCGTCGCGCGGCTTTCCCCTCCCCTCCCCACCATCTTTTGTTCCGCCAGAGCTTCGTCTCTGGCCACTTGCCGGTATTAGTCGTCCTTCCCCGCGGCCACGAAAGCTTCTTATTACCTCGCCGGCCCGTAGCCGGACCTTTGCTTGGCAGCCCTATGGTGAAATGGCAAACCAGCTGAGGAGACGGGGACATGTCCGACCTCGCAACCATGGCTCGGTCCCCTTCGCTTCTTCAAAAACCATTGCTACCGACTGTCTATGTAAAGAGACCCCCACTACACCGGTGACCGCCAAACCTCGAGTCTAAGTCAACCACGACAGAGGGCTCTGGGAGGAAGCACGGTCAGAAGAGCGCATGGATGGGTGCCACGAGAAACGCTCCTTGTTGAAGCGTCGTGCCGTTCCCGGCCAACAACCAACTCAGTACTCTGGGACGGGGTTCTCTACCCCGCAGCCGTGGAAGTGGCTTCTTTGCTTCCCTGGCTTTCCTCCCCGCTTGGGGTGTACATTCAAGAGAAGCTTTCGAGAAAGGGTAAAAACAGCAAAACTCTCGGTCTCATCGTGCGGTGCAAGGTCGGACTTGGTTTGGAGGCGTGCTAGCGGCACGCGTAGCCGATCAGTGAGTGACCGCTCACTCAGCCAGCCTCTTGGCTCATAGAGGGGGACACTCGAGGGCCGGTCTTTTTTCGTCTTCTATACACGAAAGCAAGCCCATTACACGGAAGAGGTACTTCTGGAAGAGAAGAGAGGAGGGAAAAAATAGCATCACACAGACGAAGGACTTCGTAACAGAGTAGTAGCCAGCCGCTCGGCTGTCCTCTCACTCGATCTCGTGTGTCCGGGTATCTCAACATCCGCTCCTCTCCCACCCACACGATGGCACGATGCGCCGTCGCTCCGTCTCTGCAGACGGCAAAGAGCCCGCGCCCCTCTTCGGCTGAACTCTCCCACTGTGTCTTTGACATGACCGCAACACGCTTTTCCCTGTCCTTCATGCATTCTTCTCTCTCACACACATACTCTCTCTCCTTCTCTTGCGCGTGCGCTCCTCCCCGCCGCCTCTCAGATGATGACACCCATGACGTTTATTCCCGCCACCCCCATGGCCAAACTCAATCCCACTCCCGCGGCGGCGCCTACCAGCCCACCGGTACACCGGGCTGCGGTAGCGCCCCCAGTGCTAGAACTTTGGGAGACCCCACCAGTTGCCGTCTTGCCGGCCCCACCGCCGTTCCTGTTCCCGCCGCTTCCCGGGCAGTCCGTCGTGCACGGCAGCGCGGATACGAAGGGCATCGGAGCCGCGGTCCCCGTCGGCGGCGTGCCCGTGATCGTGAAAACAGGCTCCTGCGAGACGGCAGTCACGTCGGGCATGACGTTCCGGGCATCGACGTTGAGCACGGCGTCGATCATCTGGATGACGCCGTTCGCGACAAGGATATTTGTCTGGATGATGCGCGCCGAGTCGACAAAGATGTCGTTGCTGGAGACCGTCAGGGCGACGCTTCTGCCGTCGACCGCCGTGCCGAGCTCCGTCGCGTTTGCCAGCGAGGACGCCTGCGCGACGACCGAGGGCACCAGGTGGTATCGCAGCACGCGGCGGAGCGCGTCCCTGCCCATGCCCGAGAGCGCGCCGGCGACCTGCTGGAAAGCGGCGTTCCGCGGGGCGAAGATGGTGACGTCCCTCGTCTCGGCGAACTCGGCGACGAGGTCGGCCGTGTAGAGGGCGCCGAGGAAGGAGGTGAACTCCACGTAGGCGTCGCGGGCGGTCGTCTCGAGGCGCGCGGGCGTGACCGTCAGGCTGTCGACCACCTGGATGAGCCCGCCGTCAAAGGGGATGTCGGTCGCGAGCGCGGTGGTGCGCGACGCCACGCCCGACGTCACGACGACGTCGCCGTTGGGCTGCTTGGTGACCAGGACCTGCTGACCGTCCGTCACGTTGGAGAGGCGCGCGTCCGTGAGGAGGGTCGACTCGATGGTCGAATCGCCCGGCACCAGAGCGTCAAAGGAGAGCCTGCGGCTGAGGACGCCGTATTGCAGCACGAAGGGGATGGCGTCCTTGTCGGCATCCCAGCCCTGCCATTTCAGGTATGCCGAGTCGCTCGGGGCGAGGATCTGGCTGCCCGTGTCAGTGAAACCGAAGCTGGTCTCCGGCATTGCCACTCGTCCGTCCGCCTTGCGACGAACCGTGGACTGGAAAAGGAGAGGAGATGCGAACGGGATGTACATACCGTGACACCCGACTTGGGCAGTTTTGAGAATATATCTGCATGATCCTATAGTCTCACCTTGTCAGCTGCACCGAACGTGGATGAGATGTGTTAGTCTCGAGACCAAAAGGACAATAGGACCCGAGAACCAACGGCTGCTGTGCTGTGCGCATGCGATGCATACGTCTCAAACGTATAGCCCCCCTCCGTGCTTGGACATACGCACCTTGACCAGACCGCGGAACGTCGTTAGATTCGCCTGCTTGCCGATGACCTCCTCGAGTCCCTCTGCCACGGCCACAGACGCGCCCAACACTGCCGACGCCGCGGCAGAGAGGAATGTGTCTGTAAACGGCCTCATGGCTGTTTCTTGTTGTACCCTGTCGCGATGTTGCACCCGCCGCAAACGAGACGCTTGAGAAATTGAGAGGTAAGGGCGGAACAGAGACCGGGCTTGGAGATTTAAAGAGTGATTCTTGCGATCAAAGCGACCGGTGGTACAATGTGCGCCAAACAGCAAAGCAAACAAATGCAATCCAAGAACTTCCGCGCAAACATGTAGCTTCGAGCAGTCGAAAGAGGAAACATAACCGACCCAGGCCAAAGTCCTCGCCGTGCGGCACAGGGCCAGGGCGAAAGGCGGCTTTATCAGAAAAGCTACGCGATGCTACCCTTCACCCTTCCATTCCATGCATGTTGGCATCACGGCCATTCGGGCCTGGAATTCGTGCCTGCGTGGGAGGGGGGCGGCCTTCCCATAGTCCTCCCAAAAGAGCAGCAGTAAACCCCGTCGACATTTGGGGGGGGGGGAGGTCGCGGACGGCTTTATCCGGGAAGAATACGCAACCGTCGATACTCCACCTCCTCTCTTGGCAAGCAGCACGGCGTGGCGATGGTGGCCTGCATGCGAGCGGTCCAATCTGGCAGCGCTCGCCTCAAGGTTAGCGGCGCCCCTGGTCGACGAGATTGAACATTCGTTCTGCCGATAGCCAATCTGCGGCCGCGACCTTTTTATCCTTCATTTGTCTCGCAGTATGGCAAAGGGCAATATTGGAGAGCAAGCTCGGGACGGCGGTGAGACCAGCTCATTCGATCCTTAGGGGGTGAGCCGAGAGGAACGGTTAAGGGAAGATGGAAACGGGAATGGCGGCGCCCATTCCCAGCGCTCGTCAGCTTTTAGCGGCGTGTGCTTGCGCCAGGGCAGATGGACAGGCCCCTTGTAAGATCGTATACCACATGCATGGGAACTAGCGTTTTTGGGGGAGGTGATTGATGGAGGCACGGAGAGCAGGGATATCTCAGTGGGCAGTTCGATATCTCTCCATGTGGACGTTTAAACGAGAGGAAAAAAGGATACACTGCACATGTATTTGGATATCTGGACGTACGTGTGTCCATCTAGAAGACGCCGGGCTGGGGCGAGACTCGACACGATAGACGTGCAGGACAGAGGCCGGCCGAGTCATATATGTGCATTAAGCGCAGTTTTCACCACCGTGGACGTCTCTGGCCCCGCATAGAGTCTATTTGGGCTGTCAACAAGGATGGCCGCGTTGCGAGTGAGACGGAAGTCCCACCCCCTGGCTCTGCCCATCGAACCCCAGCTGTGTTGAAGCCATATTCGCGGAACTTTCGACGGCTAGGGACGCTTTAGGGAGCGCCGGCTCGACCCAGGCTCAGCTGCCAAGCCAATACCATGCATGCATGCACCTTGGTGACGGGTGCAATGCACCCACCACCAAAAAAAGCCTCGCACTTCGAAAACACTCTCGAGAGTGTTGTGAGTCCAGACAGCGTGGCCGCCAGTCACTCGCAAATTCGTCCTCTGCCATCTCTCCATCAGACTTTTCCAGGCCGTGAGAGCCCGCGTCAAACTGCCGGTCCGGGGCTCTCATGCCCGTCACGCTGTGCCGCTCGACTGGACGGGTTTCGGCCGAAGCACCGATGGGTTCTGGTTCCACGAGGACAGGTGGCGATGATGGGTCAACCCTCGGTCTTGACCGACGCCGGAGATGATGGTCAAGAAGGACTCCACGGTCCAGGACGTGCCTCGCGGTGCGCTATTAGCGTAAAACGCACCGTCCCACGACAACGGCGCCTCCACGCCCTTGGGCTGGCGCTCCAAGCAGCGGAAGATCGCCCTATGCGATAGGCCCTCCGACAAGCACCCCGTTCGAGCGACTATCGGGAAGAGCTGGACGGCCATCGGCAGCACGCTCGCGCAGCGAGAGGCGCCTTCACGAGGTGCAGATTAGCGGAATCCTCTTCAAGCTGGACCAGTTGTAGGCGTACGTCTTCTCGGTGTCGGTAACCCTTCTCGTAAGTGGAAGCTTGTGCGGCGGTCCGCCGAGGCGACCCCGGTGTCGCTAGCAACGGGCACGATGTCGCCGTCCTGGCGACCTACATGACTACGTTTTCGGCCCAATTCCATGCAATGTATCTGGAGAACTCATAGTTATATACAAGAAGCCGGCATCCCTAGACGCGGCCCGATGATTAACCTCCTTGGACGGGTGGCCCCGGTCCGGTCTGTTGAACCCCCTTGCTCCGCACCCGACCGGCCGGGTTGCGGTGCGTCAGACACAAGGGTAATCCCCACTCGCTCTTGATCGTATCCTTGGCCAACCCCGCTCCGCGCGTATTTATCAAGGGCGTGATGTAGTGTCAATCATCGAACATCAGCGCCTCCAATCCGGGTCACCTTTTCTTCGTTGCCCCCACGAGCGCAAGCCTTCTTGGTTGACGGCTTCTTGGGAAAATCCTTACCTTCATGATGGCTCCCCTCGATAGCAGTCCAGAAACCAGCTTCCGCGGCATGATCCATGATCAAAACACAAAGAGATGGCAGGATATAGAGAGCCGCCTTCAGCCAGCTATCATCGTCGATGGGGAGTCGCTACCTAGGGGCTGTTTCAGAGACCACCTGCTTCACGACCTTGCGGGAGACGGGGACACCAAAGAGGTGAAGATCGATGCGATGCTGGTTGACGCCGACACCCCGAGCATCGCCGCGCGTCTCATCAACCGCGTCACTCCCGCAGCCTCCGAGCCGTTCGAATATCAGGAAATCGTCTTCGCCAACTTCGCAGGCAATCTTCTGTCCGCTTGGCAAACCGTCCGAGATGAAGACGGCTACCGGAACCGAGAGACGGCGGTGCCAACCACGCCGTCCTCCTTCTCCGCGCTGCCCAGTAGGCGGACGTCTTTCTCTAAATCATCGGCTGAACTCAAGTCTTTTTACCAAGGCTACATCAAGAGCATAAACGAAAAGACAATGAGCCGGGAATTCGACATCTTCTGCCAGCCGGTGCTGAAGCACAACGACCGCGAGCTCACGATCGCCGAGTATATACCCCTGATCAGCGACAGCCAGGACGCCATCGAAGGGCTCCACTTTGACATCCAGGACCTGTTCGCGGATGAAGAGACGCAGCAGATCGCGGCGAGGTTGGAGTTCACGGGGACGCCGGTCAAGGAGTGGGGGGGCGCGAGGCCCAATGGCGCGTCTGTCAGGTTCCATGAGCATGTCATGTATCAGCTTGAGCAGGGTAAGATATCGCGCGTGTGGTCGACCATAGAAATGGACCTGTATCGAAAGCAAATGGGAAATGATGTTGTATAAGGAAAGGCATAGCAGAATACCGCAACCTCTTGGGGCAGAAAAAGCTGTCATACGCTAGGAAAGACACCTCGCTTCGAGCCTGATTTATGAGTCATGACGTAAATACAAAAAATGCCAGTTGAAAGTCAATTCCGCCTCCTCAGCAATTCGAGGCATCCTTGCGAATTGCCTTTGAGCTCAAACTCAAAACACAGGTGTTCATCGCCTGAGACGGGTCTCCAGTATGTGGTTCCCGACAGAATGGTGCGATGTTTGGCTCGCTTGAAGAAGCTCAATAAAGGAAAGAGAAACAGAATAAACTGTGCCAACTTTCGCCAGCTCATTGAGTCACTGGATGTTCATTGAGCGTCATTATTTCGCTAGCAAGTGTCATTGCCAGGATACATCAACGTAACGAAAGCTACTAGATAACTCATTTTCTGCTGGATGAGACGCCTGTTGGCCTAGTTGAATAAGCCTTGTCCCAAGAGCGACCAGGAGACACGCCGAGCTGTCTTGGAAAGAGTATGCTGCTTGGAATACAATGTGCGCTGCGCAACTATATGTCGCCTTGAGGACAAAATATAGTGAAAAGTGAACGCAGCTGCAAATTGGAAACGAAAATGCCAGGAAGTATACAAATAGATAATGCATGATCTCTCTTCAGATTGAGTCAGGGTGAAAATACCGTCCGACGTGGGACTGACGATATACTTCAACCTTAAGTTTAGGTTAACCTACGTCGCACCCAGCTGTACCAAACATCCCGGCCAGCCGGACCCTCTATTGTCTAACTTTACCTCGTCCCGATGCACGATATTTAGGACTGAATGCTTTGCATCAACATTTCGGCTCTTAATCCGATACGTCTGCGTCGTATCCCAGCAAGCACATGGAACGCTTACCAGCACGACGGACGGCTCATGGGAGTTGCCATGTTAGCAATCACATCGCAGGTGAAGAATCTCAAAAGAAAACAGTCGGTTCGTTGCTCATCAAGCGATCAGGAGGAATCCAAGATTCTTATCTGGCCCTCGTCCCCGACTGGACTGTTCATGAAGACATCCCATCCTTAGCATTACTGTCTGTCACAAAATCTGTATAAAGGAACCCGAAAATAAGAAAGCGCCGCCACGCGACTGTCACTGCTTACATGGTACCGTTCGCCGGCCCGCTCCGGGCCCGGGCGGCGTCGAACAAGCTCTTTATGTCCACCTGCCACTGCGCCAGATCAGGTCGGAGGACACGGCGGTCGTACGTGACCAGGCCATTGACCTCGCCCTCGACGTCGGTCGTCTGCGTCCAGACGCCGCCGCTGCACGCGTACATCTCCACCTGCTCGCGGAACTCCCTGAGAAGCACTCGGCCACGGTAGTTGTAGGCCTCGAGACTCTCGTTGATCTCGTAAGTCTGGTTGATGGTATCGATCGCCTGTTTCACGTTCCAGAGACTGTGATCCCCGTTAGCTTCACCATTTGATAAACTTTTATGAGAGAAAGCTGTAACTCACTGTTCGATGGAGACGTTGTGCCCGATGCCGCCGAATTCACCTTGCAACCCGATGCGCGACTTGTCGTATGGCCCTGTGTTGAGGGAATAAAACGGCGTGCCGCACTGGGGATTGGCGTAGTGGTGATTGTCCGAGTAGTCGCCGAATCCGTGATCGTACCAACCGCTGTTGGCATTGATGAGCCTTGTAGGGTCGATTTGGCGGACAACCTCGACGAGGTTCTGCTCTGGGTAGGGCGGGCTCCTGAGCTGGCCCCAGCCTTCATTGTAGATGGTCCAGGTGACGATGCTGGTGTAGCTCTTGTGCTCCTGGATCATGATCTGCAGCTGGCGCTCGAACTCGGCCTGCTGCTCGGGGTTTGGCAGACGCGAAGAATCGGCTGTCAGGCTTGGCATGTCCTGGATGACCAGCAGGCCGAGCGTGTCACAGGCGTGGTAGAACAAGTCGGGCTCAACTTTGATCTGGAACAGTGTCAACAAGAATCAGATTCGAAGAAGGGAGGAGTTGAGAAGCGGTGTCTTACGTGCTTGCGAACCATGTTCATGCCAAGCTTCTTGAGCACTTTCAGGTCATAAGTCATGGCTTCCACGCTCGGCGGCGTGTAGAGCCCGTCGGGCCAGTATCCCTGGTCGAGGGTCCCGAACATGAAAATAAACTCGCCATTCAGCAGAGGGCGCTTGATTCCGTCAACCATGCCGCTAGAGATTGTGCGGAAGCCGGTGTAGCTCGAAATTTTGTCGCTGCCCATCGTCACCGTAATGTTGTAAAGATTGGGGTTTGACGGTGACCAGGCGTCAGGCGAAGACACGGTGAAGTTAAAGGGGGAGTCGGAAGTCCCGCTGCTCTCCCCGACAGTTTTACCATTCTTGTCAATGACAGCAATGTGCACTTCCGACGGCGGGCTGGCGTAGCTGTGAACAAGCACGTTGACTGCCCAATGTTAGATATGAGACGGCCGCTGTTGAGCTGTTCTCAGATGGGGTGTGTGCGACATACCATGTCCTTGATGGTCGGCGGCCACGTCCAGTTGGGTGATGCGGTTGTTTCGCGGCGTGCTCTCTAACCAGACCGTCTGCCAGATTCCGGAGCATGAACGGTAGAAGATGTGCGAAGGCGACTGGGTCTGCTTGCCGATTGGAACGACATAGCCCTGCTCATCCGTGGGATCAAAGACGAACACCAGCCTTGAAAATGAGACTTTGTCAGTTTGCGACTCGGTAGAATGAAGAAATGCAGATGGTTTCACTCACAAAGTGTTGTCACCGCCAGGTTTGAGGTACTTCGTCGCGTCGATCGTGAAGCGGAAGTACCCACCGCGGTGGAATCCTGCCTTCTGGCCGTTGATGAAAATAGTTGCCTCGTAGTCGACGGCCTCGAAGTTGATGAGCACCGTCTGGTTCCCCCAGTTTCCGGGCACTCGGAACGTCGTCGCCAGCCAGAAGTGAGTCACTCCGAGCTCCTGGAGCCCGGACAGTCCGCTCTCGATACACGACGGGATCAGGACCTCCCTGTCCAGCACGCTACTGGAAGGCGGGTGGTTGACATCGTCACCTCCGCTCGCGGCCCGGTAGGTCCAGATGCCGTTCAGGTTCAGCCACTTCTCTCTGCGCAGCTGCGGTCGCGGGTGCTCCGGCCAAGGGTTTCTCCCGACCTTGGCTGTCCAATCCGTGTCAAGAGGCGGCTTCTGGAGTTTGTAGGGCTCCGCGGAGCCAGCCGTCGGTGCTGAGCTTCCGCCGGTTGTCGTCGCGTTGAGAGTGTATGTGGTGGCCGCCATGGAGAGCGCCGTCAGCGCGGACGAGAGAAGCGCCTGCGTGAGACGCATCTTGAAGATTTGCTAGAAAGCACCGAGATGTTCAGTGCCGGTCTTGGAGAACGGTCGACTTCCAAGCTAGCCAGGGAAATTGGGGTGGGATAATGGAAAAGAACGCGAGGTGCCGCGCGAACGAGAGGGGTCACAGCGCAACGGGGGATGCTCCTGTTATACCAAAGGCTTGTTGAAAGAAGGTCTGGGTTTATCCTTGGTTGAGACGAGCGTTGACATTAAACCGACATGCAGACTCCATTAAATAAACTGCCCGGCGCGTACAAGCTTCAAGAACGAGATCGGATTACTTCTCAACCGACCGCTTTCCGGCCGTCTCGGCATTGAGTCAAGCGAGCTGGATGTGGACCGGCTTGGCTAGGGAAACAACGCAAGGTTTTCGAAAGTTCCTCTCCTCCACCAGGGTTCACTCACGGTGACGTGCCATGCGGAACGGCATGTAATGTTGCGTCCCGGTGAGCCATTTCTCCACACGGCCAGAAACCGGCAGTCGCAATTCTTTAGTTTCCCATGTCTTGGCCGCTTGGCCTTGAGGAGAAACGACGAGGGGGACTTCGCTCAGGTGCTGGGCTGCCAGCATGTGAGTAACCACAACATCGAAATAAGCACCGGATTAACCAGTCGTTGTGTGCAGCACGTGGAGCGATTCGACGGGTGGCATAGAAAGCGCTGCATGATGCGGTCATCTGGAAGGGGGGGGGGGGGGGGGGGGGGGGGGGGGCGGGCTGGCCACACGACCTTCTTGTCGGTCGATCTTGTCGTTTCTTACGACCATGAGTCCGTCAGCTTGCTAGTTGGTCTGTCATTCTCGGCCGGCCACTTTCAAGCGCAATGCAGGAAAAGGAGAAGCGTTGCATCGGCCCGTAGTGGGTTGCAATGTCTGACCAACAGCTCCAACCTCCCCCAACCCAAAGGGTTCCTCTATCGATGAGGCGTAGCCGCTACGGGCGGGGGTTTCCCCTGTTATGCCCGTGTGCTATTCATCTGACGAAGGAGTGATCGACAGGCCCTTTCAATTTGGGGCAAGGCCAAAATCATCCGGTTTATGTCATGGCGAGCTGCCGCTGCAAGGTATAACCAGCGGGCCTCAAGTTGTCCTTCCCACTTCGTATCGAACTGGATCGTGGAACCTCTCTGCATTCGAAATGTATCACGCCATGGAAACCCGCATCTCTCTGTCTCCTCCACTTCTCTTGGGTGCGGGGTGCTGCAGGTTTGCTGGCCATATCCGACTAGCTCCTGTGTCCTTACTTGCGGCGGGCGGGAGGGGCTGAACCTTGTTCTTAATTCCCGGGGAGTCCATGCGGGGATAGACTGCGAGAGATCGACAGGCAGTGTCTTGGTTTCTACCGACTTGGCTAGACCGGCTACCTAGTGCCTCTCTCAACTGCTCATCCAGGTGACATCTTTGTTCTCCAAGCGACCCAATAGTCTCATTGGCGTTGGACCGATCATTGCGATCCAGCGTCCTTGTGCTTTTCACGTGGTGCATGTCTCGTGGCATGTTGTAGGTCTCTTTTGGCGATTCATTCGGAGCCCCCGACGGGCCCTTTCGAGGCGATCGGTATGCATAATAGTCACGAACTCTCATAGATGAACCGTTCGAACCATGCCCTTGTACGATGCAACTCCATCTCTCTCACTGTAACCTCAAATCCCCGCTCGGGATAGCCCGACACGGTAGAGATGTCATTTTTTCACCGACGACGTGGCTGAACGGACGAACATGTGAGGAGGCTTCGACGAAAGTTATGTGAAGTCGAGGGGGGCCTGACGAGGACACACTGGATATGTAGGAATACGCAGACTGATAAACCGTAGAACTGATGACACTAGGGTTCTCTTGAGCTCACCGACATCTCCAAACTTGGGAAAATGAAAACACAGGCCTGCGATTAGTAGCGCTCCAAACTTGTTGTGTTGAACGACAACTGTCTCAGGAACTGCAATATTGAACACTTTGCCAGCCTAATTGCTAAACAATTACCACCAATTTGTGAAAAAGGTCTTAGTATGGGAAATGCGAATATGTTAAATTACTTGAGCTCTAAAGCTGTTACCTACTCGGAGGACTGCGGAACAGCCCCACGACACACTCCGGACGGAGAAGAGCCCTGTTTCCTTATTTAAATTTTCGTCCCACCTGGTCGTCTAATAATTTGCTTTTAAAACGTGGGGATGAGATGAGGTGCATAAGCTTGCAAATGACCGAAAGTTTCAAGATGATAGGACCGGGAGCAAACCACGAAACACCAAACATGATTCAAGTTGACGAACAGGTTGGATGCTTTGGAAGGACTTTCATGGTTTGCATTAAAGGCATGGATTACAACATTTAATCAGACCAACGTGGCTCAAAGGGCTGGAATCATAAGGGCAGTCTCAAACGGGAGGCGAACCAAACGATCGACGCACACCCCTAGTCAAGGAACGGGGAGATCAAGAGCTTATGGGCAGAAAAGCTAAAGCATTGGCGGATGAGAAACCGATCCGAGGGATTTTTCTGATCAAGAACTCATAGAAATATGTGTTGTTTTTAGAAAGCTCATATACATTATTATGACATGTTCCTACTTGGAGCCCTTTATGGTGAACAGTCAGTCCTTCGTGACGGCAATTTCAGTAATCGGCCAAAGGACCTTTAGCAGTGATCAAAGAACCATTTTTCTCAAGGGCACGTGTAGACTTGTGGTCAAAATGTACGAGACTAAAGCTGGATCAGTAATTGGAATCATTAAAGAGCTGTTTTTGCACCTAAATCAATACTTTGAATGTGACATCTACATGCTTTTGAACAATAAATATGTAATGAGTGTGTACGATGAAGGTTGGACCCCGGTACACATGTATTGAGGCTAGTTGACCTCTTTCTTTTTTCCCTGAAATAAGCGAACTGATTGGCTGACTGTGTTCAAGTGCAATGCTGTTGCAATACGTAAGGATGGAATTGTGTAGATTTCACCCCTCAGTTTCGGGGAAGCGTGGGAATTTTCAAAACATTTCTCACCTTGATTAGGATGAGAGTGTATAAATGTGCACATGATGTATCAATTTGCATATGTTGACAGGTAGCAGGCTTGCTTTAGATCAGAAATGTATATGTATTTTGAGCCTAGCTAGAGCTTAAGGCAAAGAATGCAAGCTCTCCATGGGTGGAACCTTCTCATTATGTCTTGAACTACAACTACGTTTTTTATAACTTTGGATGCGGACCTATGGCCTCATATCTCGTGTGTATGTGTGTGTGTGTGTGTGTGCGTGGAGCTTCTGCCGGCAACGAGTTCCACTTCAGCCTATCCGTATATATCTAGACCATTATTAGATTGAAGACTAATTAAGCAGCTGCTATACTTTATTGGGTTTTCTATACTGTGTGAAGAGATTGGAAGAGAGGTGCTGCGTATCGGATTTGCACATATTGTGATATTACTACATATGTGCCTGATGGACTGCACCAGACCGCTAATGCGGATCTAGCGCGACTATATCCATCAGTAACTCTAGATGCAGAATCGACAGTATACCACATAGGTACAGCTTAGGCAGCTGGTTTACGATCCTCAAGAACTGATAATACGGTGCATGCCGTTAATACAGAATTCTAACGATGGTAATGTGATAATATTCTTGGATTGGATTCGTTCTAATCAGGTATACACTCCAGCCTGGCATAGACATCAAGTATGCATTCAACACTCTTCTAGGATTACATAGTTGACTCAATTCCCGATCAATGATTTGTCTATCGGCGTGTATCGCTACATGTATAATAGTCTATCAAGGATGCAGCCAAGCTCTCAACCCTGTCGTTTTGAGTTGGTTTACAGACTTCTAGCTTGGGTAGAACAACATATGAGACGTAGGACAAGTGAATTTGTCTGAACATTATCCAGTTATCAATCTCTTTAGGCTGCTTCCTTTTTCTATTGTGCAAGTAGTATCGACATATCTAATGGTTCAAGTGGTGAGGCAAGGTGACAGGACTGCTACTTGCATCACACATTCAGGCAGACACTAACGATAATTAATCTACTCTTTGGACAATTGGCTTGCTGAATATGTACGATGAGTGACCTTCTGTTATCGAACTAGGCCCGACAATTACGGCCTAGTGAGCAGGATAAGCGCCTTTCATGTAGGAAGATGATACGCTATCTACCTAGTAACGCTTATCGAGTATCAGGGGTGCCTAAGTTGCGACCTACCCCGCGGCTGCAATGGAACAAACTCTCAATTGCGTGTTATCTTTGGTTCCAGTCCGGAACTGCCATTTCTTAAAGCATAGCCACCTCGTTCTGTAGCACCAGCTAATTGGGACATCGGCATTCCCAGGCCGCAATGAAGCAGCTTGGTGAGACGTACGACAGAAGAAACGACAATGTGGACTATCATAATGAGACCAATCGGCCGGTCGTGTACGACGATCTCGACCCGTTCGGTCACGAAGAGAATCATCAGGTGACTTGCTTTCCATGAGCTGTAGCCTCGTCAGAAACAGCCATGCTGACTTTGGGGGTGCAGATCAAGTACAAAACAATGTCGTGGAAGCTCGTCGCAGTGCTCATGATAGCGGAAATCGTGAGCAACGGCATGCTGTCGCTGCCTTCGTCCTTAGCGGTCGTTGGGATCGTCCCCGGCGTGCTCCTCATCATCTTCCTTGGCATCTTCGCGACGTACACCTCTTGGCTTTTGGTCCAGTTCAAGCTGAGACACCCGGAAGTCCACTCGATGGGGGATGCCGGGCAGATCCTCTTCGGACGGGCCGGGAGAGAGCTCCTCGCCTTCGGGACAGTGGTCTTCGCCGTCTTCGCGACCGGCGGCCAGCTCTTGGCGGGACAAATAGCGTTGGCGACGCTGAGCGATAACAAGCTCTGCCTGATGCTCTACACCGGCATATTTGCGGTCCCGACGCTGCTCTTCAGCTTTCCGCGCACGATGGACCAGCTCTCGTGGCTCTGCATCCCGTCCGTCGCCTCGATTCTTGTCGCGGGCGTCGTGGGCATGGTCGGCGCGGGGCTGAACCCGGCCACGGACCGGCAGGTCAGCGCCGCCGTTTCGTCCGACTTTTACACAGCCTTCATCGCCATCACGAACCCCGTCTTCGCGTACGCAGGTCACTTCATGTTCTTCATCCTCATGTCTGAGATGCGGCGCCCGCAGGACGCCATGAAGGCGGCCTACACCCTGCAGGGCTTCGCGACCACCTTTTACGCAGTGTTCGCCGTGGTATGCTACGTCTACCTCGGGAGCGAGGTCGCCTCGCCGTCATTCAGCAGCCTGGAGCCCAGGTGGGCCAAGGCGGCGTACGGGATTGCGATACCCAACTTCCTCCTCGCCGGCTCGCTGTACGCGCACACGGCGGCGAAGCTGCTCTTCGTGCGCATATTCCGCAAGAGCCGCCACCTGCATAGCCATACCGTGGTGGGATGGGGCACGTGGGCGGTCCTGATCGTGCTGATGAATGCCGCGGCGTTCGTTCTCGCCGTGGGCGTGCCGATTTTCAACTACCTCATCGGCATCGCGGCCAGCCTATTCGCTGCGTGGTACACGTACGGTATCGCAGGCGCATTCTGGCTGCACGACAACTACCATGACTACGACGGCTGGAAGCAGTGGGCGCGCAAGTGGTTTCAGGCCCTGATGGCGGGTTTGACCTTTGCTGCCGGAGGCTTCATCTGTGTAGCCGGAACGTACGTCACAGTGAAGGGCATCGCGGAGGCCTACGAGTCTGGTGCTGTAGGGGAGCCCTTCAGTTGCTAGACCGAGAGAGATAATGCAGCTCGTTTCGTGCGAGAGCAGGGAGTGCCCATGATCAAAATCTACCTAATCAGAAGCACACAGTTTTTACGTGCTCATGTATTGGTCAACCTGAGCGCAAACCCTAGTGTCGTTTTTGCTTGTTTCTTACCTCAAAGGTAAGAAGTAAGGGACGTTAATGACATGGATGAGCGTAGGCAATTGGATCCCCAGGCCAATCCAATGGACGAATATCCGTATAGCTGAGGAGAGAGAGGTTCACCAGTGGAAACCTTTGTTGGCCTTGACAGCTTCGTCGCGCGGAGAGTATTCTCCGTCAACGGAGATGATTCCGTTGGGTTTCACCAGAGGCACAACATCGCTTAGCAAATAGTTGTAGCAAAGGCCGGACTAGCATCGGGATTAGCAAGCACCGAAAAGGAACTGATGAGAACCCAATGATTCTCATATGGCACGGCCGGAAAAGCAGGGATCTTCCTGTGACGTCAGTCTCGGCGCGCTGGAAACCGCATTTGATCCGTTCTCCGCTCCCTCCAGAAGTCCAGAACTCCGTCTCATAGGCGTGGCCGCTTTCGGTGTGGCCAACCGTTTGATTAACAGCTCAGGCATCCGCCGAATCAACCATCACCAACACACACGCGAGCGACCACATGAGAACCGAGATCTGGCTAGCCAGGGACTGGAATTTGTCCCACAGGGGTTGTTACTCGACTCCCACCCCCCCCCCCCCCCCCCCCCCCCCCCCCCCCCCCCCCCCCCCCCCCCCCCCCTTCCGCTGTGCCCTACAGCGCCGCCCCAGCGTCGCATCTGACACATCGCGGCCGGGTTGCAAACATTCGGCCCTACCGATGATGACGAGTGAAGTCATCGCCGCCATACTGGAGAAAGTGGGCACCCAATCGCCGCCGCGCGCCGGCTCGGTTCCTGGATGAATCCAGCAACGACCGGCGACTGCCAAGACCCTTCCAGGTTTTAGCTCCGAACCCTTTCCCGTCGGTCCTCCTTCGCTTCGGGAGCCATGGGGGTCTTGAATGGTGGGAAAAGAAACGCATGATAGTGTGGCGTTCTTGTTGAGGCTTCTAGTTCGACACTAAGGTCCATATCCACGCCTCTCACTCGACCCCTCCTCCTAGTACTACCACGGGCAGCTGTCTGCCCCGTACCCTCCGGTCTTGATGTTCACCATTGTCGAACTGACCGTCCTTTCCTTTGTGTACATTGTTGCATTCTAGGGTAATGCCATCCCCCCCGGATATACGAGTTACTTGGACTCGGTTCAATGCTAGGCAAAATATCGCCTCAACCAGGGGTCTAATTTTCCAGATGTAGATGGGAGCCAAGTGTCTTTCTTCATCTTCCCCCAGTTTCTTATTTCCAATCCATCTCTTCCTGCTACGTCTCATACAGCGTTAATAATAAGCTCAGAGCCCACTCTTCCACAATCCTAGGAACGGCCCTGATCCGCTTCTTTCTGCCACTTTTACCAATCCGGTCCCTATCCTCAATCGTCCTCCCTAGGAGAAGTGATCTCACAGCTCTGGCACCCCGCTGCGTCGTGATCGCAGATGTGACAACCCCTACCACCCATCTGCATGTGGCGACATCATAGCGTGCCACAAGCCGCCCAACTGCCGTTTGCACGTCAGAGACTCCCAGTCGCTATCAGCCTCCCCGTCGCTGGCTATCTCATATCCCTGACCGCTGTTGCTGTACCTTCACAATGTCATTTGTTAATCTCTCGCGCCCCCCTCTCGACCATCGCTCACACAGCGATACACATGCCCGGCCAAGGTTTAATTCTCACAACACATCCGACCGTCTAAGGGAGGGATCCGGTCTCCGATCACAACCGTTCTCAATGACGAGCAGTACCAAGAAGGGCAGGAAATCGGTGTTCAAAGAGCTGGGACTTGACGACGATTTTAGCGATGATTGCGCCTCATCCGCTACCGAACATTTTCAACATTCCCGCGAGCGTAAGGGAGTCATGCCGATGGGAAAGGAGTTTGGACAAGTATCCGGGTTGGCGTCCAAGCACGGCGATGCTTCGAACGATGCCGAAGATGACGGCGGCGACGACGACGATGAAGAGAGCAGGCGCTCCGGGACCGAACAGCGCGAGGAGCCCGGCGAACCTCGTCGCGAGAACACAAATCAGTTTGCGAAGCACCCGTGGTACACCAAGCTGTCGCAGGGGTATCGACGGCCCCGGATCAAGACGGCTTCAAGTGCGCCACCTCCTACCGTCTCGAGCCTACAGAGACTAGGCATGATCGCATTGCTCATAGCCGTGATCCTTCCGGCCTTTAGTTATAACAATGGCCATCAGAAACTTGGGAGTGGGGCTGACGCGGGCGTCATACGCCCAAGAGAAACAACGTCGACAAACGTCTGCCTGAGATGGGCTCAGCAAGGTTCGTGTTGTTGGCTTTTGTCAGAATCATGACCCCAACTAATACCGGACAGCGGCTCTCCTTAACGGAACTCTGTACATGTACGGTGGCCAGTCCAAGACCGAGGCGTCACAGACCATCAACACGTGGAGTAAGCATGCCGGGACCCCTGGACAAGAGGCGAAGCGAGACATTCTGACGCGTTCTATGCAGACAACGACTTCCTCAGCCTCGACCTGACGAAATCGTGGGACACGGAGTCCCCTTCCCTAAAAGGGTTGATGATACCGAGCGGGCCTCCCGCAGTGGCCAACGGCTTCTTGTGGAGAGATTACGATAACCTCTACCTCTACGGGGGCCAGTTTGCTGATAATGATGGAGCGGAAGGCGTCTACGCCACGGTTGCTCCGATGTCGATCTGGCGATACTCCGTCAAGGACCACTCCTGGCTCGAGTTTAGAGACCCTCGCACCTCGGCCGGCAACTACTCGACCGCGGCCAACACTCCTGTCCAGCGCTCTGCAGAAGGCGCGGGTTTGTCGGTGCCCGAGCTTGGCCTGAGTTGGTATTTCGGCGGCCACCTCGACTGGCTCACGACCGAGGGGTGGTCGATCCAAACCCCAAGGGTATATCTCAAGAGTCTTCTGGAGTTCACCCACCCGGGATTCATGAACACCGGGGTCGACTCGCTGCGCGGCGCCGGGGCCGCCGACGGCGGCGTGTTCCGGAACATCACGGAGGGCGGGCTGCAGGAGACCGACGCGTTTCCCGAAAGGGCGGACGGCGTGCTGGTCTTCATCCCCGGCTGGGGCGTCAGAGGCGTCCTGATCGGCATGGCCGGGGGTTCGGATAAGACATTCGTCGACGATCTTGGGACGCTTGATGTCTACGACATTGCCACGTCGGAGTGGTACCATCAGCGCACCACCGGCGACAGGCCAACTGTGCGCGTCAACCCTTGCGCCGCAGTCGCCAGCGCCCCCGACGCGTCAAGCTTTCAGGTGTACTTTTTCGGAGGCCAGAACCTCCAACCTTATGTGAGTCTTTGGTGTCGTTTGACTGGGGTGCTTGCTGACGCTGATACTTCCCGCAGAGAAACCAAACTCAGTACAACGACATGTACATACTTTCCATTCCCGCGTTTACTTGGATCAAGGTTGACGCAGGCGAGGGAGTTCCCGCGCCCCGGGCCGGGCATACATGCACCATGCGCGACGGCCAGATCATTGTCGCGGGCGGGTACCTCGGCGAAGACCCTCAATGTGAATCCCCGGGCGTCTACGTATTCGACGCGAGCACCCTCGAGTGGACGAGTGGGTTCAAGGCTGGAGACCACCCGGCGGATCTCAGCCCCGAAAACTCTGTCTTGGCCGGATCGTACGGCTACAAGGTTCCCGGCAAGGTGCAGAGCGTCATCGGCGGCAACTCCGAGGGCGGAGCCACCGCGACGACCCCGGTCGCCGGCCCCGCCACCGGCGGTCCGTTCGCGACCGGCAAGCCTCCGGTCTTCACAATCACGCAGGACGGCTCGACCGCCACGGTAACCTCCTTTGGTCCGACCAGCACCTCTGCCCCTGGCGAGGGTTCTGGGTCCAGCAGAGGCACCAACCCCGGTCTCATCGCGGCGGGCGTCATCGCTGGCATCCTCGGAGCCCTCGCGCTGTACCTGGGCTTCTGCGCCTGGCTGTACCGGCGGCAGGTTGCCGCTTATAAGCAGCACCTGTCCCAGGTAAATCGCTACTCGGGCGCTAGCCCCATGCACTTCGGGGCCGGTGGTGGCGCCTTCTTCTCCGGCCGGGGCGAGAAGAGCGGCCGCAGGCACAAACGCGACAACAGCACCGTCAGCGACGAGTCGTTCTCGTGGGTCGGCACTGGTGTTGAGCCCAAGTGGATGACGGATGATCCCAGCCCGGGCTCCGGCTCTGCCGGCACCGGAAACGGGCTGAAGAGGAAGAGCGAGGATGCGAGGACGTTCAAGAGCGGCCCGAGCGGGTCCGGGAACGACCCGCGGACCAGCTCGAGCAGACACGCGAACACCGACAACGACAGCATCTCGAGCACGGAGCAGCTGCTAGACGGGCAGGAGCCGAGTTTCTTCTCGGTCGTTATGGGTCCTAGACGTGCTCTGAGGGTTGTCAACAGCACCGAGTAGTTGGAAACATGCGCACAACAATCGGGAAGGGGGAATCTGGGAAATGGGACATGAGTGTATGAGAATACGACTTCCTATGTGTACACGCCGGAGGGGAGTACCCGCATTCGCTAGATACCCTTCTTACCATGTATGCCTATTGAAATTTGAGCGATTTGTTTTCTTGGGCTAAATATGTTCTTACTCCGTGATGCGTTTTCCGGGCTTTCCGCATTGGTGCATGAATGCCTCTTTCTCTTCCTCATTTGACAAACTGTAGTCTTGTGCGCGCGCAACGTTACTACGATATGCAAAATGCGACGCGACAGTAGCACGACGTGGGCACCAAAGGCGACTTGCCAAGCTTCAAGGGAAAGACATGACATTAAGACACAAACAAGGTCGGCTCCACGAGGTACTCGTGGACAGCGACGGTAAGACACGAAGGTCCTAGGATATCTCATCAAGGATGGCATGATCGGCCAAGTGCATGCCGGCCCGCGACGCTCCAAGCAGGATGGGCAACGCTAGGTTATGACTATTGAATAATAGCTCCAAATAGAGGAATACTCACTGACCGAATAACACAGTCCTGCTCACGCGTCCTCCACAAAATGCCAATGTGAATGTGGCGCAAATTACAGCGCATTCTGCGTGGTATTCGGTCTTTTGACGCTTCTTTATTCGCCGCGCCGGGAGGACCGGACGGGGCGGTCTCTTCGCAGGACGTCTGCAGCACAAGGTTTGCAACGGACTACTTGTATCCGTACGGACCAACCGTACGAAAGACCTTCCAGCGACGATCCTGTTAGGTTTCCAGGAAGAGGCGTTTGCAGAGATCGATTGCTACACGGAGGGGCGGATTAATCTCCCGTTCAAAGTCTGATCCGGGTGCTGGTGCTATTTTTGGCGAACAATCTGGCGTGACCAAGAAAACGTATCCAACGTCTCGATGCTACACCGCTCCACCCGCCTTGCCTTTTGGCTTGGCTGATAACAGAGAAGGAGAGAGAAAGAAAGAAACAGAGAGAGGCATTTCTTCTCGAAGTTCTCATGTTTTCTCGGCGCTTGACTCGTAACCCCCATCTGAAAAAGTGACAAGCCTTTACACTGATATTGAAGACGTCCTCGTGCCCCTTTTGAGTGTTGCAGTGACAAAGGAGCACGCCATTGGGCCATCCCCAGAATCCCGAGTCAGCCTTGACGGCGGTAATACCGACGGGTTGTAGGGATGAACATGTTTAAGCAGAGGCGGCAGGGTACCCCTGCTTCCCTCCCGCACGGATCTACTCTTGATGCTACATTCGGCGAGACTGGCGGCCGTCGATTGGCACTACCGTTCAAGTCCCGCAACTAAGCCGGCCGAGCACATACTACGCAGTATGTAGTCTATGTGGTCTAGTTGAGGCTAGAATCGCAGGCCGTCACCCCCACACCCCAACGGGCATGCCGCAGGACTCTCGCATGGATCGACATGTCGGTAGGCTCATTTCAGATGTCTCGCAACATTGCGCCATGCAGTTGCTGTGGCACGTATTGCAGACGGGGACGCGTTGAGAAGATGGGTATAAACAGGCGCGGGAGACCTCCCATCGCCGAGATGTTTGGTCTACCAGCCCAGTCTGACATTCGCCAGCCTGTCTCTGGTTCATACACAGGGTCTCCCCTTGCAGTCGTAAGCCCGCCATGAAGTTCTCTCTCAGCTCCCTCCTGCTCTCCGCAGCATCGAGCTTGGTCGTCGCCCTGCCGATCGACGATGTCCAGGTGTACGACGCCGTCATCGTCGGAGGTGGCCCCGCCGGTCTCAGCGTCGCCAGCGCCCTCGGTCGTGTACGCCGCAACACCCTGCTCATCGACTCTGGCGAGTACCGCAATGCGCCCACGAGACACGTTCACGACGTGCTCGGTTTCGATGGTATGTTTGACCGCAGCCAACCACTTGTGTTCTTCCGTGAGAAAAGGGTTGTTTTAACACGTCATCAGGCGTCACTCCGGCATGGTACCGGTACTCGGCCCGCCAGCAGATCTCTCACTATGACACCGTCACCATGACCAACGGAACTGTCACTAAGATCTCGGGTAACGACACGGCCAACTTTGTTGTGTCGGCCATCTGGGCCGATGGCACGACCAAGGACGTCCGCACGCGCAAGGTCGTCCTCGCCACCGGCCTGAAGGACGACCTCCCCAACACCCCTGGCCTCTGGGAGAACTGGGGCAAGGGCATCTTCTGGGTACGTCTTGCGTGATCGATGGTCCACTGCCCCTCTTCATTGTTATTGACAACCCGCAGTGCCCTTGGTGCGATGGCCACGAGCACGCCGACCAGCCCCTCGGCCTCCTGTCCGCCACCTTTGACGACCTCCCGTCCCTCGTCCGCGAGATCCTGACGGTCAACACGGACATCATCGCCTTTGCCAACGGCACCGACACGCCCGCCGCGCGCGCCGAGACGGAGGCCAAGAACCCCAAGTTCCAAGAGTACCTTGACCTGCACAACGTCAAGATCGAGAACCGAACCATCGCCCGCATCAACCGCCTCAAGGACGGCGGCGAGCCCCCCCACGACCCCTCACTGCCGACCGCGCCCGAGAACGACCTCTTCTCCGTTGACTTCGTCGAGGGCGGCGAGCCCGTCCAGCGCGCCGCCTTCTTCGTCAGCTTCCCCGACGAGCAGCGCAGCACCGTCGGCGCCGACGCCGGCGTCCAGCTCTGGGGCGGCCGCCTGGCCGCCGACGTGTCCAAGGGCCTCCTGACTAACGTCCCGGGCATCTACGCCGTCGGCGACGCCAACTCGGACAACAGCACCAACGTCCCGCACGCGCTGTACACCGGCAAGCGCGCCGCCGTGTTCCTGCATGGTAAGTCCACGTGCCTTTCGGCCGCCTATTTCAAATACATCCCGAACAACATTGGCTGACTTTTTCTCTTTAGTCAAACTTGCGAAGGAGGACCAGGCCAAGGAGACTGGCGTGAACGTCGGGTCTCTCAAGAGAGAGGCGGCGTTGGACGAGCGCTCCATCTGGGAGTCCGTCAACGGCCAGCCCGGCGACATTCTTTACGCCGGAGAGTACGACCAGTAATTGTTGATGCTGTTGGGTTTCTGGGATACACAAAAGTTTGCTTAATCTAGGGCCTCGAATTGGCCATGACCAATTTCAAAAATATCCTTTCTTGGGAAGGTTTTCTTTCTTTCCTCCTTTTTGCCCCCCCTTTACTCAGGCCCCGTCGTCCTCGATCTCCAAGTTGCCGACTTTGAATTTCTTGCCGTTCATGTCTGCGTAGTCGTTGTGGTCGTGGTAGTTCCTCACGCGATTCCTCATGTACTGCAAGCCCCGCACCGGCTCGGCGTCCTCGGCGTCCTCGGCGTCCTCCCTCACGATGCCGAGCCTCTTCAGCAGCGGCGACGGCGCCGGCTTGATGTCGACGTCGTCGCCGGGCCGCACAAAGTAGAACAGGCCCTGGCGGAACAGATGAGCCTGGTCCTCAGGCGGCCGCACCACGCGGTGCGTTGTGGACTTGAGGTAGCCCGGGGACCAGAAGTCGAGCGTGTCGCCGACGTTGCAGACGATGCCGCCGTCGACGGGCGGCACGTAGCGCCAGTCGCCCGCCGCCGTCTTGATCTGCAGGCCGGCGACGTCCTGGCTCCAGAGCAGCGTCAGGGAGCCGAAGTCGGTGTGGGCCCGCGACCAGGTGTTTGCGACCTTGCGGTCGTCGGCCAGCGGCCGCGGGTGGTAGCCCATGTAGCGGAGGTGGTCCTCGCTGGGGGACTCGTAGGCATGGCGAGAGGAGAAGTAGTCCTCGGGGAGCTCGAGGATGATTGGGAAGAGTGTGAAGACTTTGCTCGCCAGCTTGAGTGAGCGCTGATGGGGGGAAAGCGCGTCAATAACGGGGCTAGCTCAACATATCCTACTACGGTCGGAACTTACTCTTGAGAAATCCTCAATTTCTTTGCGGAAAGGCTCAAAGAACGGGTGAAAAGGCTCGTTCTTGTAATGTGCGATGAACTTGGCAATGTTCACGGACTCTACGTTGTTGAGCACATCGGTGCCCTGCATCTTCTTATCGTGCGCCTTGATACGGGGTCAGCATGAGACTTACAACATAAGACATGGCTGCGGTTAAGCCTACCGGTCTGTACCCAAAGTAGTTGCCCTTGGCGAAGTCGCAGGTGTTGCCGGGCCTCGCCTTGTCCTCTGCTTTGAGGCGGAAGAACCCCTACCCGATGTCATACTGTCGCTGCACTTCCTCAGGCGTGAAGCCGGTGTTTATGAGACTGAAGAAGCCTATCTCGTGGACCTGGGGTTCGCGTCAACTCCGGGAAATTTCCGATGCATAAAACAGAAAAAAGGGTAAGTCGGCTAACAGGTTGGCGGAGGTCTTCAGCCAACTGCTTCTTCCCGCCCGGCTGATCGAATTTGCCAATGTCAATCACGGCGATATCTGCCCACGGAAGCTCGTATTTGGTCTTCGCCGGACGTTGCCATTTCGGCAACCGAACTATTTCTCGAGAAATGGCTGACGGCATGGCATGTTTGCGCCTTGAGATAGTTTGAGGGGTACACTAAAGTGATGCTCGGCCGACCCTTGGGACGACACCGATAAAGTCCGAGTTGCCATTCATGAATAACCCTCCGTCTGATGTCACTACCTTGGTCCTCGTCTTCTCCCCCGCGCTGATACGGCTCTGCCACACGGAGATCGATGGCCGGATTTTCGAGCACGCCATCTATCGACAGGATGAGGAGCATGACCCTACGGTCATGGTTGGCCGGCGCCTGCAGCTTCCCACTTTGAATTTTCATCCGCCGATGCTCGCCGCAGGTCGGGTACAGCATGATTATTTGATTTCCGCTGGAGGTTCACGAATCCTGCGGTCTCGGATTATCGAGTCTTACATGACGCAGTTGAGAACCCCCATCGTTGCTGGTAACGTTTAGGTGCCGAGTTCTCAGGGCAATACTTGCAATGCACATCAATTCAGTAGCGAACGGCTAATCGAGGTCGATTGCAATGAAAGTGAGGTTTCCCATCAATAATGTTGGTATTTTAACAGTCACAGTGTCGCTGCTGTCGAGATCGTAATGACTAGTCGTACATGACCAACTTTGGTACTGACCCACATCATCTTCCCACTCGGAATCCACGATTCCCATGAAATGGCGCATCTGTAGTGTAGGGGTTATCATCCCAGCCTTCCATTTCAATGCAAATGATAGCTGGGGACTCGAGTTCGAGTCTCGACAGATGCATACGCAAGCGTCAATTTTGATTTTTAATTTTCTTCTTTTCCGTCCGTCCATATCTCTTTTTTGCTTCTGTTCCCCCCTTGGAATAAGAAAATCCCTCACTACATTCGTCAGGACTTATCAAGACAGGCCAGCATTTTCCCATTTAGAAGACCCCAACACGAATACATACCGATAGATAGCTCGGCAATGTTTAGGAACGCCAGACACCAATTACATGCCGTCTGATCACATCCACCCATTGACGATGCAGCGCACATGGCCCCGCAATAAGGCGTGCTTCTTGCAGCGCCATCTTGGCTTTGAACCTGCGTAATCGGCTTTCAGAAATCTCCAGGGTTGAGATGCATGACAATACAACCATGGAGCTCAGGCGTCTTAGACGTTTCCTTCAACAACTACTTCAACGTAGTTAATATTCTCATTTCCAATGCAGCCCCAAACACGAGTGCATTGAAGTCTCAGTCAGAGCAGTGAGCCTACAGCTCAACATTGTCACCACTCATCAAGTCCGCCATGGGTCTTCAGACAGCACCGCCGAGCCGGACACCCCTGTTGGACGAACAAAAGCCGCGGTTGAAGACAGCTCATCGAAAGGTTGACAAACGCTTGCTTTTGTGGTACTCCTTTGTGTATCTTATTATGCGCATCCATGTTAGCAACATCAGCAACGCAGCCACCATCAACCTTGAGCAAGGCACCGGCATCCGGAAACAGCTCAGGGATCTGTCTAGCTCGCAATGGGCCTGCACGTTGAGCATTTTCTATTACCCTTGCATGTTCTTTGAGCCGCTCGCCACGCTTGCGCTGAAGAGATTCTCTCCCTCGGTCTGGATGAGTAGGATAATGATCACCTGGGTATGCGGAATTGCTGACCATGTATGGCGTTACTACTGACGATTCGTCTAGGGAATCATCTCCATATGTCAAGGCGCCACCCAGGGCTATGCTGGCATCCTTGCCTGCCGGTTCTTCCTGAGACTCGCCGAAGCAGGCTTTTACCCGGGTGCTCTGTACCATCTCAGCTTCTGGTATCCAACCCATCAGCTGCCTCTCAGGATCGTAAGCATATTGTAGAATGGACACGAATGATGCCTTGTTGGCAGGTAAAGGGCTTCTTCTACGCTTGTGGGATGTTTTCCGGCACAATTAGCGGCCTGCTCCGTGAGTGTACCATGACTAATAAAATATTATTTGCTAATTCCCAGCAGCGTATGCTATATCATTTATGAATGGCATGGGAGGCCTGGCTGGCTGGAGATGGGTCGGTCACTCGTTAGGTTGCTTGCTCGCAGAACCTACTGACTCTTGTGTAGCTGTTCATTCTGGAAGGCATTCCCGCAATCTTATGCGGAATTTATACATTCTTCTTTCTGCCCAACTGTAAGTCTCGACGTCCTTGCCACGGACGGTCATAAGCATCTTGCAGCTGAAGCTGATAACATAACAGACCCCGAGACTGTAAATTTCCTCACAGACTCCGAACGAGAGATCGTCCTAGCAGATCTCCCAGAGCAAGCGCCGACGATGAACGCCAAGACTGTCAACTTCCAGCAAATCAAGAATCTCTTCCGCAACCCCACTTTCGTCCCGTTTTGCCGACAGTCATCTATGAGCTGGGCATCTCCAACACAGCAATCTCCCAAGTGATGACAATGGTGCATAGTTCAAACCGCCTAAATACCGCTCGAAGAAGGTCGCTAAATTTTGGTAGCCTCCTTTCACTCTCGTCTTCGTGATTCTTCTATCGCTCACATTTCACGTCCATACTCAGCGGCTGAGCCCATGGATCGCTGGTTTGGGCCTAGAGGCTGCCCATATTGTCTGTTACGTGCTGCACATCACCGCCAAGAACTCGATTGCGAAGTATGCTTGCCGGATCTGACTATAGAGGCTAGTGGCTAATGTTTACCGAGATACATCTTTGTCATGATTGCGAAAGCCGCATCCCAAAGCTTATTTGCCATCATTTGGCCTGGTCAGATACGCATGCCAGTATTGATGGGGAAGGCGACATCAGCTAACAGGTTGAAACTGCAGAGCGTATCAGAGCTGCCAAGAGAACAACAAGCGCTGGCCTCGCCATTGGCACCACCAATATAAGACACCGAATGTTCTATCTGACAAACATTGGCATCTGGAAGGAAAATCTGACCTGAATCGATTTCTAGTCCTCATGTCAACTTATGGGCATAGTAGTATGTTTTTCCCTTTTCACTATGTGACCTATGCCTTTCACATCCGCTGACAAAGTGCAGGACCCTCAGAGATATCAACCAAAGTTCGGACCGACGTATCGTGTGAGTTACTCCTGCTCTATTGGGTTGCTGTGTGGTACTCTACTGGCCGTCTCCGTTCCTTGGCTTCTCGTTGCTCGACAGGATCATGATGAGAGACTCCAGACGAGCGAGGCGAGAGGGTCGTACATAGAAACCGGAGTTTATACAGGAGCAGAGACACAGGAAGTCAAGACTTGACGAGGGTTCATTAAACACCAGGAAAGTGACCATACGGCATTTTTAGGACTTAATATCCGGCCTACAAACTTTGTTAGAACGTGCTTGGCTTGGCATTGCTTACTTGAGCTTCGAGATTGTTATTCAGCAGAGCTTGGGACGGTCTTGAGTTCTGTGTTAGCACACGCAAGATTTCTTCGAAAGTCTTTCCAAGCGAGGTACCAGGAAAGAGGTGAACACCAAGTGTAGATATGACTTAGACACCCTGAGTGAACGAAACGAGATTTGAGCAAGGCTGCCAGTTGTTGAGCCAAGTATTTATACAGCTAATCTTGGAAGCAGTCATGTGCTTGAAAGACTCGTCGTGATCTGAGAGAAGTACGTATTTTGCCTCTTTCCCTTCCAACGACAGCACGGTGGAAGGGAATAATAGAATGGAATTGAAGGACACGGCAATGACACTTAAAGAACTACGTCCGGATGTTTCAATTAATTTGCCGTATCTAAGATCAGCATTGATATCTGGTTGATGCGTGTCCAAGGGGTTCAACACCATTCACGTGGAGTATTGTGTGATCCAACATCCTTACTGCTGTTACCTCAACGTTGTTTCCGGCTCCTCTCGCCCACAGCCTACCGTTGGTCAATCTGTCTTGTCACGGCTTCCGGATTCACGTCCGCGCACACAAGGGGAGCTAGGCTTTTGAGGAAAATATTTGGCCGAGCTTGTCTGCGTCCGGCTCTGATCCCACACATCACCTCCCGGAGTAGCCAGAATTCGAGGTTTCTCTCGGGAGATTGAGCATTGCCCACTCTGAGAATGGCGTACTGCATCTTGCTATCTTTTTGCTATACTGCGGCACTGGTGCAGAGCCTGAAATATCGCATTCCGGATGGGTTCTGACGTGCTCATGCAGGCTTTTCGGTGCTGGCTCGCGGTGATAAAACCGCAATGACTGCTGCAAACCGCATCCCTGGACAGCATCGTGGCATACTAAACTTCCCTCGCGCGTCCGATCAACCCCCTGTCAAAAAGCGCATCTGAAATGGCTCTTCCTCGCCTGGGCCAGATCTACCGGTCATGCCTCTTCCAGATCGTAATCGTTGGGCTCGTTGCCTTTTGCGAGCCTGGCATCTGGACCGCGTTGAACAACCTTGGGGCCGGATGGAACGCAAAGGTAAATAAAAAAAGCCTCAGACCCTTTCCCACGAGCGGTGCTATGCGGAACCACGTTTGGGCTAACGCGGTTTTTCTCATACAGCCGTTTCTGAACAACGCTCCTAACGCGCTGACCTACGGGCTCATGTCTGTGAGCTGCTGTGTCGCCGGAGGCGTCACGAATAAGATCACGGCGAAATGGACCCTGTTCATCGGGGCGACCTTCTACACGCCGTACGCGGCCGGGCTTTACTGCAACAACCGCCACGGGAACAAGTGGTTCCTGCTGTTCGACGCCGGGTTCTGCGGCATCGGAGCGTCGCTCCCGTGGGCGAGTGAAGCCGCCATCGCCGTCGAGTACCCGGAGGCGGACAAGAGAGGCCGGCGAGTTCTGCCTCAATTCATGCCACGGCTGTATGAATGTCTCTTTTTTGCTGATTTCGATCTGCTAGATACGTCGGCATCTGAATGGGCATCAGGCAGATGGGTCCCCTTGTTGGCGGTGCTATTTCTTTGGCACTGAACATCAAGACATCGCAAAAGGGCAAGGTCACCTACACGACCTATCTGGGCCTTGTTACCATCTCTTCCATCGGGGCGCCTTGCGCCCTGCTGCTGTCGCAGTCTCAGAAGGCCATCAGAGCCGACGGGACAAAGATCCCGTACATGAAGAAGACCACTTTCGGCATCGAAGCGCGCGCAATCTGGAAGCAGCTGAGGAACAAGTACATGTTGCTCCTCATCCCCGTTTTCCTGGCCGGGCAGTTTGGCACGACGTATCAAGGAAACTACCTCACAAGTTCGTGACACACACACACACACACACACACACACACACAAAATGAATGTGGTCTATGCAACCCCGGTTTTACTGACAAGACGCAAAAAACAGCATATTTCACCGTCCGATCCAGAGCCCTGGCGTCGTTCCTCACCGCCGTCGTCGGCGCCTCCGCAAACGTGGCCACCGGCGCCGTCCTCGACATGAAGCGGTTCGGGCGCCCCGCCAAGTCCAAGGCCGTTTACCTCGCCGTCCTCGCCTGCGTCACGGCCGCCTGGACGTGGGTCGCCGTCGTCGAGATCCGCCTCTCCGGCATTGCGGATCCGCCGTCCCTGGACCTCGGCGACGGCGGCGTGTTCAACTCCGTGTTCGCCATGTACATGGTCTTCAAGTTCTTCTACCAGAGCCGGCGAATCATAGGAACAATCTGCTACAAGTCTACAATACATAAAAGGCCATTCGTTGACCTCGGGCATAGGATTGCCTGGCATTACCGGTGTTCGGTATTTGATCCAGCCTGATAAGTCCTCTCCCCTTGTTGACGCCGCCGGACTTATCGCATAAAAGTCACAACGGATCCCGTTCGTCTAGTTAGGCCTGAAGCCGTATGGCAACATGCTCTAACCGACAATACGTAGGACACACGACAGCTCGGTTGCGGGCACAGCCGCGAGTCAACTCCATACGGTAAACAGGCGGCCTACAAGGGCATGTCTCTGTTGTTATCGTACGAGATTCTAGTGGCGCCAGGGTGAGGCGATGCGAAGGTGGCCAAGCGAACCTGACACTCAGCCGCCATGATTGAGGTGCAGATTGCGGGTGCCACAAAAATATCATTGACGAGGTGAACATCTTCATCGGCCTTCAACCGCCTTGAACGGGTCTGTGGCAACAAAGCCAGACAAATACTCGGTTTGGTTCACAGCACCGGCACGTGATCGATACGACCTCGGTCCGCTCCGTCATTGTCTTGCACACCCCACACTTTTTCCACGCCTTTACTCTGTACTAAGGTAGCCAACCTTACATCGCGGCCCCTGTCGGCCCCGTCATTATAGCCTCATGCATAACACATACGCACGCCCGCACTCACCCACGCTCACCACATCCCAGCGGAAAACTCACTCATCCATCGATTCATCCCTCACCAATTGGACCCTCAAGCGCCGACCTTGAACCATGGCTCAGGACACCCCCGCCGAGATGCGCCGCTGGCAGATTGCCGCCCCGGGCGCCTTCATCAAGAACCTCTCCCTCGTCACCGCCCCCACCCCCGCCGCCTCCGCCCTCAAGCCGGACCAGGTGCTCGTCCGCGTCGTCGCCGCCGGCGTCAACCCGGCCGACTACAAGGTCCCGGAACTCGGCCTCGTCACCAGGGCCGCGCTGCCCTACCCCTGCACCCCCGGCATGGACTACTCCGGCCGCGCCGTCGCCGTCGGCTCCGCCGTCAGCGACGTCCAGCCTGGCGACGCCGTCTTCGGCCGCGTCGACTTCGCGACCGTGCAGGGCACCCTGAGCGAGTACGTCGTCGCCGGCCCGGAGAGCATCGCCGTCATCCCCGGCGCTGCGGACGCCGACCTCCTTGAGCGGGCCGGCGCCGTTGGCACCGCCGGCCTCACGGCCTACCAGTGCATCGCACCCTACGTCAAGGCCGGCGACGAGGTCTTCATCAACGGCGGCTCCGGCGGCTGCGGCACCTTCGGCATCCAGATCGCAAAGGCCATCGGCTGCCGCGTCACCGTCTCGTGCTCCACGGCCAAGGCCGAGCTGTGCCGCTCCCTCGGCGCCGACGACGTCATCGACTACCGCACCGCCGACGTCGTCGCCACCCTGCGCGCGCGCGGCCGCGTCTTCGCCCTCGTCGTCGACAACGTCGGCAACTCGCCGGCCAACTTGTACAAGGCCGCCGACGACTTCCTCCTGCCCGAAGGCCGCTACAAGTTCGTCGGCGGCAATCTCTCCTTCGCCCTCGTGCCCGGCCTGCTCCTGCCGGGCTTCCTTGGCGGCGCGAAGCACAAGTTCGAGACCTTTGTGACCAAGAACTCGCGCGAAGACCTCACGCGGATGGCCGCATGGATGGCCGAGGGCAAGCTCCGGACCGTCGTCGACTCGACCTTTGAGTTCGAGGACGTCGTCAAGGCGTACGAGAAGCTCAAGGAGGGGTCCTCCACGGGCAAAATTGTAGTGCGCGTCGCGAAGAAGGCCTGATGAACTGTCTCGGTTGGGTCGCGAGGGCGAATTTTGTCGACCGCTAGTGACGTTTGCCCCCGAAACCCCCCTCATAATAGTTATTTTTGGTTCCGTTACTCCTGACCTGGCTGCCTGTCCTACTATTGTTTTCTCCCTACGGTTGTAATGGAGGAAGGGGGAGGGGGAGGAGGGGGGACATATTCAGGTGTCATGCAATGCTAGCAGACCACTAGACATACGAGTGCTGCAGGCAACAAGCGAGGCGAGTCACGCTGTAGGTAGGCAGTGAGCGCACCGTCATTTCAACATCACAAGACACTGCTCCGAGACCTGGTTTGAAACAAAAGTGTGCATTTGCGGGTATCTCTTATGTTCATGGCAAAGTGGGAGGGTGCGTGTGCATTGGCTCGAGACCATTGTACATCGCCGCATGACTGGTGAAAGAAGATGGATTTTCCCATTCGGCGTAGCAGGACTGTTCAGATAAGCGCAATGCCACGAGACCGGTGCCTCTGCCACAGCTCTTCCGAAAACCTGGACTGCAGCAGGCGCAGGAGACCCTCGGCGTCATCGGTCCGACCGAGTTTTGTGAGATGGCTGACGGCATCCATGCCCATATACATGACTCTTGTGACCAGCTTGTTGTTGGACTCCAAACTGCCCAGGCGATCGTCCTGCAGGAATTTCAGAGCGCTTTCGTGGTTGGGTTTTGTGGGATGATGAAGCTCCAGGTGCGCGCGGTCAAGCCGCAACGGCCTCCGGATGCTTCTGGCAGTCCCGAAATACGACTCGAAGAGCGCAGCTGAAGGCAGAGGCCTTTTCCATGCTTCGACGGTCGACTGCCATGACAGCACCCGCCAGGATGGCAGCAGGATCCGAGGCTGGTGAGGGGCTGCCTTCCATGTTGCATCTGCTCTGAGTAGGGCTGTGAAGGCTGTGTCGAGGTTCCTGTCCGTCACGTTCGACTTGGCTGTCACTAAGCTGGCGACCAGGGACCCCACAATCTCGCTGTTTTCCACCGCCGGGCCTTCGCCCTGAACCAATCGGTCTGCCCACGTCCATGCTACCTCCTCCAGCCCTTCTGCCACCATGAATGGCACGAGCTCTTGGACAAAGTTCGGGTCCCTAAGGAAGTCGAGCGTCCGTTCCATGCCGGACGACCTGAGCCATTGAACCACCCGCAAACCGGCTGCGGATGCCATCATGGCGTCAGGAACGGAAAGAGCGCTCGATTGGAGAATCTGCTGGCGCTTGGTCCGCAGACAACCGGTTGCCGCCTTTCTTGTCATCATGCCCCGCGATACGGCCTCGTCGAAGACATCCATCGGGTCTCGTGGGGTCGCGAATGTCACATTGTTGGGCTGAATACCGCTCTTGAACAAGGGGTTGGAGAGGATGGCGCGCAAATGGCGGTCAGTCGGGCGGTGATGTGCGCTATGAGAGGTGGAAGAGTGTTTGGAGGCGGAGGAGTCGGCATTTTCGGGAGCGTAACCATGCTCTTTGTCGAGGTTCTGACGGAAGGATGTCTTCAAGACGTTGAGGAGCTTCTTGGACTCTTTTGAGGAGAGAGGCAAGGGTTGGTGGATCGAGGGAATGACATTTTTGATCGAGCTAAGAGGCTTGGTGGTGAACATGGCGGTAATGTGGGTGGGATTCGAGATGAAGAAAAACAGCAGCACTGATGACCTTCAGCTATGTCGGGCCAATATCCAAGGACCCGGAGAGCATATGCTTGTCAGCTGTATCGGAGGATGTGGGAATTTGACTGTCTCGCCGACAATATTGGGTGGTGCGGTGATGTGCTTTCAGGCTGCTAGACCGGGCAGGATACGCATCATCATCGTGCCATGGAGTGATGTTGCCCACCGAGCCCCGACTCATGATGCCACTGAGGGTCATGTGACCTTGAGAGGCGGAGCTATCCTCTGTCGGCCTCAGGCTCTCCCATGCTAGTGATGGGTACGTACACACAGGAATGCGGGGCATATTATGTCCGGTTCTGCCAGGAGCCGTAAAGGAGATTCTATTTTCCTGAGCCGAATGGCTCTGGGCAGGCACAGAGTACAAGTACATGCACCAAGGCTCATATTGGATGATTCCATCGGGGAGAAGATGGTCTCGTGCTGCGTTCAGCTGGCGTAACATCAGACCTCCCGTGTATTGACGCCCTTCACAGACAAGGGTTGGTTTTGAATGACGAATACAGCCTCGTGACCAGTTTAAGCATACCCTGCAAGCCAGCTTGGCCCCGGCACGTACGACACATGACGACCAGGGGAGCTCCGTCGAGATGGAAATCCAAGACGGAGCCGAGGAGAAAAGCAAGCTGGTAGCGCGGCCTCTCACTGCACCGCGTGGCTACATGATAGGGATAGTTACAGTTTGTACACGATTCGACGACAGGCAAAACGGCTGACTGCTCTGCCCTCAGCTACCTAATTTACATAGCATGTAGCACCAGGGGCCGGAGGTGGTTTCTGACGCACAGGGCGGGCGGCTCAAGCCAGGATGCAGCTTGCCAAAGCAAGTAAACACAACGAGGTACAGTCGGGGTCAAACAATGGCATTCAGGCGCTCAATGGAGAGCAACAGTTCATTTCATGGAAACGGCCGAGGTGAAGTGCGCCAACCTGCAGCATTCTTCATCTTGCCTGGTCAACACCATGCTGTCGACTACCACCAAGCAAGTAGTGTCTACGTAGCTATGGTACTGTGGCATTGGCTTCGCTTCCTTACCTCATCGGCCTCCGCAAAGTGGAAAAAGACAGGCTCCGTATAGGGAAGGGCCCCAAGTCAGGTACCGGGCAGAGTACGAAGGCAGCTGGGTAGGTACCTATCTGCCTTGGGTGCTAATAGTGAGTCCGATGTACAGTTCGTGGTATACCACGCAGTACGTAGCTCTTTGCCAGACGACCTCATGCACGGCAAAGCTCGCTTAGATACTTGGGAGTACTTTGTCGTGTCACGAAGAATGGTGGCGAGATGATGTACTGCTACATTTCAGCCTGACAATTGAAGCAGTGGATCTGCATGAGCCCGCTGAGAGCTGGCGACGCTAAACCTGATGCGGACGAAAGGGGCCGCCATTCGCTGCAGGCGGTTGCTCAGGCCCCAGAAACCTTAGCCTGACTGGAGCTGGACAGGATCACAGAGCAGATGGCACGAAAGGCAGCACAGGAATAAAGAAATAAAAACAATAGAATAAAAAAGACGACAGCAAACCAATAGGTACTTGTTTGTCCAAGTGCAGGAGAAGGTCAGGTAGGCAGGTACGTACCGTCCGACCTTGGCTTGTCCGCCCGGCAAGTGATTCCTATTCGTATCTCTCCTTCCTTACCTCACCTCACGTCACGTCACCTCGCCCTCACATCAATTATATCGCATTTACGGATACCTTGGTACGCAGCATGTTAGCTTCCATTTATGTAGGCAAGTCCAAGTCTAATTCAACGAGGAACCTTAAGGCCAACAAACCCAGTCTGTAGGAGTAAAGCGAATCAAAATAGGATAATCTAGAGGCAATTATTTCTCCCTTTTCCACAAAACATATCCTCACGATTTCGGTGCATGGTGTGCAGACAGACAGACAGACGTACGGATGAATACACTTGGTACCCAAGGCTAGGTACCGTGGTATGCTTCTCTCTCTCTCTCTCTTTCTCTCCACACTCACGGACCTTGACCCTTTGCGACCCAATTGAGTGCTGCCACTGCGCTTATGCTTCTGCCACGCTGCCGCAAACCCACAGCCTCTAGCCTCCAATTGACCAGACCGGCGCTTGTTATTCCTTACGTGTACGAATATTACCACCACTACTACTACTACTACTACTCACTACCGCCTAGGTACCGTACAGAGAGAGAGGTACACTCCACGTACGAACCGCCAACGCCCGTGCCCATCCGGTAGTGGTTGCTGGTCCATGTACCCACCCACATTAACCAGGTGACGTGGTACCTGAGCAGCCACCCACCCACCCAGCTGGACTGGACTACAGGTAGGGCAGGTACCGTACCGTACCATACCGTACCTTCCTAGTACTACCAGACTGGGTACCTGGGCAAAAGGGAAAAAAAACCTCCCTTTCAACTTTTCCCCAGGGCAGTTCGCTTTTGGTGCCTGCCTGCCTGCATTTGCATCCGTGTCCGCCTGCCTTTCTTTGCACAAACATTCATTCCACCCCCATCCACCATCCACACACCTCCTTCTTCTCTCCCACCAACATCCTCCTCCTCCTCCTCCTCCTCCACCAAACCTCAACTTGTCTCGTCTCGTCTCGTCTCGTCAGCCACGACCACGACGACGTCGTCTCTCCTACCTTGAGGCACCTTTTCTTTTCCTATTCTTTTTTCTCCTCTTCCCCCTCACCATCCGCTCGAGTCCCGCAAAGACCAACCAAACTACCGCCCCCCACCACCAAAGCTGTCGTGTCGATACGGGACAGTCAAATAATTGATCCTTCCAATTTTTTCCCCCATCGTGGAAAAAAAAACCCCCAAACCCCCCATACAAAGAAACCCAGCAATGTCTGAGGTACAGACTCGGCCTGCCGCCTCGCGCGGCAGAGGTTCTGGACGCGGTGGCAGAGGTGGCTTCGCAAGCCGGGGCGGTCGCACGTCGGCCAGACCTAATGGCGACAAATTCGATTCCAAGATGGATGCCGACGACGCGTTCGAGGACCAAGGCGAGCTCGGCGAGCTCAAGAAGCAGTATGGATCCAAGGCGCCCCTCATCAAGGAGCTCTTCCCCGATTGGTCAGAGCAGGATATTCTCTACGCTCTTCAAGAGACGGATGGTGACGAGAATCTTGCCGTCACTCGCATTGCTGAAGGTACGTCGCCGCCGCACACACCACACCATCCACCTACGCTGCCTGCCATCGACCCCTTCCCGCGACAATCCCTTTCGGCCTCATCAGCCATCGCTCACCCGCCCCGATCCATCCGACGCCCTTTTGCCCGGACTCTGCTAACTTTATCCCGCCCTCTTTTCCAGGCACCATCTCTCAATGGGGTGAGGTGACGAAGAAGGCCCCCCGCTCCAAGGCTAAGGACTCGACGACCGCAGCCTCCAACATCGACTCATCCAGCGCCAGACCTGCCCGTGGCGGACGCAACGTCACCGACGCTGGTAGAGGCCGCGGCAGGAATGCCGACAGAGGAGGCCGCGGTGGTGGTCGGGGCAGGGCCTCAAACACAGCAGCCCCCAACGGCACCCGGCATGCCAAGGACACCGCTCAGCCGCTCTCCGTCCCCACCGAGGAGTCGAACGCATGGGATACCCCCAAGACGGACACCAAGGACGCGCCTGCCGAGGACCCCTGGGCCCCCAAGGAGACCACCGAGAAGCCTGCAGCTCCCGCGACCGAACCTCCCAAGCCTGCCGGCCCTGCTCCCAAGACGTGGGCCAGCATGCTCCGTCAAACCGCCGTGCCCAAGCCCGCCCCGAAGCCCCCCAAGCAAGAGCCCGCGCCCAAGCCTGCCGAGCCTATCGAACCTTTGCCTCCTGTCGCTCCCGCCGCCGAACCTACACCCGAACCTGAGACCGAACCCGAGCCGCAGCCCGAGCCCACCCCCGAAATTCCCGCCGAGCCAGCTCATGAGGACCCAGCCCCTGCAGAAGTACCAGCCGTCATCGAACCCGAGGTGGCTCTGCCGCCCTCCAAGGACCAACTTACTGAGACGAATCTTGAACAGGTTGTCGACGAATCGCATCCTCCCGCCACTGCTACTGTCGCGAGCACTGCCGCCGACTCCTGGGACCCTCGTCTCAATGCCGCCAGCGCTACCGCGACCCCGATCTCGGCTTCGCAACAGCAACACCAGCCCATCCGCCCCGCTGTTCCCACCACCAACAGCGGATTCGCCGCTTCCGCCATCAAGGCCACCACCGAGCGAGGATCCCGTACCCCGAGCTACCAGCGCCGCGTCCTTGACCAGGAAGAGGCCGTACGCATGCCTGGCAACCGCGAGGTTGACCGCGCTGCCGTCCAGTTCGGCGCTTTCAGCCTGAACGAGGACGATGACATTGATGGTGATCGCGAAGAGCCGGAGACCAGAACCCAGCCTCCCGCCGACTCCCCCGTTGCCCATCCTCGCACTTCTCTCCCCCCCGCTCCTCAGCAAGCTCCCGTCCCCGAGGCCATCGGCACCCAGAAACCGGCGCCGGGACTGCCTCCTCCTGCTGCGGCCGCTGCACCCACTGGTACGACCGCCCCGACCGGCAGCGT
Organism: Colletotrichum somersetense; assembly: GCA_030867255.1. NCBI lineage: Eukaryota > Fungi > Ascomycota > Sordariomycetes > Glomerellales > Glomerellaceae > Colletotrichum > Colletotrichum somersetense. Next base: position 16,316 of record MU843514.1, on the reverse strand, counting down.
CGCCGACTTTGCTAATGCTCCCTTTGCAGGACCCGCAAGCGCTGCCCCCCCGGCTCCCGCTGCTCAGGGTACGTTCCGCACCACACAGGCGCCGCAGCCTGGTTTTCTGCATACTGACCCGCCTCCAGTCCCCCAGCCGGGCGCTGCCCCAGCCCAGCCCTACTCTCGATTCGGACAGACTGGCCCTCAGGAGCCGTCGTCGTTCCCTCAGAAGTCGATCGACCCTTTCACCCAGCCGAACCAACCCCCCTCGACGTCCCAGAACCAGTTCGACGGCTTCCCCAACCAGCCGTCGCAACAGAACCAGCAGCCCGGCGGAGCTTTCAGCTCGGCGCCCAGCGAATACTCTTCCTACTATACCGCCGACCAACAGAACCGCCCTCCTTACAACTACTACAACCAGCCCTATGGCCAGCAGGGAGCCCAGGGACACCAGGACAGCGTGTCTTCCCAGCAGAGGTCTTTCGGCGGCTACAATGCTTCGCAGGCTGATAACCTCAGCCAGTACCCTCAAAGCGGCGGTCTCCAGAATCAGTCTCGCTACGGAGGCGTCACCAACGACGCCCAGAACAGCGGGCACACCACCCCGAACCCCACCGCCCAGAGCCAGCAGGCGGCCAGCCAGGCCTCGCAGCCTCAGTCTCACGGCCAGCAGAGCTACCCTTACAACAGCCATCCCTACTACAACAACGCCTACTACTCGAACTACATGAATTACGGCCACTACGGCCAGGGAGGATACGGCGGTGCTCCCTACGGCAAGGGAGGCGTCTACGGCCACCCTTACGGAATGTCGCCCCAGGGTCCCTACGACCACGCCTCGTCCCCTGCCGCCGGCTTCGGTCAGTCTTCTCTGCACCGGGCTGACAGCGGTCTGAGCTCCGGCCTCGCGGGCGGCGACTTTGGCGGCCGCGCTGGTTCCGCCCAGTCTGGCAACCAACCTGGTCTCGCCGGCAGTGGCTTCGGCGGCGTTCAGGACACCTTTGGCCGCGGCTCTTCCTCGTACCAGAGCCCCGCCGGACAGGGGTTCAACAGCACTGCGCAGCCCAACAACGCCGCGTCCGCCAACGACGACCTGAAGCCTTTCGGCGATGGCAAGCCTGGCGCGGGACCCTCGCCTTCTCTCGGCGGCGCCCGTCCCGGCTCGGCCACGAACACTGCCTCTGGCCAGACGGGCTTGCCCCCGCCCCAATCCGCTTCTCAAATGGGCGGCTACGGCGGCTACCCCAGCCACCTGCAGGGGCACGGTCTTCACGGAAGCAGTGGCTACGCCATGGGAGGAGCCACCGCCGGCCAGCATGGTAGCGCCCCGTTCGGCTCTTACGGCCAGCAGCAGCAGCAGGGCGGCTACGGCAGCGGATACTACGGCAGCGGCAGCCAGCAGCAGCGCGGCGGCTGGGGCGGAAACTACCACTAGGAAGGTAGTGGTCGACGGCCATCTCACCCGCGTCAGCACGACATGGGAAGAGGCGGCTAAGGCCTCGGTGCCCACGAGCACGTCGCCAGCTATTGCGCTTTGTCAGCAAACGAAACTCTCTTTGGACCTGCAGGTGGTTTTAAACTGCAGGCGGCAAGGATAATTCAATGCGGTCTCTTTCGACGGGAAAACTTTTCTTCTCTCTACTCATTACCTATGTGTATGGTCTTCGAGCGTGTACGATCTATCAAAAAAAAAGAATCAGGGAGGGGAAACACATTCGGATATGGTCACCGGCCGCGACGGAATCGTGTTTTTTGTTTTCTTTTTCGCGACGGGGAGGTCTACCCAGGCTTGCTCGAGAATGATAGCCCGGTGGCGTGGTATGCGGCCTTGAAAATTCAGCTGAAATGACAGATGGAAACGGATCCGGTGGGAGGTTGGTCGTTGGTCGTTGCCCGATGGAGGGCCCAATACTGAGATTGAACTCCTTGGAAAGGAGCATGATAGCCAATAAGGAACCTTTGGCCCATGATACTGATGATGTCTTGCGGTGATGTGCGAAGCGCCTAGATCGTGTCTGGGTGACTGAACCTGGTAAACAAGCCCCTTGTAAACAAACTCCTTGGTTGGACAGCTTCTTCTCGCTCTGTGAGGGAGCCATTGTCACAGACGAGCTGTACAGGGCCTGCGGTCAGTAGAAGGAGTCATTGCTTTTGTACGTGTCCAGGGTCGCATTTCCATTTGTCAATGGGCCAGCTACCTTGGCCCTGTGTCTTTATGGTTGAAACGAAAACAACGGGCCCCGCATGGCTCTGGGTGAAAACACAGCGAGTGGAAGAAAGAGTTCGGTGTCATTGCCTATCCCCTCATTGTTAGGAACATCGGGGCACCTTTTCCCGAGGGTCTGGATCCGCGACTTAAGACTGCGAGGTAGCGTCGTCATCATGGATGACAAGGGTCAGCAAGGTGTAATCAGTGAGATCATTCTCTCATTGCAAGCGGCAGCTGGCCGGCTTCCGCATCCCTTCTCCTGCCCCGGATCGTCCAGCCCAAGCTTCCGGTGGGATCGTTCCTGGTCTCTAGTAACTCCCACACAATCACCAACGTTGGGTATCAATCGTTCTCCCTGAATCCCGTCTCCCGAGTCCCTCCTCGCATCCCCAAAACTCCAAAAACAAAGCATCGAAGAAGAAAAAGAAAAGGAAAGAAAAGAAGGCTCCAATTTCAATTATGTCCCCCCACCTTGATTCGCCAGTGAACCCCTTCTAGGCGCACCACGAGCTGGCCCAGCGGCCGAGCTCGCCCGGGGCGCGTAGCCTCTCCATGTCGTCCTCCCGTAGGGTCAGGAGCACCTCCCAGGGGGCCTCGCCCTTGGCGGCGCCGCGGCGCTGCATGACGTTCATGCTCCCGTCGCTGGCCGACCACGTCTTGCGCACGTGGTCCGCCCTCCCGTCGCCGGCGGTGGTGCCGGGGATGCCGAAGTCGACGTCGGCGCCCATGTGGACCCAGACGCTGCAGCCCAGGCCGGCGTGATCGGACCGCAGGGCCCTGCGAAAGGCGGCGCCCTCTGCTGTCGGGTCGGCGAGGGAGGCGGCGAGGGCGATCCGCGAGGGGATGTAGCCAGGCGAGGTGGCCTGGCTGACAGCCTGGCGGATGCGCCAGGCGGCGGCGGCAACAACGGCATAGGTCGCGTCTGTGGACGAGCTGCTGCTGACGACCAGGTCCCTGACGCTGGCGCTGGCGCTGGTCTGGGTGTATATATTGCCCCAGGCGTCGGCGGAGAAGGAAGGGCAGAGACGGGGGCGGGCGTCGGCGGCGGTGGTGAAGGACGTCTTGTCGTCCAGGTCAAGATGCGGGAGGCGCGCGCGGGTGGTGTGAACCCAGATGAGGGCGGATAGGGTGTCAACCATGGAGACAAAGGCTTCTGGGCCGTGCTTGCTGCGTAGCTCAGCAAGGACGGAGCCGTGCAATTTCTTGAGGGTCGAGTTTTGAATCTGGAACAGGAAGCAGACCGCCTTCTTGGCCTGAGCTGTGTTATCATTCGCAGGAAGTTTGTCCATGTTGGAGACAAGAGCTGTGTTAGTCGTGAAGTCGTACTCAGGGAAAAGAGAGTTCTTAATGCTGGTTCTCTCGTAACGCTTCATGCTCGGCCTGGCTAAAGAGACATTGTCAGTACATGTGAACTGTGAAGGCTTGTGTAGGGTCACAGGGGGCGAGAGGGGACTTACTTATATGCTCGCCAACAAAGGTCTGGCCTGGAATCCCCTCATAGCCTCTGCCAAAGAACTCCAAGAAGGCCTTTATGAAACCCCCGTCAAAGATTGCGTGATGAGTCGCAAAGCAGAGAATCAGGCCGCCATCGCCAACCCTGGTCACCTTCAACGTGACGGGAGGGCACCACTCTCCGGTCTTCGGGTGGTTGGGAGACAGAGAGAGAACATCCTTGTCCATGGAAGAAGGAGGCATGCCCCGAGCCTTGAGATCCGCGTAGGTGAGGCCGCCGAGAGTCTCGCAGGACTGGTGGGCGAAAAGGTCCGGCCTCAGAGAAGGGTCGGCCAGGTCCTGGTTGCGGCGGTAATGGAGCTCGAGCTCGTTGGGCCGGGAAGGGTTGCTTGCGGGACCGATCTGGCCGGCGAGGAAGGGCCATCGGAGGAGGGAGACGCGGAGGCGGTTGGCGATGTGGTCCAGGGCTGTGCCGAGCTCGAAGCTTGCGTCGGTGTCGAATATGAAGACCGATCGGACGTAGATCCGCGGCGCGATCTGGTCCAGGGGGCCCAGGGCGACCTGGGGGGTGACCTCGACCATACCCATCGTTGGTGATGTGAGGAGAAGGGAGTCAATGGGCCTCTTGGTTGGATAGAAAGGGTTGTTGAAAGGTGATTTTGAGAGAAGGGGGGGTTGCAATCTTTCCTGTGTGAAGGTGAAGAAGACGGCTGGCGATCTGGTTAGGTTTCCTGAGAAAGATTGCTGTAAATAAAAGTGCCCCTTTTGAATAGTCAAGAGAAAAAGTGGAAGGAGCTCGAGGGAAAAAAGTGAAGTGAAGCCCATGTGGAAAAGGTCAGCCGGGAGCTTTATGAGGTAGGCTGGCACAGTAACGGAGATGGGTTGGTTCGGAGAAAAGGGCAGTTTCAATTCACTTTCCCGGGACCCGGAACGGATGGCTCCTTACAGTCACAAACCTCTTTGGTCTTGTGTTAGTTTACAAACGGTCTGTTGGGATCCATGGTTCACGTCCAAAAGACGAGTGTTGTGTGTGATCATGGTTGCTTTGGACTGTATTCAGGGTAACTCTGAACTATACGACCAGAAAGAACCAAGTTCATGGATACCTATCATGATAGAAATATTACTTGAGAACAACCTTAAAAATCAGTATGTCAACATTGGTAGAGAAACCAAAGATAGAATTCCGTAGTGTGATTGAGATCAACTTGGACAGAACATGACAGACATTAGTAAACACAAGGCTCTTTGATCCAATCAACTTGACGAGTCAAGGTCAAAGCTTTGTAGTAGGGACTTGTAGAAGAAACAATGCGCGGTAACAACTGGACAAAGCCATACCTTTACACACCGGGAACTGCAGATTGGAGTGTAACATGGTATAATGTTAATTCCCATTATTATCCAGGACTAATTGCAAACACAACTGATCACGGCTACAAGCCAGTAATCGTAAGCACATAACTAGCAACAATACAGCCCTCCTAATCCTACGTTAATCAACGATCTCGCCCACAACTCTTTGGATCTCCGCCATTTCACCCGGCCTGCAGACCAAAGTGTTCCAATCACCATCTCTTACCGCCGTCCCTCGTGAGCCCCTGGGTCAACCCGAGATTAAGAGGTGAAGAGAGATACTGTTCGCTGGCGCATTGGCTGGCAGGTCGAAGTGAAAGTCGTTGCCGGCAGAAGCTCTACACGGACACGGTACTGGGCCATAGGCCGCGCTTTTCTAAGAATAAGCTAGGGTGGCTATGAAAATAAGCGTGTGGGGATGTTTATCTCCAAGCATACTTATTCTTGTCTCTATTACCTGTATCTCTAGCTCTTCTGCCTCCTTCTAATACCCCTAGTTCTAGTATGTTAATACTAGATTGCCTCTACTAGCAAGTGTGTAGGGATGTTTATCGACAAGCACCCCTAAAGTTGTCTCTATTGCCTGCACCTATAGCTCTTCTGCCTCCTTATAAATATAATATCCGCTATTTGCGTCTGCCCTAGCTGTAGCTGTCGGCCTCGGCTTGTCGTTTTCGTCCCATTTACAAAATGCACGGTTAGCATGGGAATGCTGTTTACAGCCCTTTCAGTAAACATTAGTGTTATAGTAGTTAATCTAAAATAGTTACAGCATCTACTTCTCTTTTTTGACATGCAGGGCTTTAATGGAAGGCTACCACGTACAGAGGCACAGAAAGATCTGGCAACAAGTTTGAATCTATTATGGAATCTATTTTCGTTACGTCGAATTACATTGTAATGATTTACAGAGTATATCTGAAATCGGGGTGTCTGTCACCCTTCTTTCCCAGGTCGATTTCCCGTAACCTCTCATCAATGCTCATATTGTCTCTCGTCTTGTTGATTCTGTTCAACCAGGTACGCATGGTAAAGTACCCGACAGAGGCAATGGTAATGGTGCATATGGAAACCGCATGGCCGATCGTGTACCTTCCATCCGACGCGGTGATGCGGTAGATTTGTCCCGCCATGATACCCGCGCTATTTCCAACGGCCTGTTGCAGACCTATGGCCGTCGCGCGTTTGAAGTAGCCTGCATTGGAGTTGCTAACCCATGTAACGTTCAGGCCGACGACGCAATAAATTCCGGTCGCGGTAACGAAAGTTGCAAAGTAGAGGACAGACGTCGACTTCATACTCACTCCCAGCATGAGAGCGTATCCCGTGGCCGTGACAAGAGCCATTGGGACCATGAAGATAGCGCGCTTGTTGAGCTTGTCGGAGCAGTAGGCAATACCCAGGTAGACGGCGGAGGCCCAGATGTAGACGGGAACAGTAAGCAACTGCGTCTTGATGCTGCTGTATCCAAAACCGCGGATGATGACCGGCAAGAAGGTCCCGAATCCGAACGAGCATGTGTTCGCGCAGAACTGGCAACCCGCCGAAAGCCAGACCTTCGGGTCCTTGAAGGCAAGCTTCACCTCCTGCCTGTCAAACGTCTCCGATTCTCCCTGGTATACCCTGGACTGCTCTGCACGGATACGCATCAGGGCCTTCTCCTGTTCCGTAAGCCATTTTGCCGACTCGAAGCTGTCTGGCAGCAAAACAATGAAAGCGAAGCCAACGGCCAGAGAGATTATGCCTTCCACGAGGAACAACCAGCGCCAACCAGCGAGGCCGCTGGCCCCATGGAGTCTCGTCAGGCCATAGGCAAGAAGACCACCGAAGGCGCCGGACAAGGCCGAGGCGACGAAGAGGTAAGAAATCCGGCGCGCTTGTTCCTCTCGCTTGTAATACGTGCTGAGATAGAGAGTGAGGCACGGGAAAAGACCGCTTTCGAAAACACCGATAAGAAGACGAGTTGCCAGCAAGCCGGCGTAGTTGGTGATAAAGGCCGAGCCAACGACAGTGGCGCTCCAGGACAGGATGAAGAAGGGTATAAGGCGGCTTGGGCGAGCTTTCTTGAGGACCAATGAGGCAGGAATCTCGAATACAATGTAGGTAACTAATCATTGAATTGGTCAATGTTTGATTTGGGTGTGCACAGTTTGTGGACTTACCATAGAAGACTGTCACGGCGACATTAAGCCTGTTACCGGTCAACTCCAAGTCCTCGGTCATTCCCGCAATTGCTGCATTGCCTGCGATTCGCATATTAGTACTTGAAAATTGACCATAATACCCAATGCGACGTACCGATATTGCTTCGATCAAGGTAGGCGACCAAGAAAGCAACAATCATCATCGGAGAGAGCCATATGTCCAACTTCCTCAGCAGGCGCTTTTCCGCCTCTGCGTCAATAGTGAGGCTAGAGCTTGGTACTGCCGACTGGGGCGAATCGACATCTCCATCTTTGGCCTCAATGGGCACTTTCTCGAGCGACATTCTCCAATCGTGTACGATATGTTTCTTGTCTGATGAATCGGCCAGTGAGTTAACTCTGTATAGTTGCACCCCTGAGACTGGGGACATGTCCAAACAACCAAATTCAGCTGCCTGCATTAGACATATATCTACATATGCAAAGTGCTACAAGCACAATGAGCCAGATTCGCCTATCTTGTGAGCAAGGCCGTTTCCCGATGCCAACCCCTTCTCGTCGGGAAATCGCACTGCTTATCGCGGCGCCGGTTGATGATCCCTGTGGCCGGGCGGGGACAAGTGTCGAGCATACGACTCTTATCTCTTGGGTGCGTGAATGGAGTGGGACGGCCAGGCTTCCCCTCGGCCAAGTGCGGAGGAATCTTACTACGCAACCCTCTCTCCTCTGCCCAGGGACATGAAAAATCCGACTTCGCCTTTCTACCCAAGGAGAGAGACGCAATTTCCCGATCTCACAAATAGTTCCTAGGCTCAATGGATTCGACAACGCCCCAGCCGGCTGCGACCACACTGAAGACCCCGGATACACGTAAGAGGAAACGAGGAAGGCATGCCGTTGCATGCGAGTCGTGCCACCGGCGAAAACAGAGGGTAAGATAGCAATTCCGTCATCATCTTGGCATGGTACGATTGCGTTTCCGAGCGAGCTGCTCTGATTGGGGCAGTGTGTCAAGTACGGTACCCATTTGTTCCAGACCTATTTGACGTCAGCTGCAGCAGTAACCATGACAATTCCCTCTGTGATCAAAGAGCCGTTGAATCTGTAACTCTCTCTCTAGCTATCGGAATAGGATTATAAGGGTGCGGACAATTTGCAATGAAGTGCTGACCTCGGATTGCCAGTGTAACGGATCGCAGCCATGTTTCAACTGCCAACGGCGAGGGGTCGGTTCTTCTTGTTCATACAGTCACCTTGACGACGGCAGCAGAAGAGAAAGACCTCTGCAACAGGTGACAGCCCTAGCTTCACCCGCAGTCAACTTTGCAACACCAGCATCCCCTCTCGCCACAGGTGCTGTTCCCTCAGAGGACACCGAAAGATCCGATGCATCTTCAGCATCCGGCACGATCCCCTTAAGAACCTCAAGCGGAGGAGGCAGGCAGCAAGGTGAGAGTGGCCAAGACCAACAGTCGGAGTCACTCGTCGGCAACCTGTTCAAGAGTCGCGACGCACCCTCTTTCTTCGGTTCTTCCTACTTTGGTCCTCAAGCCGCAGCCAAGATCATACAAGCTCCCGCACCAGAACTCTCGTCCGGTCTGTCTCAAAAGGCTAACGCAGGCTCGACGCATTCATTCCGCGATGAAGGTGGCCCGTTCTCGCAGATATGGGAGTTGCTGGGGTTGCTCCCGCGGAAGAGGTCAACCTGTGATCGATTGACGGACTGCTTCCTGAACGAGCTCAACTGGGCAATTGACGCAGTACAGCCGAACTCGTTCAAGGCCAAGTACGAAAACTTCTGGTCCCGGAAGTTCGGATTCGATGACTTTGCTACAATCGACCTCCGCTGGCTGGCACTGTTGTTCATTGTTATGGCCTACGGTGTGCTCTTGGACTGTCCAAAGCCGCGGAACAAAGAGGTCCAGCGCGAAGTCTACGACACATCGCAGCGGTTCTACTGGGCTGCCCGGAGAGCCATCGTCATTGCCCCGACTTTCTACGGCGAATCTACCGATCTCGTCCGAGCAGGCGTCCTAGTAACCCGATACCTGATATATACTCGCCGCGTGCCAGAATCTTGGCTGACAACTAGCTTCGCGATGCGCATGGCCCAAGCACAGGGCATGCACATCGATGGTGAAAGGTGGAGGCTTCCCAGGAAAGAGACAGAGACCAGACGGCGGCTCTGGAGCAACCTATATATGCTCGACAAGACCATCGCCCTCGCTCTTGGACGGCCGTTTGCCATCGTTGACCAGCAGTGTCTGGTAAAGCAGGCTTCTAATGTATGGTTGGATGACCTTGACGATGAGGAAGCGGCGGCAATTCCAGAGGCCCCTCTGTCAGAACCAACTGCAAGCGTCTTTAGTCGCCTCGCCCACGAACTTGCCGTCGTCGTCGGCAAGATCCAGGAGCAGTGTTTTGGCTTGTTTACTGTGTCTTACGAGACAGTCTTGACACTGGACAAGGAGATAGATGCCTGGAGAGGCAGCTTGCCACCATACTTCGACCTCAAAGAGCCTGACAGAAGCAAAGACGGGCGCCTGCCGTTTTTACCTTGGCAAAGACTTCATCTACATAGCATGTATCACTTTGCGCGGGTGACTCTCCATCGCCCGTTTCTTCTCCGGCAGTCAATCACGAACAGATACCAGCACAGCCACGACGTATGTATCGCGTCCGCTTGCGCAGACCTTGACATGGGCCTCAAGCTCTTCAGCCAACCTCTCAATGACCGCTTGAAGTGGACCCTCGGTCCGCACAACCTCTTCAACAGCGCACTAGTTCTGGGCATCATTGCCGTCCGCGATCCCCACTCGCGAAGGTCGCAAGCCATTCTTGAGGACCTGGCAGCGTACTGCGAGATGCAAAGGAACGATATGTGGCTCAACGAGTTTGCCATGGCCGAGGTTAAGATCGTCGAGTTATGCGTCAAGAAAGCCCGGCAGTCACAGCCGCCACCGGCAAGCACTGCGATCCCTCTCGCTCTCATATCTGCGTCTCCCAGCAGCCGCCCCTCGCAACCAGTTGGGCAGAGTCTCGTGATGCCCACGCAGCCGCAGCTGCCGGTTGAAAGCCCCGAATTTGATCCTTTGATGGCAGGGCTTGGGCTTCCGTACAGCACCACGAGCGCGCAGATGACATGGGATGACCCGGGATTCTTTTTACCTGAGAACGGTGACTTGTCGCAGTGGGAACATGTCCTCAACACCATCATGTATGACCAAACAAGCATTTAAGCATAGTTTTAGAAAGGTAGGCTCGTGCAAGGGGAGCTTCTCTGATCGCGTGCATTACTAGACCGCTACCTTTGCCAATAGGCTAGGATATGATGCTCCCTCAATTTGTGTCTACAGACTCCTGCCAATTCATATGGAATGCGCTCCATGGCTTAAGTTTTTGGCGTTTCATTCAGAGGGCCCTCTCGAATTCATATATCGCAACTGCTGAAAAGCATCAGGATATCACAGTACATTGTCAAGACCAAGGTGTATCTTTAGTTGTTGACAGCCGTGCTTTCTTATTCAATGGTATTCCTCTTTGAATTCTCATACGTTTATATCGCATCAGTGGACGCCGTTAACCATGACCTCCTTAACTCCATTCACTCCATTTACCTCCTTAACATGCTCGCCCACCCCACCAGTAACCTGTTGCGGCTTTTCTTCGTATTCCACCTTGTTCACTAAACTGCCCAGCCCATGGCTCATCACAATGCGAAGGTCATCGCCAGGCGCCAGGAACACTGGCGGGTCCCTGCTCACGCCGATTCCATGCGGCGTTCCAGTCATAATCACCGTTCCTGCTTCCAGTGTCGTACCCTGAGATAGATAGGCGACAATCTCGGCAATGGAGAAGATCATGTCATCTCCTTTCCCTTCTTGCATGACCTCGCCGTTGAGGACCGTCTTCAGTTCGATGACTGAGGGGTCTGGCAGACTGGTCGCGCTAACGATGCAAGGGCCCATCGGCGCGAAGCCGTCAAACCCCTTGCCGAATCCCCACTGAGCACCCGCAAACTGGTGCTTTCTTGCCGTTACGTCGTTGGAGCACATGTAGCCCAGCACATAATTCATGGCATCCTCGACACTGACGTTCCTTGCGTCGCGGCCGATGACAAGCGCCAGTTCGGCCTCATAGTCCGCTTGCAAGTCGGTTGCTTGGTAAGGGATAAGCAGCGGCGCATTTGACGCGTTCAGACAGCTGGCCGGCTTGAAAAAGAGTGTAGGGTGTTCTGGGAGTTCAAGGTTCATCTCCTTGGCATGCTTGCGGTAGTTGAGACCGATGCACCGAATGGTGCCGATTTCTTTACGTGTGAGAGGCGGCAAAAGTTTCTGGATATTGAGTATCCTGGACGTCGGCTCCGCCGAGGCGTCAAGCGCTGAGGTTCCGGTGAAGACTCGAGCTGAAACGGGAATAGATGCAGCCAGGGCAGCTCCAACTAGTACGGTCTTAGACGGCTTGGCAAATTTCGGAGTGCAGGTGGTCTTACCATCCACATTCTCATCAACCGGTTCTCCGATATACTCCTTCCAATCGCCCTCGGCAATAAACCGCACGAGACGCTTCCATCTCTAGAATACAGAGTCAGTACATGAAGGATGAATCGGACCCTTTAGACCAAGAAGATACGCACGGGAGCTACCATAATGATCACTTCGGGGGCAAAAGTCTCAAAGAGAGTGTCGACGAGTCAACAGCGGACGTACGCAAAGAAAACGGCTCTGTCAGTTTGACGATAAGGACATGTCTGGCCTACCCAAAGTGACGGATATAAAACGCCAGAGAACCTGCCATTGCGGCTGCTGACCGGACATTGACCCCGTTCCAACCCGTCGGTTATCATGCGTCGCAGTGGCGATTTCCCGATGGCTTCGGAAAATTGTGTCGGCTTTTTAATAAACGGAGGCCGGGATCTGCACCAAGATAACGGTCTGTCGTATCACCCCGCAAATCCACTTGTCTGCAGCTTGACAACCCGCCGGAAGATAAGTAAACTCAAGCTGATTGTTATATCAGTAATTTCCACTAACCCAAGAAGGGATATGGCCCTTGAATCTCTCGCAGCGTAGTTTACACAACACCGATTCGATTCTTATTTTCTGGGGCCGTTTGGGATAAGGCAACTCCGATTCTACAGCAGCTAGCACAAAGCTAGCGCTGTATACTGTTCAGGTTACCCCCACCCGGGCTGCGAGCAGCTTGCCACTACCTGGGCATATGTTAGTACACTGCGGATCATATCTCCTTTAGTGGCGTTTGATTTTGGTGCGATCTTTTTTGTTCCTTTATTGCTTCGCGACCTAGATACCTCTATTGGTGTTCTTACATACATTATAGTGTGCAAATTAATGAATAAAACGCTCTAGCCTCGTACAAGGATCCCAGAATAAACTTGGTCAAGAGGTCCCTCGTTAACAGGATCTCCAGTCCAGCACTGACAAGCGCGAATTGATGGCTTTGCTGAAAAAGCAAATACTGTAAAGCCTGGATACTGTTTTAGACACGCTTCACCGCACGCTCCATAATCTTGGGGAGCCGGGTCAATGCTTCCTAATGACGTAGATCCCGAGTGATAAGTCCCACTACAGTCTTTCGTAAACTGGCGGCCGTCTGACATAGTGAATGGATTGGTCTGATCGGAGCAAGAACCAGATACTGGTGTAGGTGTAGCAGATGCTGAAGATATAGATGTCTCTACTGATGTAGAGGTCTCTGCTGATGTAGATGTCTCTGCTGATGTAGAGGTCTCTGCTGGTGTAGATGTCTCTGCTGGTGTAGAGGTCTCTGCTGATGTAAAGGTCTCTGCTGATGTAGAGGTCTCTTCTGATGTAGATGTCTCTGCTGATGTAGAGGTCTCTGCTGTTGTAGAGGTCTCTGCTGGTGTAGATGTCTCTGCTGATGTAGAAGTCTCTGTTGCCGTAGAAGATTCTGTTGGCGTAAAGGGTTCTGTTGATGTAGGAGTCTTTGTTAATGTGGAGGTTTCTGTTGACATAAGCGACGTGCTCATAGAATAGCCAGAAGCAGAGCTGACAGAGGAGTCTGAGGAGGTACTTGTTGTTATAATTTGATTTTCTGTCGCCGGCCTTGAAGGAGAGAGTTCAGGTAGCACGCTTGTGACGGTGACAGATGTAGTAGAACCAGAAATGGCAGTAGTGGAAGATATAGACGTAGAAGCGTCGATTCCTGTGAAAGAACCAGAAGCAGAGCTAAGGATGAAGTCGAATGGCGTGCTCGTGGAAGTGATAGATGCTGTGGCAGAGCCAGATGCCGTAGAAGAATCAGACGTGGCACTATTAGACGAAGGAGTCATTGAAATAGCAGGCCCATTAGACATAATAGACGACGTAGATCCAGATGAGGATGAGGCGGACAATCCCGTAGGAAGCATGGAGCCAGCGATCTGGCCTCTAACACACTCGTTGGCTGTTTGGGTTGAACATGTCAGCACTGTTATCTTGCAAGTCGCTTAAGACCATCCGTGCCTAAAGGAAATAGTTCTAGGACTCACCTGGGTAAGCGTACAAAATGGAGGGCTGACAGCTATCAGGTCCCGTTGAGTTGAAGACGAGATAGACCTCGCCGGTCGAAACTTGGCAGATGTTTGCCTGGCCGCTGGGGAGGCCCGGGTTGATGAAGCGGAGGCTGCCGCCGATGATGTCAAAGCCGCCGGTTATGGCGTCGGCAGGCGGGGTGCCGCCGTTGAGCACTTCCCTAAAGGCGTCTCCCGGGCTGTAAAAAGTGGAGTTGCCACTGTTGAGGAGCCGGCCCAGCGATATGGTGAAGATGCTGGCAGAGTCGCAGCTGTCGCGGTTGCCGGTGAGGTCGTTTCCCAGGAAGCCACCGTAGGATCTCTTCTGGAGGCCTCGCTTGGTGACCACGGGCGTGGTGACGATGGAGAATATGATGGAACCGGAATTAGCGTCGGCGGGTGTAGGAGAGGAGGAAGACACAAGGGTATTGGTGACGGCCGGGATGGCTGTGACGATGGTTCCCCCTCTGACACTCTGGGTGTTAGCGGTAGTTCCTCCAGTGGCACCCGGGATGTTAGTGGCGGTTCCTCCAATGGCGTTGAAAATGCTGACAGTAGTTTCCCCTCTGACACTCGGGATGTTAGTAGTGGTTCCGACGCCTGGGGCGTTGCCGATGGTTCCCCCCCCAATGGCGTTTAGAATGTTGACAGTGGTTCCCCCAATCACGCTGACGGTGCCGGGTTCCATAGAGTTTGTAGCCGGGATGGTGACGGTGGTTCCTCCGACGACATTCGCGATGGCACCAAGGGGAACGGTGGCGGTTGGGAGGGAAGCCAGCTCGAGAAATGTCGACATGTAGGTGAAGCAGTACATCTCGGGGTCGGCCGGGCCTAGGACAGCTGCATTGCCGAATCGGGCGATAAGGCTTAAGAGGGCAAGTATATGTCGTTTGTCCATTGTTCCGAGAATAATACGGACGTAGTGGGCCGAGGAAACCGATAAATCTGGAATATGAGAGGATGTGTGAGTAAATGTACGAGTGGATTCTGATCGGCTGTAGATAAAAGCTTGTTTCATTGGTATCCCGACAATGGTGCTTGTATGGGATACAAATACAAAAGGTCTAACAGAAACGAGAGGAGTTGGCTGATAAGCCACATGACACGCAACACATGCAACATTCCTCTTGTAGACGTGCACTTGGGACAAGTCAAAGTCGTCATTCACACCAAGGGAGAGGAGTAACTAGCCACATTCGAGCCGTAGTGGCATTCCTGTTCCTCGGACCGCAAGACTTAAGGGCAAGTTCGCGACTGCAGTTTGGCAATGCTTGAACCCCTTGCAATTGGGTCTGGAATGCCAACACTGAGATTTGGAATTTCGATTCGTGATGAGAGATGGCAATTCGAGTAACACAGACCATAGTCCCGTTGCCTGGTACTCGGCTCGGACCTTATGACTTAGACAGCCACGTTCGATCTGTGAACGATGTCCGGCTACTCAGAGCTCGGAATAGGGGAGAATCCTCATTAACTGGAGTTTGCTAAACCTATGTCTTTATCAGACTCCCTTGAAATAGAGTCTGGAATGGCAACACAGAAACCGTGGGTTTTGCTCCGAGCCTGTAACGACCACTCGAGTGCTACAGACCAGACAGAGGTCGTTTTTATCAAGCATCGGATCATGGGGCTAAACCGAGACAGTCAATCTAAGCAAAAGCTCCCCATGAACACGCCCTTATAATCAAGACGCCAGGACTCGTGTTTCTACCAGTCACGGCCCGAGCATTTTATCAACTTTTTAAGCTGGCATGTTCTTATCGTTATTTTTGTGCTATATAACTCCGTCCAATTCTCGTCAGGAACAAAAGACGCGTGGGATAATCAACTTCAATATATTAATTCTTCAGCTTTGTGTGCTCACTGCACATCGTCCACTCGTTTGAACACGCTCGCTTCTAAGCATTCCTCCGCCCAGAACTCTCGTTTTCCTCCTCACCATAATTATCCATCATCTTTGTTGGAGTTTCACGTCTCTCTCGGACTACTTCTTCTCACCACTCTTTTCACTCACTCTCTATCACACTATGTACAGTCGCTGACGACGACAACCACCTTACAATGCGTCAATCTACGTTTCTCCTGGCGGCTGTCCTTGCTCTGACCCCCGCCACCACAGCTCAGCAGATCGTCCTCGCCGTGCGCACCGCTACTGTCACACAATGCGTTACCACCACCGGCGGCGCGGTTCCCACCTGCGCCTCCTGCACACCGGCCCCGACCGTCCAGTTTCCTACCGTCAGCGGCGGACCCATTCGCGTCCAGATTAAGGCCCCGGAGTGCCGGCGCTGCGGCTGTGATACGTGTATACAGATTGTTAAGTTTACTACCGAGTACGACGCCTTCTGCCCTACTGGCATCACCCAACAGACGTACGAGTGTACCGAAACGTATAAGGGCATGCCTGCTGTGCCTACTTTCCTCTCTGCCGAGTTACCCCTCGGCTTCACCAGGGATGTCCAGATCTGCTACACCTGCGGCCTAACGCCTATCACCGCTACCATCACCCGCCCCATCACTGAGCCCCAGGGTAGCCCCATTAACGTATCAGCCGGTGGCCCTGGCTCTGGCACTGGCACTGGCACTGGCACTGGCTCTGGCTCTGGCCCTGGCTCTGGCTCTGGCTCTGGCTCTGGCTCTG